>CM060461.1:10297786-10840286 GCA_030544235.1 Lepturacanthus savala
CGCGTACGAGCCCTACTACGAGAACCCGTCCCCGGAGAGCAGGAGCCCGCATTTCGACGGCCAGCTGAGCCCGCCGATGAACTTCAATGGGATTTTCTCCCTCAAGCACGAGGAGCCGCCGGACTACGGCAAGGGCGGCCACTATGGCATGCGCTACTGCGGCGCGCCAGGACGCGCGGCTCTTGCGCACAACTCCATGTACAGAGTGTCCCCGGAGGCCCGTTTCCCCTACGACCTGCACGTCCGCAGCCAGTCGTTCCAAGCACAAGGGGAAGTTAATGGCTCTTTCCACAATTAATCAATCAGCTTGGACAAAGCTCAAGTTTCAGAAAACGATGCAATTCCCCCCCCCGCGCAGATGTCGAGAGTGGAACGAGATGGACTCCAGACAGGCTGATGCACTGCTAAAAACAAACAAACAAAAAAACAATTAAAAAAACAAAGAATGTTGTCATATCTTTCGTCTATTTTTTCTTCGATTCGAAAAAAAAAATCTGCACCTTAGATTTAACTTGTTCCGCGGTTGATTTGTGTGAATCTGGGGCAGACAGAGGAACAGCAGGTATGTTGTGTGGAAACAAAATTGGATTAACTGAGGAGAGCTGGATGCAGATCTTCTCTTTCGTAGATTTAATGGCGAAGTGTCACATTGAAGTGGAAATACACAACAAATCAAATGTAGAATAATTCGTTACAGATGCAGATTTGGAGCAATTTGTTCTAACTTACCCTGGGTAGATATATATTCATTTATCAGTGCTATAGATGTGGACCACGATGACACAGTGCACGTTATTTTTGTTTTGATGGTTATATTATTAGAAATTGGTAAAAATGTCAACTACAAAAAATAGAAAAATAAAATCAGCTAAATGGAACAGGGGGGAAAAGACGAATCTATCAATGTTTCATCATCAGGGAAGTTTTGCTGAGACGTGATTGGAGTTCAGTCTGTTAGCAATAAAGGTCAATTGATCTATGCAAGGCAGCCAAATGCAATCTTTGCTTATTAAAAAAAATAAAATGATATATGTTCCTCTCACCAGGCGTTTCTCACCATCTACTATCTAATTAAAAACGATGACAATTATACAAAATTGAATATGATCATAAAAGCCAGTTTAAAGACGTGCACGTGTTTGGGAGACCTGATGTCATCCGAATCGGTCCTAAATAGCTATACAGAAAGTTGTGGGGAGAAAATTAAAAAAAGAAAAAAAAAACGTAAAATGCATTTGTATGTGGAGTAAATAGTGTGGTAACGAGGTGAATGTAAATTGTATTTATTTAAGCTTATTTATTATAAGTCCGTCAATTTGAATGTTGATAATATATTATAAAAACATATTGTACAATTCAACAGTGTTACCTTTTATGTGAATTTCCATAAACTTTTTTTTTCTTCTTCTTTTTTTAATTTATGATGCATTATTGTATATTTCACTACAGTTTTGCTTAAAGTGGAGGAGCACTGGAAGGAAAATCATTTTGTGTGAGGTGACCAGTTTCAGAACTATATGATGAATCCGAACAACATGCCTTAAAAAAAGGGAGATGACCATCAATATGCAACGAAATGAAAGTTTTTGGTTTGATGTGAACTTTTTACACTTCCGTGTTCCTACTGAGGAGCAACCGTGATGCACTTCATGTATATTTCTGCACAATGTTGGTGATGTATTCTCATAAATCCTGTTGATTTTGCAACTTTGAGATATATTTCTATTTTTATTTCTCTCTCTTTCTCTCGCTCTCTATCTATCTATCTATCTCTTACACACACACACACACTTACACTCACACATACACACACACTTCTGAAAACTCGTTATGGATCGAAATATTCGTGAAGTAATGTGTTCAGTGTTTTGTGATGTGATTTTTTTTGTCGCAATAAAATGAAGAAGCTATGAGAGGCTTCTCAGCTTTCTGTGGAAGTGATCGACAGCAGACCGCTATTAAAAGAAAATTGATTAAAAAAAATAAATAAAATAAACCAAGATTAAAAAAAACGCCCCGGCGTAATTTTATTTATTTATTTACTTTTTATTTATTTATTATCTTGTAATAATTTGGCTTGTGGTGTGAGGAGGCCTGCGATAGCACAGTTCACAGAAACAAAGAAGACTTTTATAAAACAGGCTGTAACATAAAAAAATATAATAATACATTAAAATATATTTTAATAATTTTCTATAAAAAAATTTCTTAATTGGGAGATTGTAATGCGCATTATTGAATGAAATATAAGGAAACGATGTTGGTCGAATAAGTTGATTTAATTGCAGTCGATCAGATGGCTGATTTGTGCCCACGAGGTGTTGGATGTCAGCCAGAGAGCGCAGACAGTCCATCCCAGTCCTGTTAGAGGAAAAAGTGGAACTGAACTGGTAATCTCTGGAGATGCAAGGCGATAACTGTCTGTTTAATCATTTTCATGTCTTGAGAAGAAAAAAAAGGAAAAAACGGTACTATTTTGCCCTTTTTATGATTCTAAACATCAACAAAGAGCTTTAAGTGTATAAACCCATTTAATCCCATTTATTTACTGTGTGTTTTCACCTTTTTATGCAACGATTCAGAGAAGTAAAAAAAGAGAGGAAAAAAGAGAAATACATTAAATAAATTCATATAATGGAAGAAAGATCAAGCTGATAATGAAACGGAGTCAACGTCACGTGTTTGTGTTTATAGCGTTGCCTGTTCTTTAATCTTTAAGTGTTTCACTTTCACTTTTAAAAGATATTCCTCCTCTTCTGTATTATCGTCATAATATATTGAAAACAGTTCACTGTTTTATTGGTGGTGCTGTTTATTTGTCATTTTATGTTTTCAAGTGTAGCTAATCGTTAGAAAAATTGGAATAGAAAGTTGGACACGCGCTCAGGCTGCGTCTTTAACGCAGTCTGGAGTCTGGTCAATAAAGATTTGGCTGTAAACCCCCTGTTATTCAAATCACTAATTAAATGAATCAAAGTCATTTTTAGAAATAGTTAAGGGCCAACATTCATATGTATAATGCAAAAGCAACGTGAAGATTAACCGTAAGTCGTCAGTATTGGATACAAATGGCTTCTTCAAAAGCTTCAAAACTGACCCTTTTTTTTTCTTTTTTTCTTTTTTTTGGAATAACTGAAGCTTAGAAGAAGACAAATATGTTGTTTCAGGAAAAAGCTGATGTCAACTAATTCTGAAAAGGAACTTGTCTGTAATTACTGTAATTTATCTTTGTAGCAGTATCACATGTGAATTCATATTTCACAAATGACAAGAACTTCCATTTGGGCAGTTTTGAGCTTCGAATATCCCTCTTTGCTGCTTTTGTAGGACAGTTACGGTAACAACCAGAAGCCACTTGTGTACTTCATCAAGTTACAATAACTTTCTTCTGTATTGTATTTTAATGTAGAAGTTTAATTAATGACATGAGGGGAAACTAGAGTTTCATGAACATTTTCATCATCATCATACACCATTATCAGTTTATTGGTTTCTTAAGATTTTACAGATGAACTCACACCTAAGATCCAAACTTTGCACGTGTATGAAGTTAGACAGAATAATATTCTGCAGAGTTATAACTGTAAGAAAAGAAAAAAAAATCCCTAAACACTAATTTAGGCCTGGTGAAAGCTGCTTCTATAGGTAAAATGAGTATTAACTGGTTATTCAATAACAGTCATTAAATCTGTCCTGTTGACGTGACTGCAGAGAACTTCAAACTGTGTCGGTAATTTGCCTCATGTTGATTCAGATAATGAAATAAAACTGCTGCGTCTGGTGAAATGTGCTTCTTGCAGGAGGGAAAGGAATCGCGGTGAGGCTGAAAGAGCCATGAGCAAACAGGACTTACAAGAAAATGCAAAAAAAATCCCTCACTCTTTTTCTCGTCTCATTATTAAAAAACTGGAAGACTGGAGCTGCTCGGAGGTCCCTTTGGGGCCCTAAAAGCTACCTCTTTAGCCCCCTAACCCGTACTCCACCACCAGGCCTTGTTTGTCCCATTCAGAATGATTCTCACCTCGTCAGTCTTGTTCCCGCTGTTTCTGCCAGACTGGGTGGTGTGCATGTGTGCATGTGTGTGTGTGTGTGTGTGTGTGTGTGTGTGTGTGTGTGCATGTGGACGTTTCAAATCTCTCCTGGGGCCTCACATGGGAGGCTGACAAGGGTGGGCAGGAGTGGAGAGGAGTGGAGGGAGGGTTTTTCTTTTCACGCCCACAGCGTCCACGGGGCGGCGTGCAGCAGTTTAGCACAGGGTCAAACGTGTACACGTACCCTTACATTCATGCAGCTCATTAAGCTGTGTGCAGTAGGGGGGGTGTATAGGCAGAGAGAGAGAGATAGACAGAGAGAGAGAGCATATGGCCCAGCTCTGTGTGGGAGGTGAAGGACAAGAATAGAGGATATATATCGTATAGAGGTGCATTTGCAGTCGGAGACATTGTATCATAATTAGTGCAAAAACAAACAGCGTTTCTATAGGGATACGTTTCAGAACGAGGTTGACAACAGCCTTCTGAAAAGTTGAGAAAAGTTTCATGCACTCGCCTCTCACCTATAACACAGATCCGTCTTTATGTGTGTTTTATATCATAATATATTATGGTGATTTATTATAATCACAAGCCTTTTTCTTTTTTCCTTTTTTTTCCCTGCGATGTCTAAAAAATCAGAGTGCCAGTCAAGGAAAAAAAAAAAGATAAAAAATGAAAATAATGTTCCCCGCCACGTCGTCAGGCAAGCATCCTCAAATTTCGTGCCATTCCCAAGCCCCAGATGGTGTGGGATGGGAAACGTTCCCCCATTAAATTCCTAATAATCATTTCTCCTGCGGAATCGGGGGTGGCGGCGGTGGGGATGGAGGAGGGTGGGGGTGCGAGTGTGTGAGGATCAGGTTGGTGGGTGAGGGGAGTAGAGGGATTTGGTGTTTTAATTAGACAGATTTAAGGAGCTGAACCCCCCCTCTACCCCCCTCTTGGTCTCTCCTAGTGTGTGTGTGCGTGTGTGTGTGTTTTGCAGGTCACTGCAGGGCTGATGCTGCAGTGGAGGAGGCCTGACACTCCAGTACTATGGGCCAGGATCTCATTAACGTGTCAGATTGGTGGATCAGTCTCTCTGGCAGCCGGCCCAGCCCTCTCACAGGAAGTACTTTCTCTCTATCTGTGAACTTGGCATCAAAAGGTTAGACGGCAAGGGAGGGAGATGCGGGGGAAAAATATTGGCCTGCAGACGAGAGAGGGAGAGAGACAGAGAGAGAGAGGAAAGACGGAGGCACTCATTATAACATTTGGTCAGATTGGATTAATACCGAGTGAAGGATTGCGGTTTAAGAGCCGCTTTTATCAGGCGGGGAATGGAGATGAATGAGTTATGAATAGAAGCACTGGTTTCTACGGCGGGAGAGAGGCAGAGTGACTCCTGCAGTTGAACTATTTTGGAGGTGGAGATATGCTAAGTATGTGACAGGAGCATCTGTTACTACATCACCTTTGTGCTTTGTGCTCTTTGTCTAGGGGTACTCTGAGTGGGTGTAGTATGTATGTGCACGTGTGTGTGCGAGAGAGAGAGTATATAGAGTGGGTTTTTCAGAGCAGCTGGGAAGCAGGGGTGTGATCCTCTGACACCCCAGCAACACCCTATTTCAGGGCAGACTGAGAGGCACGGGTGCTACTGGGTGAAGTGGTTTTCGACTCCCTCGACTGTGAATATGAGCATCTGGTAGTCATGACTGCACTGCGGAGTGTTTGCACGATCGTCAGATGGATAGATCCTCCTAAACAGCGTTACAGCTTTCCTCAGTCACTTTGGCTCCATCCTCTAATGAAAACCATTATTCTCGCAGATCCACGGCTCCCTTTTTTCTTTAGAACACGGCCTGTGCATTTTTTGCTCACTTTCACATACCGTGCGGACGTCCGATGCATAATTGCAGCTATCAGCAGTTGGCCCAGTTAATCTTGAAAATGGGTAACCCTTTGCACGTGATTTGAGCGATTTGCATCACTTAAGCGCTCTCCTCCTTCTCCGAGTCATAAGTGAGTCAAATCTGAACAAACAGAAATGATACAGCGTGACTCACGCGCCAGATCTTGTATCACAATCATCACGTTTTCAGTTTTCTTCAAGCAATGGTGGACTCAGGCTGTTTGAGAGGCAGGGGCGAACAAAATTAAGGAGGGCATCAGCTGTATGCGCTCGGGGCACCAGCACACAGAAAGTCACCATGCAGAGAGGGTGTTTTGTCATGTTTTGTCACTGTTAGGGCACCCTAGAGAGCACTATCGCATTTTATCTACCCTTGTGTAGAGCTGTTCCGATATACAATACCATCCTAACATTACGATAGAGAATCTACATGATGCCATGCCCCCTCCTCGCACTGATCTTCTGTTGAAAGGCACTGTTTAAAAAAGTGGTGAATAATCGGATGTCGGTAAAAAGAAGTAGAGAAGAAGAGTTATTTCTGGCTGTATCTGCCTCTGATCGGTCAACAGATTCTCAAAAAGCATTATGGGAAACAAATATGGCTATTAGTGTCAACGCTATATACGATCAGTCAATATTGGATTTACCCATATGGATTTATTTTACAAAGCCCCCTGAAAGAGACACAAGTGTATAGAAAACCTTCTACATGGACTAAAATAGCGCTGAAGGCAGTATTGGAACAGTGCAACTTTTAGCTTTCAAGCTAAAAACATTCAAAGAACTATGACTTATTGATCAAACATTATATACAGTTAAATGAACTGTGTGGAATTTCATCATCCGTGACAATGTAGGTTTCAGAGGGTTAAAGAGATAGTACGGTTGGTGCTAACACTGCATCCTCCCCTGATACCATCGTCCTACCAAATAAAGGGACATTGACAACAACTCTACCCTATTGGATGCCCCCAAGCATTCACTTTTGTGGCATTTTTGAAAACATAGGGACACCAAGGAGGCAAACTGTACTTCTTGTCTCTAGACTTTCTAAACAAGGCCCTGCTACCTCAGACCAAAGCTAACGCTGGTTCGCTGAGAACAAAAAGCTAACTGTGTTGAGCTAAGTTAGTTACTTTAGCTCCCAGAACCAGAGAGAGCAGCAGGCAACTCTCACAGCTGTCAATGTAAAATACATGAGAGCAACCTATCTGGGTACTTTATCCCTTGCATTATGCCCCGCCCCTTTTTAATTGGTCCCTCTGTCTCCCTCTTCCTTGATTGGTGGCAAATACAAATACTCAGGTTGCTATATAATTGTATAAAATAAGAAATTATACTGATATTTATGTATTAGGAACATAAACCATGGTTAGTGTTAGGGTTACATGGTTTTTATTCCTAATACATGGCCTAACCATGGCCAGTCAGGCAACAATTATATTATATCATTGCAGATCAATGATTGTCTTTCTTATAAAGAACAAAATCGAGAAATAGGGGTAGATCTTGAATTTTGAGGTTTAACTGCTCCACAGTGCCTCCGCTTTGAAATGCGGAATTAGCCTGGAGAGTCTCATATGAGGCTAGGCCTTAACAAGCTAGGTAAAGTATACTACAGTGAAGCTATACATGCACAGGTTAAGCTTCATTTATGCTCCATATACGGACGAAATTGTTACCGTCACTGCCTTCCTACTCCAATACATCCACCAGGGGCAGCTCAGAGTCAAAAGTTTCTGATAAACGTGGCGACTATGGAGGAGATCTTGACAATATACTTGTATATTGTAAATTCATCACGGCTGGAGGACAAACAAAGATTTTTTTTTTTTTGCCAACATTCTTTTTATTGTTTCACTACAAAAAGATATTCTGAGACATATATTAAACGAATATTTCAAAGCCACCCCACCCTCCCAATTGTTCCAATTTTCTGTTGGGGCTCAAAATAATTATAGTCCATTACAAATGAAAGAAATGAATTAATAGATAACTAAAAATAAAACATGTCTACCAAATTAAGTATTGCAGAGGGCTACTCTTCACAGGTCTGCAGACTCTTTCATTAGAAGTGACAAGACTGTTCCTGAAAATTAAGAAATGAAGGGGCTCCCAGATATGATGAAAGTTATATTCTGATGTTTTAGTGTGTTGCAGATAGTTCAGATAGCTGTTTGTTAATTCTTAGTCTTCTGGTGTTTTTTCAGGATAGAGCTATTACTCTCTTTGCAATTAATATGTTGATTTTTATTTTTTGAATTCTATGAGTGCAAGCCCAATGAAAACAGCTGTGAGATCAAGGGTACTTGAATCTATAAGATATGTCAAATACAGAACAGAGACTTTTTTCTCTCGTACCTATTCAAACTATTGACACCAAGCGCCATTTCCAAACTTTCTGGATGTCGGCCGGGACATTTGATGACTTTTTTTCCTGGTGAACTGAACTCCTCTAAAAGTTTAGCCATTTTGTCTTCTTCCTCTGTTTCACACTCCAGGGGTCTCCAACCCTGGTCCCAGAGATCTACTGTGGGTGCAGGTTTTTGTTCCATCCAAGCAGGAACACACCTGATTCTACTAATCAATCATTAGGGCCCTTGCTATGGAGCTTCATTAGTAGAATCAGGTTTGTTCCTGCTTGGTTGGAACAAAAACCTGCACCCACAGTAGATCTCCAGGACCAGGGTTGGAGACCCTTGATCTAGGCAATGACAGGAACGCTGCCCCTATGGTACTACCAGTGGTACTGCTCCACCTGGTTTGTATCGGTAAACTTTGTTGAAAAGGACGAAATGAACAGAGTACAGACGAAAGTCCTCGCCCGTATACTTATTTAACCTTGAGCATAAATGGGCCTTTATGTTTTTATTGCTTGACGTGCAAAACACGATGCAGCAGCTTTGCGGCATGATACCACTCGTTCTTTCAATCTGGAGCTTGTTTTCACCCACAACACACAACAGACCACAACAGACATGGATGTTCTGACATATGACTGCTTTGAACCCCAAAACAGCATGGAAACTGTAGTTCCAAAACTTAAAGCTAGATTCTAAAAAACAACAATAGGAATGACACAAATTATTAAAATTATCTTTGATTTGCACTATTCTTTATTTTTTTTTGTTATTCATTTATTTTTTGTATAAAAGGTTTGCCTTTGTTCTTATATCCAATGAATACTGGATAGTATATCTCACATGCAAAATCAGATGCATTAACATAGCCCCAAATTATTCAAATTAGAATTATAAAATATGACATATCTGGCGAAGAGGGCGACACGGTGGAGGTGGGTTAGCGCTGTTGCCTCATAGCAAGAAGGTCGCAGGTTCAAGACCTCCTTGGTCCTGGGTCTGGGACCTTTCTGTGTGGAGTTTGCATGTTCTTCCCGTGTCTGCATGGGTTTTCACCGGGTACTACGGCTTCCTGCCACAGTCCAAAAAGAGGTTAATTGGAGACTGCAAATTGCCCGTAGGTGTGAATGTGTGAGTGAATGGTGTGTGTGCCCCACGATTGGCTGATGACCACCATAATGCGCTGGGATTGGCTCCAGCAGACCCCTGCGACCGTAATGAGGAATAAGCAGGTATATGAGATGAGATATCTGGCCAAGACATTTCGTTAGCCTGCAAAAATTCTGTAAATAAAAAGTACTTTTTTCAGAAATTCATTCTCTGCATTTGTCCAGGAACCAATTCAACAGAGCAAACGCTTGAACTTCAAAGGGTTAATGGATTCTGTTTTTCTTAAACCCATTTATCAGCATTCAGTAACATATTGTGTAAAACCTCACACACAAAATATTAAAGCTGATTATCACCTTTCGAAAAGAAAGGTTTCATTTGTCTGGATTCTTGTGTTGTCATAAAAAGGCGTGATACCAAATGAACAGATGAAAGTAAGTAACACATTGCAGAGAAGTTTATCACATGTTGTAAAATGTAGTTTATGGGTAAATAAAAAAAAAAGAAATCTTACTGTAAACACATTCACACCACAGAGGGCATGACTACATTTTCCATACAATATTTCTGCTACTGAACAGGGAGCAGACAGTCACCGGAGAGAAGAGCCGCACACACAAGGAAAGAAATGTTTGTCTGAAGAAGTGGACGCAGAGGACAAACAACATGCTCCTGTGAGACCAGAGATGTGTAGCAAAAGGATGCACCATGGCAAATAATGCATTTTTGTATAAGGACAAATATTTAATGCAATTATTTAAGGATATAGACAAGACTTCCAGGATTACTTGTACTTTGTATTGAAATAAATCAAATACATTTGTAAACACTTGTTTATTGTCTACTCTTTTGTTGCTAGAGTTCCTTTAATATTTGACTTAATGATTAAGAGATCTGTTAATTTGTCATTCTCGTGACATTATGCAGCCCCTGGCTGTATTTACTTTTAACATGAAGTAAAGAAAATGTTGCATGCACATTTATAAGTCTGTATTCAATTTCTGAGAATTTCTGTTTTAGAGTTTGCGCAAGTGTACAATGCGAGCACCCTTAGTGATAAAGACATGTACATCATCACGAGGCGGATGTAGAAGTTACAAATGAAATGTTCTTTTCATATGTATGTATACATGTATATATTTCACATAGAAGAGGGAGTGAGGTGCCTTGAGCACTGAGCAGGTACCATAGTGAGTAGTAGTAGTGAGTTGTCTGTGGAAAAAGATGGACAAAGCAAAAAAGCTGTTGAGAGTTAAAAACAGAAAAAGAAAGAGGTAAAATGAGATGGTATGTCAAGGGATGCGACAGCAGATGAATAAATGTATGATGAAAGGCAACAGGTAAGTTTTAAAGTGTAACATGAAATATTGTTAGACTAGCTAGCCTTTGTTGACATAGAAATGTAATGGGCACATGGGGAATAATGGCTATGTTAATGCAACATGGATTGCTAAGCTGAAAACTGGAAAATACAAGGTAGCATTTACAATAAATGATGAGAATCTGGTTTACTGTGGAATCATGCATAGATTTACAATTCAGTAAATTCATGCATGTTAATAGACTACCTTACTTACCCACCTAGTGAGTCTGAGAATGTAGAAGCTAAAGTGAGGCTAGCTTAATGCAAACCAATATTGCTGAAAGCTACATTTGGTTAAATCCTATGGTACCAATGTCATGCATGACACTTCATTTGTTTTAAGGTAACATAACTGGTAAATGACAGTTGTTACCATGACATAGAATTATTAGCGCTACCATTTGTGCTACCATTAGTTGTTTTTTAGCAAGCTGTGCTGTTAGACATACAGTTACATATTTTAGGTGTTACACGGTCAACCTGACTGCATAAGAATTTTTTTAACTGTCTTTTCTAATGCCATCACTAGGCTGCTTTAAGAATTGGCTATATTTATCAGTGAGTTAATACCATTCAGGTGTAAAGATGGTGTATCAGGGAAGACAGCACCGAAATGTTTGCTGCATATCCCCTGACACTTGGTCATTGCGCCCCTGCATTTTTATATATGTTCACCTCAAGTTTTTAACCTTTGATCATGTTTAACATCGACATCTGACAACATAACAGTATAAAAATAACAGAAAACATAGTATGTCTCATTTTAATAGTGTTATCCGTTTCCATAACAAATAAAATGTTGTGCTGCTCAGCAAAAAGAAAAAAAAAACTCAGCATGTTGAAACTGCAGCAGTAATCTGGTTAAGTAATTGAGAAAAATTGTAATCCCACAATTTCAAAGAATAGATAGAGTGCAAAAATATTTACTTAATAAGATATGAGTATAATCTGTGCTGATTGCTGCAAATAAAATAAAGTAAAATAAACTGCTTTCAAGCTGTTTTTGTGGCTTCCTAAACAATTAAGCATTTCACTTAATAGATAGATAGATAGATAGATAGATGATAGATGATAGATAGATATACAGAGATGTCAGTACCTTTCTGTAGCACCACAGAGACTAATGTTGTACCACCATCACCCACATTCCCATTTGGAAATGAGAAATCACCAACATTAAACATGTAAGAACAAGTAGGAACTTTCTCGGCTCATCTAGACTAATTATATAGTGCTTTGTGAGGAGTCATTAGGTACATAATTAACTATCTATTAGTATGGAGAAAGAATCCATTCATAATATCGATACTGAAAAGATGTACTGCTCTGTCTTAACTCGATACGTATTGTTTCATAATTACTCCTCCTTATGATTAATACCAATCTCGATCGGACCATCAAATGTCGCTTGTGTGGATCAAAGCGGACGAGGTGATCTTCATACAATACGTGCAAAAAATATCTGTTCTCTTCCCTGAGCTGGGATTGTTTGTAAAATAAAACGTGGCACACAAGCATCATCTGGCAAAGAATGTCAACAAACAGCAATGCAGCAGCAGCGAAATCCAATTAAAAATGTCCATGAAAATGGGAAAACTCCCATGCATGGGTGGGTGGGTTGGGGGGGGGGGATTTCATGGAGGTTACGACTGTAACAAACGCCTTCAACCAGTCAGGAGAGTCATCTTATCGAAGTATGATCACTCCGCTGTAGAATATCTTTTGCGTTTCTTTTTAGTATTCCGGTCCATTCTGCGCCATCACCAATCTGTCCCATACTGCCTTTCAAGCATTTCCTGTGGGACTCATGCTGTGTTCGCAAGGCCTCCTTCTCCCTCTTTCCCTCACACAAACACACACACACACACACACACACACATACACATACTGTGGTGACTGCAGAGGGAAGTGAGCTGTCTGCGGAGGGTTGGATTCTTGGTGCCGGTCCAAAAATGTGTCACTCGGGACACGCATGGCCTGCTGGAGGCAGGAATTCTGTCGCTAATGGGCCCC
This sequence comes from Lepturacanthus savala, assembly GCA_030544235.1. Lineage (NCBI taxonomy): Eukaryota > Metazoa > Chordata > Actinopteri > Scombriformes > Trichiuridae > Lepturacanthus > Lepturacanthus savala. The sequence continues at coordinate 10,310,558 of CM060461.1, forward strand.
GCAGCCGTCGGCACCACCTGGGGATATGGGAGACGGGATGGATGGATGGGGGAGGATTGAGGATGGGAGGGAGAGAACAGGGAGTGTGTGCAGCACAATGTGTTGGTAACAAACAGGAGGATGGCGATATGGAAATTGACTATCTATCTATCTATCTATCTGTCTATCTATCTGTCTATCTATCTATCTATCTATCTGTCTATCTATCTATCTGTCTATCTATCTATCTGTCTATCTATCTATCTTTCATCAGTTCATCCATGAAATGAAAGACGAAACACACGCTTTATTGTTCACTAAATGGTGAAATCATTAAGCGAATATCGCTTTTTAAAAAAAATAATAAATAAATCTGCAGTGATAAAAAGGAGAGTTTCTGAATTCTATTAGACATAAACCAAGTAGTTCGTGTTCAATATGTTCTTTGAACTTGTGGAATTAATGTATTTAGAGGGAAAAGTCAACATTTTTCTCTGCCATGAAAGGCAGCTTATAAAAAATGTGAAGGCATAAACAGGCAGGGCAGGTGTTGACGATGCAAATGAAACGGATGACAGATGGTGAGCCTCGCGATTGCTCACTGTGCAGATAATGGATGGAGGTAATCAAATTCCTCAGAGGCTTTGGGACTTTCTTCAGAACTTTCCCATCAATTGCACCATCAAACGGTACCATCGTCAAATACAGCCCCCCCCCAGCACCCGTCCCCGCCAGCCCCCACCCCCTCTCCTCCCCACGACATCCACACATACGCCTCGAAAAGAAGGGATACAAAGAAGTTACAAGATTTTTTTTCTTCTTTCTTTCTGATAGACTTGTCCCGAGTTCTAATATGGAAAAGGAAGCTCTTCACGTAGAAGGGCCTCATCCCTCCATAGCGAATGAAGGTGTTGTTTTATCTGTGTTACATGTCTATGGCGAAACAGCGTGTGTTTGCGTGTTTTTAACAACGAGCTATTATAGTAAAAGTAACAATCACATCAGCAGGCCAACAAAGCGAGTCTGCAGGGGGAGAGTCTGCTGTTTCCATGCATACAAACCCTCCTTTCATGTTGTGCGGTCGCCTTTCATTCACTTGAAAAACCATAAAGCTTTCGCAGATTTATTTGCACGAGCTGCAAGAGTTGCCGCTACTTCAAAAATGAGAATGGGCATCTGATCTGTATTTTTCATGTTCTTACTGCAGGGAAACAGGCTGCAGCTCTGTAAATATCCCCATCAGTGTGATGACAGCCATTTGATTTTCATAGGGCCCAGTTTGAAGGTCAGTTTAATGGTCCATTTGTGTTTTGTATTCGTCTTGCTTCAGTGGAAGCTTCAAAACAAAGAGGGTCAGACAATGCAATAAATGAGTTTTTTATGAGTAAAACATGTCATTAAAAATGCAATAAGTCTTTCAATAAGCGTAAAATCGCCTCCACCACACAACTCCTATTCAAAAGTATCTATCTGTCAGGCAGTGAACATCATCAAAGCGTTTCTGGGGGCGAATTAATTTCGCAAACTTGGCTTCTCTGTTATCAGCGTGGAAGGCGAACACTGTTGTGTCAGACAGGATTTGAAAATGCCAATTCTGTATCCGAAAAGCATTTTCCTGTCACAACACTCAAGTGTGCGGCATATTACTGCAACAATTCTCTCTTTCACACTTCCAGCTATGATAGCAGCTTCAAGTGTCACACATATGTCTGCATAAAAGGCGTAGGAGAAAGTATCACAGAGGCAAAGGGAAGAAAGTAAGCTGAATATCACAAGTTTTTTTTCTTTTTTTTATGTGTCAGGTGATGCTGTGTTTTTCATTTTTTTTTTTTACGTTTTTTTTTTTTTTTTTACTTTCTTGAATAGATGTGCTAATTGCTCCTGCAAGATCTCAGGACAGTGAGCCATATTGCTTATGTTAAAGGTGCAAAAGTATTTTGCTTTGCATACCTTTTCATGTCGGTAGGATCATTTTACTGGTGCAGCAGTTTTCTGACAGTAACCTACTGGGAAGTAACAGCGTTTAGTGACAACTAAATCACAGGAGTGGGAATAAAAAAAAAAAAAACACTCTACGATGAGAAAGAGCAACATATTGTTAAAGGAAAATACCATACAAGCTTCCGTAAAATAATTTTTCTGTGCCGTTTCCCTGCCCAAACTGATTGAGGACCAGCCAAGTGAGCGTAATTAACTTTTTTTTTCCTAAACTCATTTGGAAAATCTCTCCCTCAAGTTACCTTAGCTCGTGTGAAATTCCCAATTAACTATATATCCCAGCGAAATCACAAAACAAACGCCATGTGAAATTTCTTAATGAATTCTTTTGTCTCTGACTGGCACAGATGAGGCATGAGAAAGGCACATGTACGGCGAGCGTATTAGTTAGGCGAACCCGTGTGATGGTGCCCGTTCACGGCTGACGGAGCGTTGGTATCCTCAGGCATGGCTGCCAAGCTGCCAGTCTGTGCCGTCACACCTTGCTGCCTTTAAAGATTGCCCTGCAGAGACGGGGAGGGGGTACGGAGGGCCTCACGTTTTTAACAACGCACAGTCTGGCAACCCAGGAGGGTTTACGACTCAGGATCGGTGCCAAGAACTGCCCACCAGAGAGAAGGGGGGGGAGGGAGGAGGATGCAAGTAGATATGGGTGTAGAGTGCTCACACACACACACACACATGTACGCACACACAGGCCCCTATCAGTCACATTTACATAAGGTATGTGTGCATGAATATGTACATATATATTTGTGTGTGTGTATAAGGAGAGGCAGCTGGGTCCAAAATTAAGGTGTGTAGCCAACAAAACAGTATGTCAAATCAATTCATCAAGCTTCCTCTATTACATGTTAAGAGAAAAAGGAGAGTGAGTGCACATATGATGTACCCCTAGCATCATGCACGCACATGCGCGTTCACACACACACACACACATACACACACTCTTTGCCTTTTCTCAGTAATCCACACAAATGGCAGTGGATGGCAAAATGTAAATGAGCTGGTTATTACACAGCAACGTTCATCAAGCTGAGCTGGAAAGACTTCAATGGCCCTGATGAATATGCATGCAAATTTGTTAATTAAGTTAATTATTCTGCTGAAAATTCATTTGTCTTCCCAAGGACATTTCTGCGATGATTTTAACATGTTTCCACCATTAGTCATGCACGGCGCTATTGAAAATCACTCCCGCTCACCTTTTGCAAAAGTTGCGGCCAAAAAGGGGGATAGAACACCAACAAATGAGGAGGAGGAGGGCCGGGGCAGGTATAGAGGACAACATATCAGGGGCGTGGAATGTGATCGAAGGTAGACGGCAGCTGGTGCAGCCTGAGGATAAGGAAGGGTAAGCCAAAAAGCGTGGTCTGTGGGATATTAGCTCAGTGGGTAGAGTACTGAACAGTGTTGCCAGGTCTGGAGGTCCAGTTCTCATCGGGACCATCCAGGCTGAAAATGTTTTCATTCACAATACTGCAAAGCACTTTGTTGTGTTGTGTTATGTCGTGTTATATTACGTTTAAAGCTGCAACGATTAATCAGTTTTACAAATATTAAATGAATCTTACTCTGATAATCAATTAACCGATTGGGGTATTTTTTTATGTCTCTCTATATATTGCAAAATTCTTCTAAAATGTGAATATTTTTTGGCTTCTTAAGTCCTTATAGTTAACACAAATATCTTTGTGAATGTTAAATGGATGTTATTTTATGTTTTATTATGTTATATTATGTTATGCTATGTTATGTTATAGCCCTATGCAGAAAGAAATATAACGTCTGATGTGGGGAAAATACTCAGCTTGTGATGTGTTATTGTAAGACTGATAAAAAAAAATGAGTAAATAAATAATGTCCTGGGAATACCACTATTTCATTTTGTCAGTGGTCCAAAATGAATTAGCATATATATATATACAGTTTCAATTCCATTCCATTAATTACAATATTGCTAGATACATATACTACAATTACAGAAATTTTATTTTATAAAAGGCTAAATTTGTAGTTTTTGGCCACATATTACATTAATTTGAGGTATAAGTACTTGCATAACATAATGTTATGTAATAACTAAACATTCATGGATGTACAGTTTCTATGTAAACTAAAGTAATAGATGAATGAATAAATAAGTATATATATATATATATATATATATATATATATATATATATATATATATATATATATATATGGTAACAGCTATTTAACTTTAATAAAGGCAACATTGATCACATATTACAGTAATTAAAAGCATAGACTGAAAAAGTTATGTAATAAATGGACTTCATTTGTGTAGTGCCTTTCTAGTTTCAACACATACAAGGTATGGACCACACCTCAGAGAAGATGATCATTCACACACATTCACCCACCAATGGAACACAAATCCACCACATAACAACATCATGCCCTAACAAAGGTTCTGTATGTTATAAAGTGAGATTTTAATTGCGTTATGGTTATAAGAAGGTTTAGGTCATCTATAAATCATTTTTAAAAATGTTCAATTCACAGAGAAATGCCCACAGCCCATATTTAGACTCTGCCTTAAAACAATCCATCAAGACTTCTGTGGAGTTGTGATGTCACAACCATACAGTCAACGCCAACGCCCCATTTACAGCCATTCAAAGCAGCCAATCAGAGGAAAGGTTCATTAATATTAATAAGACAGTCACAAATTACCTGTTCTTTCTAGAGTTCTAGAGAAAAGCTTGAGAGAGGAGATGTTAAAAGCTAACTATATCTAGTTAGAGATATAAAAAACTTCAAATAAAACCCAGGAAACATGTAGAATATGAGACGTTTAATATAATCTTTGGTCAGATTAGATTAGGTTGTGGTCCGACATATATATGTTGTGGAGATAATACTCTTACACATTCAGCTTCAGTGCAAAATATATACATAACTAAATAAACTAATATACAAGTGCAGGTAACAGAGCTGATTCACTTCATTAATTGTCTACTTTTTGACTATAAATTTCAGGCTTATATCCATCAACAATGTTTTGTTGTTATGTTGATGCCTGAACAATGCGTGGTGAAACCAAAGATTTTCTTCATTGTCTGACACTTCAAAAGCAACTAAACCAGATACTTTGAAATGTGTGACATTAAAAAAGTGAAAGTTGCAAAGTGAGAAAAGCAATTAAAAAAAAAAAGTTGAGTTGAGATATAAAACCAGCCAGATGGGGAAATCTTTGCAAGAAACATCAGGACACACTGTTTGATACATCAAATGGCCAGTCTTATAAGAGGCAGCTAAGCCTTTGCAGTAGGCCTAGTCTGAATATCCAGATGTTTGATTTGTTAATTAAGTCTCCGTGGCAGTTAATCACTGTGTTTTTGTACCTGATAACAGCAGGTGTGATTCGAGGAGGATAACCCTAAAACAGGAGAATAACCCTAAAACAGAGCGATCTGAGGGTCATAGACATGCAGGGACAGGCTGCGTTTGTTCTCTGTGGTGGTGTGTGAAAACTCACCAGTAGCCCCAAAAAAGTTCTAAAAAAATAAAGAAGCACTCATTCACTAATTTAAGGTATTGAATCTCTTCCGTGCTGGACTGATAATCTCTTTGTCTGTTCACTCTATAAGAGCTTAAGTCTCTGTCTCAATGGTTTGTGGCTTTGAGAGTTCATGTGATTAAAACAAGCCAGTTATAATGAAACAAGCAGTATTATGCTAATACCCATGTCCCCTCTAGTGGAGAAATGTAGCATTGCAGTGGCAAAACACAGGCCGAGATGCAGCATGAGATATTGTTTTTATATAAGGGCTATCAAATATACTTTTTTATTTTTTATAAAAGACTCCAGAACATGAAATCCTCTTTTTTTCTGTGTGTATGTGTACATTTATGTGTGGCAAATTGTGTTTAACGATAATTCTAATCCTTTTCTACAACATTTTATTTCCATGACGAATTTGACCATTAGGTGCATTATTGAAATGTCATACATGCCAGTATATGTCATACCATGGATTAAGTCATCTATATTTGTTCAATAAAATAAAACAGTTGTTTGTAACGATGAGCCTGACACACTTAATGGATTTGCACGCATTTCCCTGACAGTCCAGATTAACAAGCAATAAGGCTTTATTAGCAACATCCACAAAGTACACACATTTACACATTTGCAAGGCATCAATTAAATTCACATATGGTTGGAGTAATTATCGTTATAGATAACTGGAATTAAAGGGAGATATCAGTGTGAGAAAGGAGGGTGAGTTGCCCTGGAGAAAAGAAGAGCAGGGAGTGAATGTTAGGGGCCGGGGACGGCGAGTATCCGAGACTACATAAGAAAACAACAACAGCTGTTTAGCTTGTGGCTAAAAGCGGGATTGAACAACAACATCATTTGCTGAGAAAATGATCTGGGAAAAGAGATTGCGCTGACTTGAAGATAAGAAATGGGACGTCTTTTTTTTGTGTCTTTTTTGTTGGAGCTCTGCAGGGGTAGTTTTGCTTTTTTTTCTGTGGCCTGTGATGTTATTAATTGTTATCCAACACTTCCTGCATATTGTTCTCTATACGTGTTAAAGACAAAGGAAACTTAGAGTCATTTTCCCACCAGCTGTACCACAATACAGGTAATATAGGATCTAACAGAGGTTTGATCACTTCCTTTTATGAGACGCTAAAAGTGATGAGTATAAAAAAAAATCACAAATTGTCATAACATGAAGAAGCATATGCAGGTTTATAATTTTCTGTCTCTGGTTGCATCGTGCATCTTATAAAGTCACATTAGATACTAAATAGAGGTCAATATTATAGTGGACTTCATTATAGCTATAGTATTGATTTGTTCGGTTGCCATTACACACATGCACACTAAGATGATTTCATGCACAAAATCCTGTCTGTGTCTGCCAGAGAATGTGTGAGCACACTGGTGACTGCTCTGCCCTTGACTTGTATCCATTCATCCAAGCGTGCTGGATGGTTTAGTTAATTAAGCTTAATCTACCCCTAGAGACAAATATGAGTGCTGTTACAGTGGCCCACTGAGCTGTCCCTATACACTCCTCTGTGGACCCCCCTCGCCGGACCCCCCGTGGAGCTATCAGGACAGCACTACTCAACCATGTTCAAGTACACTGACAGGGCTCAGGAGAGGCGAATTACATGTAATGGAACTACAAAAGGGGAGGGGGGGGGGATTACGATTCTTGTAATATTTAATTACTGATATAATAATGAAGCAAAGTTTCTGTACTGACAGATTTTTCTAGTTAAATAAAAGCAACATATTAACATATCTTGACGAGCTATGATTTAATCACAGATATGTAGTCTGCTATAGATTGTATTTTATTAATCCTGCTGCTGACAGATAATTTTGTATATCCTGTGCCAGATATGTCAAGATTGAAATACATACAAAAAACAGTTATATCATCTTGAGAATACATATCTACATATCATATCCAATACAGAATCCATATCTGCAATTTTTGGCCTCTGAATGTGTATATTTACAACACTTAATGAAGAGTTTATTCTATAGGTGGGCATTCATCAATTTGTGTTTAAAGAGTTCAGGAGAAATCACATGTTTTATGATGTAGGTCCTGCTTACAGCAATTGGCAAAACTTCAAGGGCCAGCTTGAGAAAGGATTATCCAACATTTGATTACCTGTTCCTGTCTCGGTCCAGAGACGCTCTCTAGCAAATCTAGTGACTAATGTTCATAATATATTGGAGGAGTGTTGAGCAGATTGAAACTTAACAGCAGAGTTTTGTGTATCCTCCCTGTTCCCATTTCTGACTTTTACAAACTGTAAAAGATGAAAGAGGTGACTTCGCATCTTTTGTGAAAGCATGTAGAGCAGAGGGTTCATACAGCAGTGAGAAAAAGCCAGTATTTTACAAATGTTAAAGACGATCTCTGCGATGTCCTGTGCGTGACAGCTTTTCGGTTCATAGAAAGTATCGACAAATAGAAACATGTTGTAAGGTCCCCAACAGATAAAGAAGGCTGCAACAATACACAAAACCACCACCACAGTCCTGTGCGTTTTTCTGTTCGAAGCCTGCAAAACTGTTTTGAGGATGGCAGCATAGCAGAAAACAATGATGGTGAGTGGGAGGAAGAAGAGCAGCGAGACTTGAAGGTAATAGCTCAGCTTAAACTCAGGGCCACCAGACGTCTCACATTCAAAACGATCGTCAGTGGCAACTTCCTCCATGTTGATAGCATCACTCAGGGATGCGGCGATGCTGATGATCCAAGCAGCTGCACAGGCACCCAGTGCACACCTCTTCCTGATCACAGGCCTGGGTTTACTCAGCCAGGACTTCAACAGGATGCAACGATCCACAGTCAGGGCAGTCAGAATAATGATGCTGCTGTACAAACCAACGTAGTAAGCTGCAGTCACAAATTTACAGAAGAAGTCACCAAATATCCAGTGGTGCAGGTGATCGACAGCCCAGAAAGGAAGGGTGAGGGTGAAGACCAAATCTGAGCAGGCCAGGTTCATGACAAATATATTTGTGACATCTTTCAGGTTTTCGTAGAAGGCAAGAACAAATATGAGGAGGCAGTTTCCTGTGATGCTGAAGATGAAGATCAAAATGTAGAAGACAGCATTGATGGTTGAAAAGTCAATGAAATCACAAAGAAACACCAGAGAGTCGTCCAGATCTACGATACTCACGCTGGAGCTGTTCTCCATTGTAGGGTTTCTGGGAAACATGAGCACAGAATTTGATTTTTTTGTTTTGGTAAAGTATTAACAATATGGAGAGCATTTAAGTAGCAAATAAGATTCACTAAAACATTCAGAGATTATAGTAAATACCAAGCCACATACCTTGAACGTCTGTCGAGTCTCGCAGTGTTTTCCACTGTGTTGAAAAAGTTGATTTAAAGCCAAACTGAACTTGAGGTTCCTTTTTTTGTCGGGGATTTTGCAATAATCTGTGGAGAAGTAAACTGAATGAATTTGAGCTTTTTATAATATTACAACACTCCAGTGGAAACAGCGGTGAGGGTTACACTATTTACTGTAAATCAGAGACTTGCCCATTATTTAAAATAAAATGGATCTGATGGGATTCCATCATAAAACATTTTATTTATTTAGAAGTTACATTTCACACACATACAAAATGCAGACAATGCAGAAAATGAAAACCATAATAGACGTGGCAGCAGAGAAGCCACACATTTAGACAATGGTTACTTCGGATATGCATATATATTTCTTTATATGTCAGCAATTCCAGTAAGGAAGCAAAAGTTGCTTGACAGCTGTGCAGACTATTGGGTAAATATGAGCAGTTAACCATCCTAGCAGCTCTCTGAGGCTGCATGTAGCCTAAGAGGGCTAAGTGATTTGAGCTAAATGCTAAAAATCACCATAATATGCTCATGATTTTGATAAAACGCTGTTGCTTAGCAGGTCAATGAATCTTACCACGTTTGTCAATCTCATGGCCTTTCCATTGTTTTTTGAATGAAATTATATAAACTGTAAACCAAGTTTATGCAACAAATGTCTGATTTTGATTAAAACTTGAGAATATTAAAGTCTTCTTCCACTCAAAAACTCTGTTTTCTTGAACCTGAATTTGGATGTTTGAACATCACTGAACAACAGGATGATGTTCAGTTCTGTCTGTGCTGAGTTAGACATTACAAGCTGTTGTAACATTCAATTGCTGAAAGGGGAAAGTGCCTCGGTGCTTATTGAAAATCTAATTTCTGTGCCATGAGTGTGACTGACAATAAAATTATCCAATCAAACCTTTCCTAAGTAGGCTTTTGTCACTGCTAGCCTGACGTCACCGCTGATCTTCCCTGCAGACCGCACCTCTACCTCTGCAGCACGAAGCTAGGCAGTGGACCAGAGCTGTAAACCCACAACTCACTACTGCAATTCAGATTCTCAAAATATGATTAAATATTCTCAAATTAAAATAAAAATGTTCATATTTTCGATCTGCATTCTTTAATTCCGCAGTTATTTTTTTTATTCACTTTCTAAAATTCTTAAAATAAATATGCAATAAGTAATTGAAGTGAAAAAAATGTCAAAGAAATGTCACCTTTCACACTTTTCTAGAGGTCCTCTTTACTGCAGTATCATTTGGGTCTTAGGTTCATTTGATGCTGCCAGTTTCACTCTAATGCTCTGCATGAGTTAAAATGAAATCTACAATCATTTCACATCAGTTGGTAAGAAAAAACACAAAACAAAGAAGTAACTTAATTTTATTCAAATATATACAGCGTAACAGCTGAACAATACCCATTCAAAATGCTGCCAAATGTAGCATTGAAACATTTCGCAAACATTATCATACAGACTGCTTTTTATACACATATTAATTTAACTGACACAAACATTTAAATTTAGATTTAAAAATCTAATTAGACATTGAAACAGAAAAAAATGTCTTAATAAATTAAATGAATACTAAACAAATTACATAAAAGCATTCACAGGTTAATCGATGTTTTCTATCAAAAGTAAATTTCTATTTAGATTATAACTCCAGCATAACAGTTGAGTTTTGCACTGTTACTGCTGAACTTTCAGTAACTCTCGATCTATTCCTGCTCCTGAACTTCACACAGTGTAAAAGATGAAAGAGGTGACTTCGCATCTTTTGTGAAAGCATGTAGAGCAGAGGGTTCATACAGCAGTGAGAAAAAGCCAGTATTTTACAAATGTTAAAGACGATCTCTGTGATTTCCTGTGCGTGACAGCTTTTCGGTTTATAGAAAGTATCGACAAATAGAAACATGTTGTAAGGTCCCCAACAGATAAAGAAGGCTGCAACAATACACAAAACCACCACCACAGTCCTGTGCGTTTTTCTGTTCGAAGCCTGCAAAACTGTTTTGAGGATGGCAGCATAGCAGAAAACAATGATGGTGAGTGGGAGGAAGAAGAGCAGCGAGACTTGAAGGTAATAGCTCAGCTTAAACTCAGGGCCACCAGACGTCTCACATTCAAAACGATCGTCAGTGGCAACTTCCTCCATGTTGATAGCATCACTCAGGGATGCGGCGATGCTGATGATCCAAGCAGCTGCACAGGCACCCAGTGCACACCTCTTCCTGATCACAGGCCTGGGTTTACTCAGCCAGGACTTCAACAGGATGCAACGATCCACAGTCAGGGCAGTCAGAATAATGATGCTGCTGTACAAACCAACGTAGTAAGCTGCAGTCACAAATTTACAGAAGAAGTCACCAAATATCCAGTGGTGCAGGTGATCGACAGCCCAGATAGGAAGGGTGAGGGTGAAGACCAAATCTGAGCAGGCCAGGTTCATGACAAATATATTTGTGACATCTTTCAGGTTTTCGTAGAAGACAAGAACAAATATGAGGAGGCAGTTGGTTGTGAAGCTGAAGATGAAGATCAAAATGTAGAAGACAGCATTGATGGTTGAAAAGTCAATGAAATCACAAAGAAACACCAGAGAGTCGTCCAGATCTACGATACTCACGTTGGAGCTGTTCTCCATTGTAGGGTTTCTGGGAAACATGAGCACAGAACTAATATTGACCAAATGTAATTAAAACGTGAATGAATGAATAAAATAGTGAATAAATAAATGAAACTAAATAAAAGTTAAAATAAACAACAATATCTTTTTAAAAAGGAGATAAAGGAGGAGAAGTATAACCCTATAAACTCCTACTCCCTTGTCCCAGCGTGTCCCTATATTTTTATAAATCATATTTTATAAATATCAACTCTCAATACACTTAAAATAATTTGCTACAATTTACTATAAGTTTGCAACAATTACAATTGCCATTCTAAAATGATTGAATTGAAATAAACTGTCAGACATGTGGTAACCATGTACTATATTAGCATCATGGTATCACAATGTTATATAAGATACAATATTAATAATACACACAGTTAATTATTGAGTTTACAAATATATATTAATTAGCAGTTTTGTCATTGTAATATATATATGTGTGTATGTGTTGCTGCATATTTCTGTAGGTAACACTTTATTTGAATGGGGATTCATAAGACTGTCATAGTCATGGCATGACATGACATAATGAACATTAATAAATGCTTATGACACTTCTGATGTAAACTTGACATTGTTTTACATGTCTTTGTTGTGACAACTTGACATAAACCAAGACAAAATGACCTGTCATAAACATGTCATAGCAGACCTTACTGTCAAACTTGAAAAAAGTCAAAACAAACCATATACAACAATCAAACAATGTCAACTTCAACATCAAAATTACATAATGTACTAAATGATTGCTTCGCAGTTTAAGAGGTGCTTTCCTAAGGACTGCAATAGTCCTTGATATTTTGGAACTTACCATGTAAATTTGGGGTTTCCAGCAGGTCCAGTAGTACAGAAAGAATTTTTTGTTTGTTTTCATGTACTCTCTTTACGTCAACATTTTCAATCTTAATTTGAAATTTCTTGCTAGTTGTTTGGTTTTCAAACAACATTAGGTTCGTTTTGGTTAGATTTATTGAGAGTTGGCTTAAATTAAACCAAATAAATAACTGATTTTTTTTGTATTAATTATTAAAAATAGGAAAAGCATAGAAGTAAGTTACCCTTAAATATTGAGCGTATTACAATGAGTACAAAGCCACATACCTTGAACGTTGAGTCGAGTCTTGTACTGACTGGCGAAGTGATGGAAAATGTGTAATGTATCAGAGTGAACTCAAGCTTCCTCTTTTTTTTGCAGTTTCAGCATGAATGTATAATTAATGAATTAAAGATTTCCATAACCCGAAAATAGCAGTGAGGATTATACTTTTTACTGTAAAACATAAACACAGACATGGTTTAAGATAAATGGGATTTGAATTTATTCTGTTAAAGCACAAAACATACATTATAAATGAAAAGAAAGGCCACATAAAATGATTTAAAATAACTCCAGAAGAAGGTGAAAACATAAAACACAACACAAAAACGGCCTATGTCAAATAAAATGCAGGTATTCAAAGTAAAACACATAAAGACATTTTTCCATAAAATAAATAATCAATTTATCAATATGTGATCTAAATTAATATATATATATATATATATATATATATATATATATATATATATATATATATATATATACTTTTACACTGTAATCAGATAAAGGCATTGTGTAATGATCAGCTATTGCAGTAAGGAAGTAATTGTTGTTTGTCATCTGTACAGACTATTGAGTAAATAAGACTAGAATTCAACTACGCAGTGTTTTGAGCTAAAGGCTGACAGTAGCATGATAACATGCTGACATTAATGATGCTAAAATGCTGTTGTTTAGCCAGTCAATTAATTTCACCATATTTGTTTTTCTCGTGAGTGTCTCATTGTTGATTGTTGTGTTGTTTACTGTTTGCAGAAAATGCAGTAAGATGGTCTACAGTTACAGTAATGCATCATAGCACAGACCAACCCAAGCTAATGGAAAAACCTTTTAGTTTAACTTATTTTTGCTGTTGGCTACTTTCTGTTTAGTGCCATTTAAGCAAATTTTAGCGAACCAACATGGTAAACTACAAAACTGTGAACATAAGTTATCTGCTAAAATGTAAGTAGCCAATATATGTTAGCATGCTGATGTTAGCATTTAGCTCAAAGCATTTCTGTGGCTGACTTTCACAAAGCCACTGTACACTCAAATATAAAAATTGCCAAAATTGAATATTGTAGGCTTCACAAGTCAACAACGTGCTTTCTTTCTCTTTGATTTTTGATGTATAGAGAGACAAAGTCCTGACTTTGCTTATGAACCATATTTTCACTGTGGCATATGTTCAATGCAAACTTCTTATAAGGAACTCATACCTTCATAATTTAAAAAGAGTAAATGATACATTTGTTATCACACAGAGAACCATATCTCTAATACAATCATTACCATTTGACTTGCTTCTTCTGTTAAGCTGTGATATTTTAGCCCCGACGATGTAGCATATGTTTTGGGAAATGGTGTTTGTTAATGGCTGCTAAAAACTATAAGGCATGAGGTTTGACTTGTGTGTTACGGATGTCAAATTTTTCTCCTGCAACAGAACCCAGAGGTTCAGGTTGTATTTTGGCTCTCCATGTGAGCTACATGGAGAACTCCTCACCGCTAACTACAGAGGTGATTGTGTGTCGGTTTGTTCTGCTGCGGATGCTGGTGTTCCTGGATCCCCAGCTCTTTAGCATTTTCTTCAAGTGGCTTTTATATTTAACCCCGACAAACACATAAAACACAGGGTTAAGGCAGCAGTGTGAGAATGCAAAAAGGCGGCTAACATAAACTGCGTAATCCAGTTGTTTGAATTTTTCACAAGATTCAGCCATAGGCTGTGGGTCAACGAATGTTTGTGGCTGGGAATACAGTGACTGCAGAAAAATGGTGATATTGTAAGGTGCCCAGCCTGCAAAGAAAACGACCATGAGAGTAAAAATGAGCTTTAAAGTTTTGTTCTTTCTTCTTTGGGCCGTAGGACGCAGCAGCCTGCACATGATCTGAGTATAGCAAAAAATGAATACCACTGAACTCACTATGAAGAGAATGTTTTGCTGGTAGACTCCCCACAAACTCCAGTAGGATTCCACGTATCCACAGTAATTCAGGCCCTGGACTTTGGTGAAGATGAGGGCTGGACTGGCAGCCAAGATACTCACTGCCCAAATGATGACAGATGCAAGGACACTGTAGAAGCCTCCGGCAGACACAATGCCAGACAGAGGATTCATGACAGCTACGTAACGGTGAGCGGTCATCAGGATGAGGAGGATGCCACTGCTGTAGAAACCGATGTAGAAGACGAAGTTGACTATTTTGCATGCGGGCTCCCCTAAAGTCCATCCGTACATGTGGTAGTAGGCCCAGAAGGGCAGACCTGCGGTGAAGAAGAGATCCGACACCGCCAGGTTCAGGATGAAAGTGTTGGTGAGGGATTTAAGGTTCTCGTACTTGGTCAAAATCACAACGACCAGGATGTTGCCAAGCAGGCTGAGGATCACCACGATGGAGAAGAACACCGGATTGAAGATGGCTCCAAACTCCATGATGCTTGTTCTGATGCATATTTCATCGTCATAGGTGTAATCATAGATAAAGCCACTGCTTGTTAAATTGTTGCTTTCAGCCATTTTTCAGCCAAGTCTGAATAAAAAAGTGGTATAAATCACATCAAGTCAAATTACATAAGCTTCATTTTACAGAAATGCATAATAATATAATGTGCTTCATAGTACAAATTACTTTTAAAACATCAATAAACAATACCAGACACCAGACACCAGATTATATTTTGGATTATGTGTCTTAGTTTAGTTTCCCCTTGGTTGTCGTGCTGTGATCAGGTTGTGGCAATGTCACTGAGTTCTATTAACTCATTAATTTGAATTTGGAGTTGGAGAGTGTTCATGAAGGATGCTAATGTAAAACATACAAAAGGTCATTAAAAATGTATTTTCAATACATTACATCAACACTCAATACAAGTTGTGGTACCAGAACACTGAATAATCCACAGACATTACTGTGAAGGTGTTCGGAAACTACTCATTTTGTAGAATGGAGCCCCTGAAAACTGTTAAATAAAATTCATTCCATAATGTGGCTGTAGAAAATAGTCAAATAAACCAGAACTGTGGCTGGATACAACAACAGATATTACATTAAAAACTGTGTGAAACATGCCTTTCAATGTTTTTGTTTTCTTTTTGTATGCTATATTAGAATAAGGAGATACAGTGTTTTACCTATATATAGCCTTTGTATTTTTTATAGTTAGAAGAATCACAAAAATGTATAAATAAATAAAATAAAATATGTATATATCTAGTAATTGTATGCATATTATAGATTACAAAATCTAAAACCTAAACTGCTAAGCAAGGCCCCCATTATATAAAATGATTGAGAATTATGGAACGATACTGTACCTGCAGAAAGGCTGTGAACACACCGGAGACCTTCGTCAAAATATCTATGAAAACACGGAGAACTGGGAATAGTTCCTTAATATAAACCACTAAGGTGAGGCCATGAGACCCCCTCAGGTTTCAACCAGATGTGATACAAAAAAAAAAATCCCTTTTCAAACATGTTCCCTTTATTTGGTTTTGTATCGAGGTAGGTTATTCAATCAAAAAAGGTCTTTTCATTTAAAGAATATATTTTCAATTAAAGAAAACTTCACTTAAAAAAAAAATCCAGGAAAATTCATGCAAAAAAATGCATTTGAACATATTTTTTTCTTTGATTGAAAAAGTTTTCTTTGATAGAAGTGAAGGTTTTTTGTTTGAATCAACCTTTTTAATTGAAGTAATGTTTTATGTTTGGGCCACATTATGGGTAGGACAAAACAAGCAGTTGCTTCATACTACATATATATATTTTCAATTAGAAAAGTCACATCAATTAAAAACAAAAATGTTTTCAATCATAGAAAAAAAGTGTGATTTGATTTTTAATTGAAAATATTTGTATTAAAATATTAAAATAAATGTAGATTTTTGGATTGAAGCGACCTTTTTTGATTGAATAATAAAGAAACAAATATATCTATCTCTATATTTGTGGTGGTCATTTGATTTTTCAGCTTCTCGATATGCCACACCATATATATACGTATATATATATTTATATGGTGTGGCATATCGAGAAGCTGATTGGACAGCATGATTATTGCACAGGTGTGCCTTAGACTGGCCACAATAAAAGGCCATTGAAATGTTCATGTTTTATTTTATCGGCTGGGTCTGGGTACTCAGAACACCAGTCAGTATCTGGTGTGACCACTATTTGCCTCATGCAGTGCAACACATCTCCTTCGCAGAGTTGATCAGGTTGTCGATTGTGTTGTTGGTCCACTCCTCTTCAATGGAAATGCAAAGTTGCTGGATTTTGACAGGAACTGGATCCCAAACATATTCAATGGGTGATGTGTCGGGTGTCTATGCTGGCCATGCAAGAACTGTGTACAGATCCTTGCAGCATGGGGCCATGCATTATCATGCTGCAACATGAGGTGTTCTTGGATATATGGCACAACAGTGAGCCTCAGGATCTCGTCATGGTATCTCTGTGTATTCAAAATGAACTTTTGTTCTTGGTCCATAACCTTACATAACCTTACCCATACAGTTTGTGCAGAAATTCTTTGGTTATGCAAACCGGTTGTCTGTCAGAGTGACTGGTCTCAGACGATCTTGGAGGAGAACCTGCTGGATGTGGAGGTCCTGGGCTGGTGTGGTTACACGTGGTCTGCAGTTGTGAGGTTGGTTGGATGTACTGCCAAATCCTCTGAAACGCCTTTGGAGAGGGCTTGTGGTAGAGAAATGAACATTCACGAGCTCTGGTGGACATTCCTTTGTCTCAGCAAAGGAGAAGTGTTCACTGTCACAGATTTAGACAGATTTGTGAACAATATTTGAGGAAATGGGTATTTTGTGTGTATATAGAAAATGTTTTAGATCTTTGAGTTCATCTCATTGAAAAATGGGAGTAGTATTATATTTTTATATTATATTTTTGTTGTTGTCAATGTCAATAAAAAAATCACATCAAACAAACCTTTTCAATTATATAAAAAAGTTTGAACAAAAGTTTTTTGATTGAAAATATTTTTATCAATATATTAATATATTGTGTTATTGAAGCAACCATTTTTTGATTGAATAATTAAGGAACAAATCTCCATATTTTGGTGGTTTTTTAATATTACAATCACTAAATCACATTATCGCTAAATTATAGTTTTTCAGTTACACACAAATACATTTATACATACATTTATTTATATATTTATTTTTTTACATATCATGATTAGCATGATTATTTTATAGCCTACTATTCATCTGATTCTGTTGATGAAATTTGATATTTTTTATGTAAACAAAATATATATATATATATATAATTGACATATATAACATGAAAATTAAAAGACAGATTTTGAAATGTTTTTTTCTATTCTGATTTGCTATAAAACTAATAGAAACATATTTTGTTTATTATATTATATTATATTTATATTGTTTTTATATTCCATTAGTAATTTATTAGTACAAAATTGAACAAACCTTTATTGATAAACCCCTAATACAACCACATCTAACTCTATTCTCATTTTAAATAATAAAATAAGTAATAATAGTGACGTACTATTCATATGAGTATTACTCATAAATATATTCTGATATTATATTTACTACAATATCATTATTACTATGCACGCCACACGTTTCAGCTTGTCAACCAAACTTGATCGAGCTCACCGCCCATTCGTCCATTACGCCTGTCAATCATTCTCAGCGCCCGCCCCTCAATGCTAGCAAGTTTCTGCTGAATCGCATCCAAACTGGACACTCTGGACAATTTTACGCAACAAGTACGTCTTTTACTGAACTATTTCTTTTACGTAGATGTATTTTGCTTAATTTATAGCCAGCCTGTTTCGGTTTATAACGTAAATGAAGGTTTAATAACAGCAGGAACCGAGGCGCTGGGAGCAGGTGCATGTCCTATAATTAGCGTCCGTCTACTCTGACATATCAATGTTTATGCTGCTGTTTGTTGTCTTTTAAGCTGTTTGTAAGTGATGTAAGTCAACTTCTCTGTCCTGTAAAGGTGACACTAGACTTACATTGTGTCAGTGAGTTGTGACAAGGATTGTGAATCCCAGCAGTGATTCGCTTCCACCTGTCGTCGGGATGCAAATGTTGTAACCTCCTGTCTGTAGAGACATAGTGCTAACTTTTACTTAGCTAACATCACTGTGGGTTCCTCATTGACTCATTAATAAACACGTGTGGTGGGTTTTAAATTGTCTCGTTAGGGTTTTAGAAAACAGGATTTGGCATTTTTAAGGTTATTTACAGTAAATAGCATCAGGAGGAAGCTGATTAAGAACAATTTTATTTTTGTTTACTTCCAGTGGTGACAAGTAACTAAGTATATTTACTCAAGTACTGTACTAAAGTACAGTTTTGAGATACTTGAGTATATCCATCTGATACTACTTCATACAATCCACTCCACTACATATATAGTAGTTGCTTTTCAGATACGGATTTGAGTATACATAAAATGAATATACTATCATTTATACTATAATATTTTATTTCTTTTATTTTCTTAAATTGCTATGCACTTGGTGTGAAAGGTGCTGAATTTTGTGATACAGTAAAGTATCTAAAATTATCTCCATATTGATTAAGTAAAATATTAAAATGCTCTTGTATGTATTTAGTGATTACAGTCTCACATCTCTTACATCTCTTCTGGTTTGTTATAAACACCATGCTTTTATAATGTGACTCTGTCCCCTTTTTTATTGTTGTCTGTGTCCTGTTTCCATTAATCTGCCCAGAGTCAAAGATGGAAATTGGCCACTGGCAATAATTTTAATAATTTACATTTGCCTTATGTTTATTAATTTGTATATTTTAAAATAAATAATTAGTAATTGAAAGTATAGTAACAAGTATAATAATACCACAGTCTTTATAACTTTTGATGTACATTTTGCTAATAATATTATCACTTTTATTTAAGCAACATTTTCAAATCTACTTTTACCCAAGTAAAAGATCTAAGTCCACCACTGTTACACTGCTACACTTCAAGCTATAATGTCCTATAATGTTTTTTCTTGACAAGTCAAAGTGTTTATATTTCTGAAATCTACCAAATAATGAGAATATCAGTATTTCTAATCCTTCATGCAGAATCTGGCATCCTGACTACATTGCCCCTTCCCCCCCACAATGGCCTCCTCTTCATCAGTTGGAGATAATCAACTGCAGAGGATAATCAGAGATCTGCGTGGTAATTAAGCTGTCTGCACATAGAGTTAACACCATCTCTTACTGTCTCTTTGTGATATGTGCTTGAAGCTGTCTGTGTATACAAGTAAAGTAGAAATGTCACATCAAAACAACTGTTAATGTTTACTACTTCTATTTTATTCTTTGTCCTGTATGTGACAAGAACATATGTTGATATTGGTGTATAAGTGTTAATAACTTTCTTGTTTAGATGCTGTGTTAGAGTTGAGTAAAGAACACAAGGAGTGTGGTGAACCCATTACTGATGACAGCGGCAACCTGCACAAGTTTTTCTACAAACTAGAATATCTGCTACAGGTATAGTACTTAAACTACTTATTGACAATAAAATTAAAATGAAATATTTCTTTTAATTTAACCTTTATTTTACTACAAAGTACATTATTATTTAGATTTTAAAAGGGGAATGAAGTGGAAATTTTGAAAACATTTTCTGATTTTTCTCAAATGTTTGCTTTTTTCTTGTAAAAAAGTGGCAAGTTTGACGTTTTCAGGCCTGTAAATATGACTACTATTACCACTCAGACATATGAAACTTGTGACAATTGTTTGTAAGGAAACATGGCTTGGCCACAAATGTCACAAGCAGAATAGAATGGAAACCAGTGTTCCCACACTTTTTGGATTGTGAACGCCTAAACGACATGTTCACAACTACAAATCAGCTTCTAATGTGTTAAGTGCTCAAATGAACCCTGAAAGATGTTTTACTGACTGAAATCATTCCTTCTATTCATACCGGCCATTAAAAGATCTCCTTCAAATGCACTTTTAATGTAAGTGATGGGGCCTAAAATGAACTGAAACTGGATAGCTCTCCACCTCCCACCTACAGTGGCCTTGCTTATTCTTGTGTTAAATAATATGTGCTAAATATTGAGTATGATCCTCCATTTGACAAAATTTGGTCTTTTCAATCTTCAAACACAAAATGATTAATTGATCCCTCTTTTCTTCTTCTGCATCTTCCAACATTTGCATCACCAAATAGAAGCTGCCAGTTCAATGTAAAAGGCTGTCTTCAAGCCAGTGTTTGGTTTGTCCACTCTGGGTTCCTGTAGAAACATGGCGAGGCAACATGCCAGGCTCTGTGGATAAAGACTCACTCCCCATGTAGATATGAAGGGCTCATTCAAAGCTAATGAAAACAATTGTTAGTTTCAGTTGACTTATCCACTGATGAAAACATAGTATTTTATTCCATTTCTGGCATAGATCTCCTAAAGCCTGCATACTCTGTCTTTAACTTTTCTGGGGGTTTTTTTGTATAGGATTTAAATAGAGAAAAGGCAAAGATAAGGAAAATGTCAGAACAAAAAAAAAACAAACAAATAAAATATCTAGATCGACGAAGTTAAAAGAGGTTGGTGGATGTTCACAGGAAGTATTCATTCATTACAAACCAAATTCCCATAACCAACTGCTGACAGTTGTACAAACGTCTACCAAATTGTTTGAAAATGTTGGCTGTGATTCAATTATAAGATGGTGTCTGTTTCTTAGTTTGACCAGAAAGAAAAGACAACCTTTCTTGGCCAGAGGAAAGACTACTGGGATTATTTCTGCGACTGCCTGATTAAGATCAAGGGAGCTAACGATGGCATCCGTTTTGTTAAATCCATCCCCGAGGTAATCCTCCTCTGAAACACACACACACACACACCCGTGGTGTCTCAGTGTTGCCATGGCGTGCAACACGTTCACAAATATACACCGTATAGCCACATAACTAATCCTCTGGTCAGTCAGGTAAGACCCAGCGCTGCTTATTCACTTGATACTTGTACCTACTGGTTCTTTCTGTTTTTGTCCCGGCAATTCACAGTGGTAAGAACAGTAGAGGAATAGCTGTAGTCAAATATACTGAATATTTCTATTCCTAGCTTGTAGTTTATGTATTTTATAGCTTGTTTAACCCGTTTATGTACTTTATATATGTTTTCATGCTTGACATATGTTTGCATGCTTGAAAAGATACAAGGAGCACTCCTAAGATTGATTTACAGATGACATGATTTATTTTCATCTTGTGTCACATTGTTGCATACAGGGCATTATGCTCTAAAAAGTGTGTATGCAGTGTCTGTCAGCCAGTTGTACTTCTTTTTGTTAATTTCTTAAATTTGATGTCTAATATCTATTGGGTCTACAACATGTTCAGATTTCTTTTTTTGTTTGATAATGAAAAGCAACAAAGCAGCTTCACATTTGAGAAGCTGGACCCCCCCAAAAGTTTTACGTTTCTGCTTGAAAAACATGGTTTAACTTTCGGAAGAGTTGCTGATTCATTTTTAATAGTTTACACGTGTGCAGTGCCATTGTTCCGTTCTCAAGCTCTAGACCAGCGCCAGAGCTAATTTAAGTCCTGCTTAACAAGCATAGTAAGACCACATGTCTCATTTTATGATAACAAATTCATTAGCAAAAGCTATCTGCCGTTTAAAGTTTCTACAGGGGTTTACATGCACCTTTTTTTCTCTTTAGAATTCAAACATTAACAGCTGACTGCTAATTATTTTTTTGGAACCCTTTGGTACTCTCATTTTAGATATTACATCTACTCTTCTTGTTTCTTGTCGGTCAGTCACAGACATAATAGTAGAGTCCCCAGCTGGTGTCCTTATGGCGGATCTGTGTGTCTGTTGTCTTACTTAAATCCCCCCATCTGCTAAAGTATCAGAGTTTGGGCTCATACAGATACAGTAGATTTAGTGTCTATGCAGTGATGACCTTTAAACTTTTCTAAAACACTTTGTGCTGGGACATATTTTTATCAAACACAATTATAAATTGGGGTAATTTAAAACTAGAGCTGATACAATTAGTTGATTTGTGGTTTGGACTGTTGGTCAGACAAAAACAGACCTTTTTAAAGGTGTCATCTTAGCACCTATTTATTGGACTTTTCCATTTCAGTCTCAGTCCATATCGCAGTGATGTCCACTAATGTCTATATTTTTGTTTGTGATCTCAGTTAAAAACATCCCTGGGAAAAGGAAGGGCCTTCATCCGCTACTCGCTCGTTCACCAGCGTCTTGCTGACACATTGCAGCAATGTCTTATTAATCAGAAGATCACAAGGTCAGTGGACACATGCATACTTGTCTTCCTATTTGTTAACTCAAGTTGTGAAAGGTACTATACTTCAGTTTGTTAGTTTTCTTTTCTTAGAATTGTGACTTCTTCCTTATTTTTAAAATCCTATTTCTGTTTTTTGCATAGTGGCCATATAGCCGACCACAGACACATTTTACTTCCTCTTTCTGTCATCAGACAAATTGTTAACTTTTGTTTTTCTTCACCTTTATTTAGGTAGGACCGTATTTTGTCATCTAAATTATTATTTAGCGAGATTTCACCAATATGTGATAAGAGGGAGAGTTGAAAGGGGTTGAACCACTTATATTTTCCATCTGTTTTTCAATAGCACAGTGTGCATGTTTTCTTTTACTTTTTAATTGTTTGATGCAACTTCCTGATCTCCTTACTTTATTTGTGATTCAGTAAACCTGGAAGTCTCAAAACAGTGCATCAACAATTTCTCTGTGATGTATATCATAGTTTTTCATGCTTTTATTTTTCTGTTGTAGTATTTGTTTTTATTGTTCCCTGTGTGGGATCATTAAAACTGATTGTATCTCATCATGTCTAAATTTAATATCAGTAGCACAGTATAAACTTAAAATATTTTCCTTGAAAAATCATATAAACAAGGTTTTGTGTTCTAAATGGTATTGTTTATACTCTTCCTATGCAGTGACTGGTATTATGCCCGAAGTCCCTTTCTCAAGTCTCACCTCACTGCTGACATAATCAACCATCTTTATGAGCTCAACCAGATCCAATTTGATGTGGCAGCCAGAGGTTACGACCTTGATGCAGATTGGCCAAACTTTGCCAGGTAACACATGCCTACAATCAGCAGTTTAAATGATTTCCCTCATTTTGTTGGAAGGAAGAAAATTGCGTACCTCATTGTGAGTGTTTCATTAATTGTTGATGTGTTGGCGCTTAACTAAGACTTAAAAGCTCTACTTCTTCTACCTCGGGGGTTTGAAATAATTAGTAAGTTGATCTGAGAGAGAGACCTAAACTAATTTGGATTAACACACACATTTGCTGCAGCTAATATAAAATTGTGGTGAACCAGTATTGGGTACTTCACAACCTGAAGTAACACTTAATTATCTGATCACCCTGAATGTTCACAGCTCTTCTTTTTTTTATGCTTGAGTGTGTGTAAATGTGCGTTTGCGGCTGTGTGTACGTGTGTGAGAGCTTGAGGGTGCAGACAGTGTGTGAGCATTGATCATCGTTCCTCATGTCAGCACCTTTGTCAAAACCTTTCTCTTCCTTGTCATCAATTTGCAGTCACTCTTCAGGTGGTAGACACTGTTCTTCTAAAAGCATAATTTGGGATCTACTGGTGTTGCTTTATTAGGATTATGTAAGTTATACAATATAGTGCAATGCTGCAGCACCTACAATATTAACAGACCATTATTATTTACATTTAAAACTGGCTTTAATGTTACCTGAAAAATATTGAATCAACACCTTTTAGATACACGCACAAACACAAATAAAAATATTATATATATACTTTGTAATATTTTTTCTAGAGCTTGAGTTTAATTATATTTTTACTTCTGCTTCTGATTTCTGGAAACTAAACGGAAAATATTTGCATCACCCAGACGAAACCTTACACCTTCCACATAAACTGTAACTAAATGGCTAAACAGATATTTTTCAGCACCAGATTAAATAATTAACATAGGACAACATATTGCCAGTACTGTGAAAGCTTTGAAAAATAGGTTTACTCTGAAAATGAATTACTGACCTAATTTAATGTCCATCCATAGAAGCAGTGCTGCTTATCTCTTGGAAAAATCTGGAGGCAACATGATTGTAACACTTTATTTTGCCTCCCACAGCTTCCTAAAACCTTACTAGGAACAAAGAGAGAAGTTGTTAAGTCATTCTTAAGAAAACTGTGTTATGTGGAAATAAAATGGCTCAACTTTTTCTGAATAATCAGTGTGTCATGGCACATCAGCTAAATAGGCAGAAGTCAAGTGTAAAGTTTGCCTTTCTGGCGGTAAATAACATGCAGGAATATTATACAAATATCAAGGTTTTACAAAATAATCTGATTTTTTTTTTATTGATATATTTATTTCAAATATAAAAGCAGGAGAAACAAAGTAATTAATATGCATAGTAATTTTCAGAAATTCAAATACTATTTGAAATGGAATTTGACTAGAAGTAAAACCAACACATACACAAAAGAAACCAAGAAAATAACCAAACTTAAAGCAAATAACCAAGTAGATAAACACTGCCCTATAAAACTGGGTAAACTCCCTCAATTGTTTCATGTTTGGACATTGATTCTATTCCATCGTGCACCGGTCCTACAGTTTCACCCCTGTGACTGAAATACAAAAGTTTTTTTCTGGTCATATGACTTAATTGAATTCTATAGCTTTATTTTCCTACATCATAACCTGTCTCATGATTACTCAATGATTTCTGTATGTTTACCAGTAGTAGCTTATTATTATTAATTATATTATTATTATTATTTAATTTTAATTAATTAATTTTAATTATTTGTAATTTCTACACTGTCTGTACACCTCAGTAATTTTGACCGTAAAAATTATAGGTTCCTAGTAAACATTAACAATAGCTATCTATTCGTATCTCTAGGTATCTATATACATAACAAAGCTGACAAATTAAATTAAATCTTTATTGAAAATAATATAAATAAATATAGGTTTCCAATACTGTTTGAAAAGGATTTGTATCTGTTTTCATTTTTGTCATCATCAAATTTTCCACTTCTTTCTAAATACTTCCACTTCCACTATACATAACAACAGCTTCAAATCATTACACAGTTCTGGCCTGATATTACTTAATTTCTTGGTTTTTCCTTTGAAAACACTATTTTGTACTGTGGAAAATTCCTTTTATTATTGGGTAACTAAAGCGTTGCCATAGAGCCCCCTAGATACTCTCGTATGTCAACTTCAGTTACTCTTGTGTTATGATTTGTGTCACATCAGTTCAATGTCACGCAGCTGGCCCTGAATGTTTGTCTTACCTGGAGAGATATTTTTTCAGGTTTATATGACATTGATATATGGTATCTCTTTATGTCAAAGGCGAACAATAAGCGCTGCCTCGTCAACTTTCCTGTGGAGGCCTCCCAGTCGCTGCTCCAGTATCAACAGCTTGGTTAGTAGCTACTCACACTCACAGGTATACACTTATATAAAAAGGCTCTCTATAGACATTTTAAAAATAATTCTAAAAATGACTGAAATTTGAAGCACCTGAGAAACACTACTGTTCAATTTACTGTCCAGGCACAGGAGTTTCTCCCAATCCCAGACTTGAGTCAAAGTCTCCTTGGTGATCTGGCAGAACTGGGAGAGCCCTCTCCTTGCAGCATCGCAGAGAATCTCCGCGTTGAGCTTGACCAATCAGAGCTCAGGCAGCAGGAGCTTCTGGTACGGGTTGAGGAGTTGGGTAGGGAGTCGGCCGAGCTGAAAGATGTAGTGAAAGACCTTCAAGGTCAGCTCTCAGAGGTGAAGACCTCTGGCCACTCACTATCTTCAGAGCCCAAAACTAACACAGACATAGATAACCGGGACGGAGCAAATCACCACCAGACGTGTAGGGAAGCAATAATCCGTGAACTTCAAGAAAGACTCACAGCCGCAGAGAACAAAAATATGGAGCTTTTGTCGAAGTTGGACGAGGCTCTTAAAGAAAAGGGCCAGCAAACCGCGAGCTACTGCGACTCTGCCTGGAAAATCCAGGAACTCCTGGATAAACTCAAGACCGCAGAGAAGGAGAGGTTGGAGGCGAAGAGAGAGGTTGAGGACAGGGCCAGACATTCTGAGCGTCTGTCTCAGGAACTAAAACTCAGGGAACAAGAGCTGAGAGACTGTGAGGAGAAGCTGGTTCAAGTAAAAGCCGGTGCCCACGATGAGCAGGAGGAGGCCCTCACGCGGTTGGAGGAGCTTCAAGGGGCAGTCGGTCGAATACAGGGAGGACTGACGTTGAAAGAAAAGGAGACAGGAAACTTGAGGGCCCAGCTTCAGGATCTGCAAGCCTCGTTGGAATGCAGAGAACGACAGGCAGAGGAGTTGAGGAGGAGACTCCAGGAAGAAAGGCTGGAGATAGAGCAGAGATGTAGCACGAGTAGCAGCCAGTATGAAGCACTGGAGAGCCAGCTCCTGGATTTAAGAAAAACTTTAAAGAATAGAGAGAAAGAGCTCTCTCTTGGTTCAGAGAGAATCAGCCATTTAGAGGAGCAGTTGGAAAAGCTTAATGTGGAGAAGGAAAGTCTTATCTCAAGGCTTTCTGATAATGAAGTTAATTCCTGTGATCACACAGAGAACCTTGAGGACTACAAAACCCAGTGCAGCAATCTTATGGAAATGAACGCTAAGCTACTCCATACAGTTAAAAAGAGCGAGGAGAGCATCTCTGAGATGGCTGCGAGCCGAGCAGCCTTGTTAGACCAACTAGCTTCCTTGAGGGCTTCCGAGAAGCATTTAAAGGGGCGAGTAGAAACTGCAAAGCTGTGCGTGGAAGACAGAGAGAAGAAGCTTTTAGATGAAAACCTGCATTTAGAGGAGATGGTGCAGAAGACACTCGCCCAGAAGGAAGCGTCCGATGCTCAGTTGAAGAGGATGGAGCAGGAGAACAGGGAGCTGTTGGAGGTTCAGTCCTCGCTGAAAAAACAGTTAGCCAAAGCTCAAGAGGAGTTTGACTCACTCACTGCCAAAGCTTCAAAGTTGGACAAAAACCTCACAGCGTCCCAAAGAAGCCAAGCAGACCTACTCGCAAAACTCCAGGAAACAGAGTCCAAGCTCCAAGACCAGACGGTTAAATGTGGTCTTCTGCAGGCGAGAGCCGAAGAGCTGGAGAGCAGAACCGGGGAGGTGCATGTCGAAAAAGGAGCCGCAGAGAGCAACGAGAAAATGCAGAAGCTTCATGCTGAGCATCAGACCTCCTCACTGGATACCAAAGAGGCCCCTTTCAGACTGGCGATAGCTGAAGCCCAGCTGGAGCTCAACCTTCGGGAGGTGCACCGGCTTAGGGAGGAGGTGGTGGAGCTCCGGGCTCAGCTGCTGGCAAGGAACGAGGAACGGATGAAAGTCCAGGCCATCCAGGAAGTGACGGAAGCCTCCAGAGAGGACCTCTGTGTCTTAGCAGAGCAGCTCAAGGCCCAGGTAGAGGAGCTAAACCGCCGGCACGTTGACGAGATCCTGCGATCCCGGGAGCGAGAAGACGCTCTTGTCCGCGAGCGAGACGGCGAAGCTCAGGCTCGGGCGAGTCTGGCCGCAGAGGTGACGGCCTCCAGAGAGGAGCAGCGTAAACTGAAGCTGCGTTATGAAGCCTTGTGTCTGGAGAACAGCGAGTCTAGAGAAGCGCTGCATCGAGCCAACACGGAAACAGCCGAACTTGGTGTGCACGTGTGCATGTTAACTGCTGAGAATGAAGAGGCCCGTCTGCGCTGGGAGGACCTGTCGGCCAAGCTGCAAGCGCTGGAGGAGGTGGCAGCTCAGGAGGCGGAGACGTCAAATGCCTGCGTGGCGCAGCTACGCGAGGAGAACCAGCAACTCCTCGGTAAGCTCCGTAAAGAAGACGGCCGCCTGGCGACCGAGCAGGAGCTACAGGAAGAGCTGAGCAAGGCCCAGAAGGAGGCTGACGCTGCACAGGAGACGAGCCAGGAGGAGATTCACGCCCTCCGGTTCCAACTCAGCAGCCAAGCCATGAGCCACAGCAGCCAACTTGAGGTCAGGCACAAACAGATCAAGATGTCTTTACATGCACTCAAGTAACTGGGTTATAGACGGCTTTCTCCTGTGAGCTGGTTTCATAAACGCCATGTAAACGAGGAACCTGATTTCTGTAACTGCTGTAGAGGATTGCTACAGAAACATGAAGGTCTCATATTGTACACTTTTTCCTGGGTTTTATTTGAAGTTTTGATATCCCGAACAAGATACAGTATGGACTTCAGTGTGGCAGGATGAAAGGAAACATCTTTGCATGTAGCAATGCATTCTGGTATATAATGTAAATTTAAAAATAAAATAAACAACACAAAGTAGTTTTTATAAGTCTAAATAAGTTAGTTTCCACTGCTGAACATTTCACTGTTCAGACTTAATTGAATGTGTATTTGTAATTATGTTATTACATTGCATGTAAACATGTTCTCTGATTACATATTTTGGTTACTTAAGTGCATGTAAATGGACTGCTGGATTGTTTTGTCAAGATACTGTAGACTTTAATCAGCAAACTACTGTTCTGTCAGAATTTGAACAGTATGTGCTCATATTTTCTGATCCAGAGTGTGAATCAAGAGCTACAGGAGGTGAGGTTACAGCTGGCAACTGAGCTGGAAAAGGTGGTCGACCTGGAGAACAAAATCCAACAGCTAGCGGTGAGAGGATAACCTGCAACTTAAAAAGTATGGTGTACTACCATTTCCAGATGGCCTAGCCCCAATCTAATCACTCAAACCTTCTGAGGTAGCTTTTAAACCATAGTTAAAAACTGGTTGTAGCAGCATTACAAATGGTTTCAAGCAAGGAAATGAAAACACAACTTTTAGACATGGCCTACGCTGCAGACAACACTTAAAGTTTCTGTGCATATACAGTTAATGTGTCTGGGGTTGATAAATGAAAATACAAATTGCAGTTACATTGTGTGTTTTGGCATGTGAAGTAATCATAATGTTATGGTCACGAGCATATCTCACGTACGAGCAGAAATAATGTCTCGCTTTGCTGTACTGATTGAAGGCTGAGAATCGGAGATATTGCCAACAGATTGAGGAGAAAAACATCCAGATGGCCCAGTCTGAAAATCTCATCCAGCAGAAAGAAGACGAGATAATCCATCTGAAAGGGAATTTATCAAGGTAAGATACTGTATTCATAATCACACATTCTGGACCAAATTTAAGCTGTTAAGGAAACATCTCTAATCTTGTGTGTTTTTGATTAGTATGTTGTCTTTTTATTATGCCTGAAGGATTTTGGCGTACGTGTTCTTTTGGTTTTTACATTTAAAAAAACAAACAACCGCTAGGAGACAATCGAATGAGAATCCTTTAGTTTTTTGAACCGTAATATGCATCAACCTGTGTGTATGTGTGCAGATCTGAGGCGGACCTCGTTGCGGCTCGGCGAGTCTGTCAGGAGTTGACTGACAATCTACAGAGAGTCACACAGGACAAAATGACCTTTGATTTTAGGACGGCTGCTGAACTCGATGACCTCTACCGCACCAAAATCAATTTGGAGGAAAGGCTCGTAGAACTCATTAGGTATAAACGTCCTTCCCTCTCCCTCAGATTTACTTTGCACACTATGTTTTCTGTTTCTTCCTCATGTCGTGCTTTTAAATTGCCACTGCATCCAAACCACCCAGATGGTCGGTCATATTTAGTATACTGTGTTTGATGGTTCTTCTATAGGGAGAAAGATGCACTGTGGCAGAAGACGGACGCTCTGGAGTTTGAGCAGAAACTGAGGGACGAGGAGACGGAGAGGGACGTCAACTACTGTCTGAGCTGTCACAGTCAGTTTAGCTGGTGGATCCGCAAGTATAACTGCAGGTCAGATGGATTTTTGTATGTAGTAATAGACAAACCTACAGTACATATCGCCATGGCAGTCAATAAAACTACTCTCAGTGTAGTTACATTTAAATCAGTCGTGTCATAACAGTTTTTTCTTAAGTGCTAAAGGGCATTTTCTGAAAGTGCTGCAGTTCACAAAACATTAAGTACCATTACAACACCATGTTCTGCTGTAATTATGTAAATGTTATTTAAAAAACATATCTTGAAACAAATTGCACAAAAACGTAGCTTCTTAAAAGGATCTACTTCTGTTCCTATTCACCATTGCAAGACTGTCAAATGTCAAAAGGAACTGGATCACTGGTACCTAATGACGTTTTGTTTCAGTTGTACTTCTCATTTTTTGGAAAGTCACTTGTATTCATCAAAACTCAATACAAATGTCAGTTTTCTGGGTAACTGTGGTAACTACAGTATGATAATAATGTTCGGCCGAAGTAGGTACTACCGTACGTAGGTACTGTAATCATAAACTACACAGTGTTAAACCGTACTAACATTTTAATGAACATGTCACTAATTTAATTTAAAGATCTGTCATTGATTCTTCTCATTGTAATTCCAGATTTCCGGTAATAAGGAAACAATTATATTCATGTATGCTTCTTTTCTTTTATTAGAAAAACAGTATGAACTATTTACTGGCTAACTCAGTACAGGTGAAGATGTGTGTTCTTAAAGTTTTATAGCTTCTGCATCAAAGCAACAAAAATGCATATATAGACAATGCGCTGTGGATTTGAGAATCTCACACAGTGCTTTGAGAATCATGATTTTCACATGAGAAAATGTAACATAGAAAATCAATATTGGAAAAAAACAAGATGTCGATCCCACACTCTATTTATTTAAAGAATTTTACTTTTTGACATTTATTGTGATTTGGAGCAGCAAGTCTCACATAGAAATTTTATGATTGACAAATGATTTTGTTAATTTGGGGTTTCATGTGTAAAGATGAAAAACATAGATCAAGGTTTGTGGGGGGAAAAAAAAAAAGTTTTCCTCCCATACTAATTATTCCTTTCGACACTATAATTACCTACATCTCAAAATAATGAGCCATTTTTACCTCAATTATATTACATTTCTTCCCAGACTGTGTGGGTGTTCCTTCTGCTACTACTGCTGCAGCAACACAGTGAGCACCCAGCAGGGCACCAGAGAGCGCTGCTGCAGGGACTGCTATAACCAGCATAGTGCAGTAGTAGAGCGCCACCCGCAGGAGGACTTGACGAGCAGCGCACCGGGCACGCCTTTCAGCCGCCTGCTGCAGGCCGGGAGAGCTGTGGCGGGTGTTTCAGGTGACAGAACACATCCACAGAGGACTATAATCTGTCAGATAATAGGGTATTAGAACACAATGTGGTGTGTATAAAATGATATTGACAGTACAACATTTATAGTAAGATTACAATAGAGAAGGTGACAATGAACAAATGGAACATGTACGTGTGTGTGTGTTTGTGTGTGTGTGTGTGTGTGTGTGTGTGCGTGTGTGTGTGTGTGTTCTAGGAGCAGATGAGGGTGAGAAGCTGGAAGATGGTGTTTTTGACATCATCACAGAGGAGGAAGTGAGTGGCGTCTACAGCGACTCCCTCTCTTTTTCCACCGCCTGCTCTCCTGGACACGGACAGCAGGAGGCAGCACAACTGTAAGTACCGCACATGTACTCAGTGATACAGATTATAAACTGCAACATAACAGATTTATACCAACCTTTGCTCTATATGCATTTTTTCTTTTGTTTGGCTCATGTTAATTTTAGTTTTTAGAAGCATTTGCATTAAATTCCAGAATGCATTGCTACATTTACTGATATTTTCCTTTTCTTGTGCTCTCCTAGTGAAATCTATCTTGGGAAAATCAGGCTTCTCTAATCTTCTACACAAATTACAGAAACCAGGTTTCTTGTGGAAAGATTCCATATTGTAGAAAGTGAGATTTTAATTGCATTAAAATGAACTAGAAGAAGGCCTGAGGACTGAAGCTTGACCTAAATTTAAAAATACTGTTGAAGCGTGAAACCTTTATCCAATTTCAAGTGATTGACACCTCACTTCCACCCCTGGTGTGTGCTACTTTTTTGATTATAGATTAATAACAACCACAGAAGCGGAGCTAACTTTTAAAGATGCTTTCTTTACAACAACACAGATGAAACAATACGATCTGTATAAAAAAATGTCTTAAAAAAAAAAAGTTAAATCTCGCTTACAGGGGATGTAATTAAATTAGACAATTGTCATCAATACTATAATATCATTATTTATGAATATAAATCACAAAACAAATACATACACAATTTTCATAGTAATGTTCTATTACTATTCATCTCTAGAAAAAGCAGTGCCAGTGCAGGGGACATTGCATCGGAAGACACTGAGGACGTCAGTGCCACAGTGCAGGATGCAGAGATCTACCTGCTAAAGTCTGGAGAACTCACGTGAGTTTTACATGCAGTGAAAATTCCATAGTACAGTAGTATTTACTCATGTACTCTTTTAGTGAAACCTAAATCTCAAAATGGGAACTGGAATGTGAAACTAATCCATGTGGCATGGACAGCTTCCCTAAATGTTTGTTGTTATGTTTTTTGGCTTTTGTTCCTCTTATGTAGTAACCTGGGTGAGTCTTGTTCTGTATGATTCCACTTCCCAATTTTCTTAAATGTGAATTTTTGCTGGTTTTCTTAGACTTTTATGACAATTTACTTAATACCTAAATAAAACCACTATTTTCTGGACATTATAACAGATTATTTAAATTTATTTTGTTTTTGATGCACCCATTGCTATGACTTTGGGAATCGTGACGATGGTTGATTTTTCCAAAATGTTGAACTATCCCTTTAAGGGTTGCTGTGAGTGAACATACATTAAATTATATCAACTCAAGCATAGAACCTATACGAGTACATATCTGTAAGTCATAAGTGATGATCCATAAAACTAAATAAATAAAAATATATAAATTAAATGGAAAAAGTGGTCGAGGGATCCAAGTAATTTTCAGTCCAGATTGATGTCTTGGAGAAAGGTACCACCAATATACACCACAATAATAAGCAGATTAATCATGAATGGTATAATGATGAATGAAGTAAATGTCAGTTGCAGCCTTACAATATAGTGTCTATAATATGTCTATATCCTGATTTGCTGTAGGCTATCTGTCCCTTTCACCGTGGATGACATCTCTGGGTTTGGGGACAGCTCCCGAGAGCTTTTCATCAAGTCCAGCTGTTACAGCACCATCCCCATTACCATGAGCAGTCCCGGCTCCACCGTCACCTGGACATTCACCTCTGAACCGAAGAGCATCTCCTTCAGCGTGGTCTATAGGGAGAGTACAGAGATTCCACTGGACCAGGCTAAGGTGAGGCCACTGGCATAAAAAGGCCAACACAATACCTCTCTGTCTTCCACGTCTGAACCTAATGTATACAGAAAAATAAAACATGTCAGACAACACGTCTGCCCTTTGCTCTGCCCAGGTCTTAATCCCACTGACCCGCTGTAACTCCCACAAGGAGACAATCCAGGGGGAACTGAAGGTCAGAAATCCTGGGGAATACACACTCATCTTTGACAACTCCTTCTCCAGGTCAGTCATCCTGTGCTTTGATGACCTGCCATATGAACATAAAAACGTTGTGTTTTAACAGGGATGCACAGTGAAATTTGCTACTTAAACAGATATTTAAACTAAGCATTGGTAACTTGAATGAGTTAACACATTCATAGCAGCTGTCATAAACTGCACATAAAGGTTTCATGACTGTGTTGAGACTCAACATTCATACCAAACCTTTTATAAATGTGGAAGAGAGAATGACGACAACCCAATGTCAAAATAAAAGTCCAACAATTGTAAAGCAGCATTGCCACTTTTGTTCCAAACCTGGGGGAGTCAATGGGTCAATGGGCATGTGGGCTCCAGTAACAAAGAAACAGAACGTGGTCAAGCAAAACACACATTTGTGTTTCATAAAAATGTATTTGTCTTATAATGTAACCTTTGCAGATGATTTCTAATCTTTTGCTACTGGGGATGTCCACCCATTCCAGGATACACAAATACGGATCAGCTGAATATTGATAGTTTACCTGTTGAACCCAGTGATTATGAATACGTCACAGCTTGTATAGTAAAGTGACATTTGATGTAGACTTCATCAGATATTCATGAAATATTTACATTGGCTGGAGACTAAATTAAGGGTATCCTTTATGAAATATTGAAGGCAAATTTAAAACCTTTTCCATATTTTCCAAATGTGATGAAATAAGAGGTTTGGGACAAAAACGTCAATGGTACTTTGCAATGTCTGTGTAGATTCTCACTCATCCAGGTCAATGTAGTCAAGGGGTTTAAAAAGTAGGCAACTGGACTTTTTCTTTGAGCTTGAAGACGTTTCACCTTTCATCCGAAAGGCTTCTTCAGTTCTATCCTGATGATGGAAACCAGGAGCTATATCTCTGGATCACAGAGGGTGGAGCTATAGACCACACCTCCCATCCCATAACAAAGGGTCACATAGGTCACCCTTCAAGGTGTGAATTTGGATGAGAGTCGTTGTACTTTGCAATTGTTGGACATTTATTTTGGCAAGTTGTTGTTGTTCTCTCTTCCACATTCATATGTATGAGTCACATCTCATGAAACAATCATGAATGCTTTGTGCAGTTTATGACAGCTGCTATCATTAAAATGTTATGAACTCACCCATCAATTGAGGATTTTGCCAGAACCAATATTTTTTTGTTGCTGTTTTTATTCCCACTATTTTCCAAGGGAAAAAAGTAATCTTCATTAAAAAAAAACTGAACTGTTTAAAGTTGTGCTACCAAATGACACTAAAATATAGTAAAATAAATTGGGTAAATAACTTAATATTTAACATTTAACATTTTTTTCTGTCATTTATTGCTGCTCTGAGTCTCTCTCATCTCTTCTGTACACATGCACACAAAGGAGCTCAGAGGAGCAAATTAAAGTGAACATAATGAGAAAACATTATACAAACAAAAGAATGTCCTCTTATTTCATAACTTAGAAGGTGGTTATCAATGATAATGTTTGGCCGATAAATCCCTAATTTTAATTTTAAAACATTCCCACACTGTAGCATTAGCCACTATTATTGCATTGACCTCAAAACTAAACTAATGTGCCTCTGTCTTTCTTGCTAATTAGGTTCATCTCAAAGAAAGTGCTGTATCATCTGAGTCTAGACAAACCTGTCGTCTACGATGGAACCGACCTCCTGTGATCATGAGAGGAAGCAGGTGTAAAACTGACTCTTTACGCATCATTCATGGTGTTGGAGTTCATGCACATGATTGTGTCTCAATATCCTGACGTTCAGTAACCGCGATGAAAGGTTGTGGCATTTTAAAAATGTCTCCCACAGCTAGCTTCTGCTCCTGAGGTGTTGTGATCATGGCAAGGCTGATCAAAGGCTGAACAATATAAATCACTGATACTCTACAGAATGTGATCATGTACTACGTTTTCTAAAAGTCTGCGGTTTAAATGTAGCATGAAGCGTATCGAACAACACTGGAGATGACTGGAGGTTTGTTGTTGGGCTGGCCGATATTTGTTTTTGTTTGTTTTTTTTCCCCGATTTGACCAAATACCTCGATATTGTATAACATAGAGACGACAATTGATGCGTTCTCTAACTACTAACACAGTGAGATTTTTAAATAATTGTCAGTAATGCAGAATTAAAGACTAAGAGGGTAAATGCAAATAATAGAACAGTATTCTTATATCACTTTCCTTTAAAACCAGAAAAAACATGTGCTATTTCACAAGTTTATCCAGAATCAAAGACAATATGTATCAATATATTGATAAAATATTGATATATAGCCCAGCCCTAGTTTGTTACATATTTGAATGTGGGAAACTTGTGTGTGCACATATGGGTTTACCAGCACCTACAGATGTATTTTCCCTGTAGGAAACTTGTTTTTACTGCAAAACCACAGCTGAATTTGTGCTTTTATCTTGCAGTGGAATTGTTTGATAAATCAAGTTTTGTTCCTATTCGCATTCCCAATTCTACTGGTCATATATGATATAAAACTACTTTTATTAAAGTGGGAATATTTGCTCTCTGCATAGCCACTAGAATGCATTTCCCACTCGGGGTGGACGATGTGGTCAAAATCTTCTATCATAGTAAATTTGATTTTATTTTGTGATATTGGTATTTATTAACATATATTATACATTTTCTAGAGAAACCAGACCAGGAATGTTAGTTGCTTTTAGTGAATACAGCAAATTTATATACCTAACAAATCAAGGTACATCAAAAATCATATAAATATGTTTTGTGGATTTTTTTGTTTGTTTGTTTTGCATTGACAACCTGAGATGAAATCCCAAATTTTCCTATTAAAGATATAGATTTAGTTGCCTAAATTGCTGCAAGTAGAAACGTTTATTTAATATCTAATTTAACTTTTTTCTTTGACTGAATTTTACTTATTTATAGTAACTAATAATAAAATATTTCAAGTAAATGTTAACATTTGTGTTTGGATGTCATGACATTGTAGAATGAGCCTTTATTAGTGGACAAACTGTTCTCGCCGTTTGTGTCCAAAACATGAACGTCATTGTTAAAAAGTTCACACTCATGACTCATATCTTTAAGATTGTTGCCTTTTCAGTTGTCAGAGATGAAAAGAAATAAGTTTGTTGTGATGCTATCATGATGAAGCATAACTGGAAGAAGCAGGACTTCTGTAAAAGCTACAGTATCACCACATAATGTGGTTTTATTTGTCTTTTTAGAAAACGGGCTTTAATTAAGTGCAGGCTTTCTGATGATTGCAGTTGAGGAAAGAGGAGAATGTGCATCTGTTGGCTGTACCTCTACCATTTCTATGCATGCAAACACTAAGAATGTGTACATGTTTCCCTTGAAGGGTAAAACGAGGGAATGTAATGTAAGTTTCAGTGCTTTAAATATTTACTTTAGTCACTTTGAGCTTAACTTGAAATATCAGTCATGTTTTAGCAGAGATGATCTTTCATCTATTTTAACAAGAATCTGATCTTTTCATATGACGTACATAAAGCCTATAGATGAAGAAACAATGTATGTTTTAGACAAAAACAAAACTTAATTTAAAAAAATGGTTTTTATTTATAGTGTTTTTCTAGAAAAGAGATGGGTTTTTTCATGCTGTTGTTTCTTGTTGCTGTGTATTCTTATTTTTGGGGTGGTAGTATCAAATTGTCACCTGAAATGTGCACAACCTGCAGTGTGTCAAACAAAAAAGGATCAATTTCAGCATTCAACTCTTCAAATAAGTCCAAAAATCACTTTTATACACAAAGTTGTCCTTTATTTGAAGGATTTAATGTTGAAATTGAGCTTTTTTTTCCCCAATTATTAATCCCCTGAGTGTCTTCATACTGGTTATTTAATTATACTAAACACTGCTTTGCTGATCAACAGAAGACTTATTGTCTTCCTCCATTTCAAAATCATTTTGTGACTTATATTTTGAATATTACTGACATGCAAAAAGACATTAGGGAAATTATAAATAACACTTTTTATACATATCTATATACGAAGAGTGATATATTGCCAAATATATTGGGAAACACATTTGTCTATTTTGTTGTTGTAATGCAAATGTGACTTTCCATTTAAAGGCATTGTGACATGACTGTTGTATGATGCACTTTCCAAGGGGCTTTTTGTCAGTCTCTGTGCCAGATGATAAATTGTTTTTCTTTTCCTTTGTATCACTTTTTTTAGTGAACGTGTGATTGTAGATGTTTACAGCTGGATTTGCCAGAGCGACATTTTAACTCTTTGACTTCATCTGTAAATGATTGTTGACAATGTTTTATTGAAATATTATTTACATACTAAAGATTTATATTTAGAAATGGATTTATGGACAAATAAAGGAAGGATTGTGTGATAACTGCTTGTGATTCCTGGTCAGTTCTCTGTGTCTGCAGTTTATTGTTGTGATGCCACTGTTGTCTTCTGTTTCTGTTTGTTTGTTTTTTATGAGTGTTAACAGTTGCTTCTTTATGCATCCAGCGGGTATGCAGCAAGATCATCATTCATTTGGAGTCGTGTTCCTGTCCACCTGCTGAATGTAAGTCCAATATTCACACTCTGCTAGGTCTGTTTTTCTTTCTCTAACGTTACACATTTAAAGGTCCCATATTGTTCACTTTTCCTGGGTTTTATTTGAGGTTGAAGTATCCAATAAAATATATATATGAGCTTCTCCCTGGAGCTCTAGAAAGAGCAGGTAGTTTTGGGTCTGTACCATAAATATTAAAGAGCTTCTCTGATTGGCTGGTTGGAATGAGGCAATGACCAGGTAGTTAATGTATATTTGTGACATCACAACTCTACTGAAGACATGGTGGCTCATTTTAAGGCTCAGTTTCTGAAGTTCCGTATCACAGCACCTCTGTTGTCCTGTTTGGTCTTGCACCAATCGTGCAGTAGATTTAACAAATGTATTGTAACATTTCTCAAAAACCGCACACTTAAGATATTAGCTGGTTTAGCTGCTACTTAATCCCTTATTCTAACACAGACTACTGTGGATCATAGCCGTCTTACTCCAAGACGCGTTCACAGACCCTCGGGAAATCCCAGCACTATCACCTAATAGAACAGAATCTGGGCCTAAACTCATTTATTTATAAACACATATAACAATAACATGCCCAGGTTGATACACTATACAGGAAAAAGTATAAAATAAGAGATATTTCATAAATCTGGTTTTAACTGGCCTATCAACACAATTTAAAAACAAATATTTAATTTGAGATCTACACTCTCAACATAAATTGTAGCCGTTTTCTTACGATAGCTGTATTTGCATGTCCGTATCTCAATGTCCATGTCTTATCCAATGTACATTTTTCTATAAAGACAATGTAACAGTCCACACCTTTAACACACCCTTATATGGCCAAACATAAAATATCAACTTAAATTACCACCACTTTTATATAGGGATACATACTTCTTATGGGCAATGCACTAGTATTCAAAGAGTAATTGAAATCTCATTTTCAACGATATATGGGACCTTTTGTATCGCCCTTGTAAACCCTATTAAATGGAATATTTTTATAAGAATTTAATAGTTACTTTTTCTTTCTTTGGTGTTCAGGAAGAAAAGCATCCCTCAACACAATTAGCACTTGGACTTATGCACATTGACCGATTATATTCAGCATGTAGTGCATTGATTTGGGACAAAGCTTGTGTCTTTTATTTTAAGAATAAATGAGCTGTGCACATCGTGTGTGCGCGCGCGTGCGTGTGTGTGTTCTTATACATGCATACCACCTTGCATGTCTTTTTCTGTGTGCACACAGTATTGTTCTTGCAAGGTGTCTGTTTGAGAGATAGTGTTTGTCTCAGAGGCTATTCTGTTTCTCAAGGTTAATGATCTCATTGTAAATCATGTCACATACTCCCTCCTCCTTTCTCCCCAACTCCCTTCTCCTCGTTTACTCTCCCCCATACTGCCTTCACTGCAAAAAGTGGAATCTTAACAGGTGAGGATATATTGCTTTCAGTACAATTAGTCCAATATTGAGTAGAATGATCTCATTCCACTGGCAGATAATTTAGGTTTAGTTTTTTCCTGATTTGGTTAGATTTAGTCTTGGTTTAAGACTTTGTTTTAAGAACAACAAAAACAAAGGATTAAATTGACTAAAATTGGGAAAAAAACTTGAAATGAGCTAAATTATTACCAGTGGAATAAGATAATTATATTCACTATTGGACTTATTGTACCAAAGACAAGATATTTGCACTTAAGATTTCACTTTTTGCAGTGTTCACAGGAGCTGTGGCTGTACATGCACACATATGAACTTGTTTATATGTGTATGTGCATTAGCATTCAATACACACATTCTTCATGCACAGATGGGGACATTCGCATGCACATAAGTATGCAGATATAAATGCCTTCACACACATAACAGTTTTATATTCTAACAGACGCAGCATTCTCCACCTTGGGCAATATATATAACATTTCACACTCACATGATGCTCTTTCCATCCCACGAACACAGATAATATGATGAAGAACATGCCTTAATGACTTCAGTAACATCACAGAACCATTGATTTTAAATGGATTTTTATCATTTTTTTCTGTGGAATGAATATACTGTTTGGTGAAAAGAATGGTCGATTGGTTGATTTCATAACTTGGAGTTGATTGCCAATGAAGTAAAGATGAAAATATTGGGGAAAAAAATTAGAAAACGTCTATTCATATTATATTGTTTTACATTAAATTGAGTCAAAATGATGAAATGAGAAGACGTGTGTTTTAAAAATGTGTTTTTTCATTGATAATTTTAATTTTTCAAAATTTTCTATCAAAAATTGAAGGGACATAAAATGGCCAAAAATAATTATGATATTTGCAGCAGAGCAAGCGCTCTAATTATTGTGTCAAAGTTTAAAACACACACACAGATTAAAAAGTCTGGCAGATCATGTCAGGTTCAACACATTTTATTGAGCTTTTGAGACTTTGGCTCCGTGACCATAACCTCTCCCCTATTCACTTCTGGATTTTTGTGAATCTGACTACCGAAAGCTGCAATACAACTTGTCAGTGCTCTTACTTCCTTTTTCCAGTAGAGAAAAGGGAAAAAAAAACATTTTTGCTACCTGTGCCTTGCTGGTTGTCAAAGTCTCCTGTTGTTCAGACAAAGGCCTGACAAGACATTTCACAACGTATTTCCAGAGAATCGAGTAGCGTTAAGTGTCTGCTACGTTGCTTTTGTCTGCAAACGTGACATGAATCATTCGTCAAGTGCTCTCTCGTGAAGTGATGTTCTCTTCTCTCCTCTATCAGATAAACGTGTGGCAGTATACTTGAAGGGGATATAATGAACTGATTACACCTAGTGAGGGACAAGGCTTCAAGGAAAAACACATCAGTAAGAAAAGTTAGTGCGAGTGTTGGAATATCAATATCAAATACCAATTACAGATGATTAAAGGATATGGAAGGTATTTTGGAATGGTATTATGGAAGGCTTTTTTGTGCAGTGAAATCAAGTTTCTTTAAAAGTAACTATCTAAAGCTGAATCT
Organism: Lepturacanthus savala; assembly: GCA_030544235.1. Lineage (NCBI taxonomy): Eukaryota > Metazoa > Chordata > Actinopteri > Scombriformes > Trichiuridae > Lepturacanthus > Lepturacanthus savala. Next base: position 10,352,235 of record CM060461.1, read on the forward strand.
ATCCACGTTTTCAAATTTTTATGCCTTGCAAACATGATTATATTTTTGTCTAAACTAAGGTTGAATGCGCAAACAATTCTCCCTGTTTCATTTTGAACTTTTAAATCTAACCCACCCTGTGATTTTGTATAATGTTCAGCTCATCTGTGAAATCTAAATGCTGCAACAACTTGGATAGCAATGTGTTATAATAAATAAAAACACAAGTGTGATGGTGCTTTCTATGTGTCTGTTACATCCAACTTTTTCAAGCAAGTCACAGTAGACATCTAGTGGCCACAGCAGTAAAAATAGTTATGGATTGTAAAATGTTTGTTCTTTTTTCCTGTTTTAAATGGAGAAACATGTCCAGTTTGGTTGAAAGGGAAATGACTTTAGGTTTACTGACACATTGTTTTAACCCTTTTGTGCACAGAGTTGTAGTTGTCTTGTTAAATGTTGTAAATGTATTCATTATTAGTAATGGCATGCCACCTTATTCTAGTGGATTACAGATAAAGGTGCAGACATGCAGCCTAGTTTTATTTGTTACTTGCAGACAAACAACTAGATTGTCCCTATATGGAAAAGCCCAGTCTTGTTATAAGCAGGATAAGAATTAAGGATCTAATCAGAGCAGATCTCAGCAGCTTCATTCTTGAAGCTTTCCCCTCAGATACCTTAACATAATCTGTAGCTGTGTGACACTATCAAAACTGAATACATATGGGTCAGACTGAGCTGGCAGCTTCGCTGTGTGCGCTCAGATTAATTTGCCTCTGTGTCATTATATGTGCGTGTGTGTGTGTGCAGACGATGACGTTTATTTGCAGCTGCATCTCCATCTGTCCGCGCCCTGTGTGTGTTTCATCTCTCACCAACTTCTCTCCTCAGGCTTAGCAGCCCCCTGCAGCGGTAATGGCAGGTCGTGTCGGCCCCTCTCAGACAGTTTGCTCCTGTCAAACATAGTTTGATCCTGACGGTTTTAGATCCCGCTGCACTGGGACCTTCATCACAAGCCTGCCAGAGTCTTCCCCCTCCACCCCCCCTCACACACAGCAGCAGGTCTGGTTTCCTCCACTGGACTCGCCTTCTTTTATTATTTGTCGTTCTGTCTTCTTTTGATTCCTGAGTTCTTCTGTATGCCTCATGCTTTGGAGTTTTTCACTGAAATGAGATTGAAACTTACTACCGATAGAAAAGTACCAATGCAACAATATACATTTACATATTACAACTACAAATTGTACATTCCAAATCCTACTTAATTAAAAAATCACAGAAGTAATATTAATAGTAAAAAGCACTAGTTCTGCGGAAAAATTCAATAAAATCCTGCGACAGATGTACAGTTGTGTTCAAAATAATAACAGTTTAAAGGGCACCTATGAATGGGTATTTTAGCCTCACAATTACTCTGAATTTCTTGGTTTTGCATCAGAAACAGCATTTTTGATGTCAGCCCACAAGGACATTTCCTTTTTGGCATAATTTGAACACAACTGTATAATATTAATGTAGTTATCTGTAATCAGCAAATAGCTGGTTGAGGTGAAGCTGGTTAGGTTATTATTAAATATTTTTTAATACTACCTAATTAAATTTAGTGGCCTTTGTTTCATAAATTTGTATTTTCTTGAATCTTTTTTTTTTCTTTTGTATTTAGATAAATTTACCTCTATTTTCTTATCTTCCAAACTTTCATTTTTCCTCACGTTTAGCTCCTTAATTATATGACATGATCTAGTAACCAATTATCCATAGAGATATTATTTCCTTGTCAAGGGTAGATGTAATTATAAGGATTTAAAAAGATGTTTTGTGCGGGGGGAAAAAAAACATATCGGATACAAATAATTATATGAAATAGAATACTTAAAACATGTTTGGAGGGGATATTCAAGTAACTAACATGAAACTTAAAAAGGGCCTCTCGACTATGCAGGCCAAAATGGGGGAGTGACAGTGGCTGATTTATAGGAAATGAATTGTTTTTATAAGCATGACACGTGTTTTCATGTAAAATCATCATTTTAGTATGTTTTCTACTTAAATGGTGAGAGCGGTCTATACTAGTGTGAAATGGAAATAGTACTTGATTAAATGTACTTTCCACCACTGATGAGTCAGATAATAATGGACCCGTGTGTCCAAGCTGAGCCTGATAGTGACCTCATCACTCTGCATTTATCCTGCACTGGTTGCAGATGGAAGATGGAAGCACCATTACTGTGTACTGATGTACTAATGTGTATTTCTTTGCCACAGATATCAGATGAAGTGAGTTTTTACACCCCCCCCCCTCCCCCCTCCATCATGATCCATCATGTCTGGAGTTCTGTTCCTCTAGTTACGACCCTGCAGCATCTCAGCCAGCCTTGTCAGAGCTGCTATGATGAATGTGCGAGAGTTACACACCAGGCCACGGATATAGATCCAGCAGGATGATCGTTAAGTGTAACAGAAAAGCCCAGTCCTGTGTATATGCATGTGCTGTATATGTGTATGAGCGTATCCTGGATTGAGCCATATTTATTCCTTCCCATCATGCATTGATCCACCCACAAATCCCCACCATCTTAAATCACACATAGCTAAGAAAGAGCAGAGGGAGAGAGGGAGGGTGCACACACAGTAGTAGTTCATTATATCCTTTCTTCTGACTAGAGGTAGCTAGTGAAATGGTAGTTTGATGGCCACTGTTTCCATGGCAACTCTTTCAGAGCAACCTCTGCCCACAACATCTCAAAAGATCAGGAATATTATTTTTTTAAAGTAACAGAAGACCAGATGTCTAAAGCTTGAGGGGTGGAAGGAAAAAAAAATCCTGAGTTTTCATACAAAACAGACACATACACATTTCCACTTGTGTTTAATTTATTTATTTTGCATCAGCACAGTATCTGTGCTTTTTTGTGTTGGACTTTGATAGAAGTGGGTGTCACTGCACAATAGGCTGTGGAAGAGCTGAAAAACATTTGTATTCATAATCTGTAATGACATTCGTCTCAGAGACTGACAGAGTGTTTCATTTTCTTAATTTGAATATCTTAACTGCTTTGGCAGTTGCAGTTGTCTCGGCATAAGATTTCTGTAAAAAAATAAAAAAACAAATCTAACTTCACACCCTTCACACATCTCTTTATTGGTAGCATTAAATATCAGAGATGACTTTACACAAAGAGTATTTTGAAAGATCAACCTATGTGAGCTGTTCTTGAGTGGCTGTTGGGTGAAGTGGCAGCAGCAGGTTCAGACATGTATGGTCACTCCATTGTTCTGTCTGAACCTTCAGCAGTCACTTCTGTATTTCATCTGCTTGCTGCGTGAACTCATTTAACAGTCATCTTACTTCATCACCACAATTGTTGTATTGTAATCTTTCCCTGTGAAAGAAATACTCTATGTACTTTTCTTTTCCATATAGACGCTGCTATGTCTTGAGATGATATACAAGTAATTTAATGTGTGCTCACTCAAAGCAACAGGGATAGTTATAAATAACTATAGTTATATAATATATATAAAAGGTTATAAAAGATAGTTTTCAACATTTTGGAAAATTGCCCATCGTCATGATTCCCATAGTCATAGCAATAGGTACATACAAAATTAAATCCATTTAAATAATCTGTGTTATATTGTCAAATAATGTTTTAGACAAATTTTTAATGATCTGTGTTTCATGGATTCCTCAACTGGCTCTGCAAGTTAAACCCGGGTTACAAGGGTCTGATTTTTGTTCATGTTGTAGATGTTGTAAAATAGATAATGTTACAATAATTTGTGACAAATAAAGATAATGATTGATTGATAACATAAATTTACTTTTAAAAGTTAAAATGAAATACAATATTAAGTTAATGTATTGTGTGTGTGTGTGTATATATATATATATATATATATATATATATATATATATATATATATATATACAACTAATCCTTGTGTATATATATATATATATATATATATATATATATATATATATATATACACACACAATAATAACACAATACTAAATGTGCCTGATCATTTTGTGTTACAATTATGTGCTAAAATATAAATGTGCTAAAAAAAAGTATCTTCTTATATTGGAAAGTGTGTTTATTTCCCTTCACAATTATGTCCCACAATGAAATCAATAAATATTGTTACAATGTGACAAATAAAGATAATGATTGGTTGTTAACTTTAATTTAGTTTTAAAAGTTAGAATAACCTACCAAATTAATTATTAATACCAAATGTGCCTTCTCCATGTATGTTTATGATTTACTGTTTCTGATCTTGTTGTGTTAGAATTATTTGATAAAATAGGCCCTACAAATCTTGAAACATCCACTGTGCCAAACAGATTTCCAATTATATATATATATATATATATATATATATATATATATATATATATATATATATATATATATATATATATATATATATATATATATATATATATATATATATATATATATATATATATATATATATATATAATCTACTTCTTTGGCCTGCAGTCCCTGACACTGACTATATTTGCCACAGGTTCTGTCTTTCTATCTACAGTAGCAGACGTGCCTCCTCCGGAGTGGATCATAGATCCATCCCGTGCTTAGTGTTTGATTCTATTTCCAGGAGGGACGCCTTGATGTGCTCCGCCACCACATCCAGCACGATGAGGCTGAGACTATAAGAGCCTGCCTCTCCGTGTCTTAGGGGCTTCAGATGGCTGTATACAGCGATTCCAATGTAGCCCTGCAGGCTCCTCAATGGACACACTTGCCAGCATGTGTTTCCATGGAGACGCAATTTGTTCACGCATCCCTGCAGCTTGTGTCATTGACTTCAATTAGCGCAGAAGGCCGTCTTGCCTAAGCACATACTTAGGCAGAAAAGCAGCCTCAAAGGGTAGGAGGAAATTGGCAGAGGGGGATCTGAGAGCTCAGGCTACGTCGGAGAGGACTTCAGGGCAGAAAGGCTTTATGGTGTAATGGCATTTAAATACTGTCAAAACAAAGAGAGAGTGACATTTACATTTAAACCAACACCCTCTTCACAAAGCCAGTGCATTACATTGGCAATGTCCAAGAAAAGATATCACAAATTATAACAAAAACAGCTGATAATCAGCTTAATCTTTTATTCAGAATTTCAAGTGAGCATTTCTCTGATAGACGTGAGTCTTTTTTATAGAACAAAATTACACAAATTAGGATTAATGTTATTTCCCTTCTCCGCTTCGCTGTTTACTTTAGATTGATTTTATGTTGGAGCACAAGTTATCTATTTTTCACAGTCGATCACTGCTTACTGTAAACTAAAAATGAATATGATGATGTTCTGTTATCTAATAAAATACATTAGTGTTATAACCAATAAGATACAGATATTTTTTATGACAGAATGGCTATTTTTTAACTATTAATTTACAATTTATCCACATTTAGTAGTAAAACTAGATTACCAAATTTTAAAAGTGGAAAGACAATCCAACTTAAATCCCAGTACCTACAGTATGCTTTGTTTCTGTCATTCACAACCCAAAATTGCTTGTTGGTAAAGTTCACCCCCTGTTGAGAGTGCTTATTATTGCACACCTTCTACACTGTTTATATAACATAAAATGAACATCAGGAGGAGGGACTCTTCTTCTCCATTGACAAAACACATCTTAGAGACATGCACTCAGTCACAGAGTTAAAATAAACTACGACTAAACTACTAAACCCAATTAAACCCACTGGAATCAGCTGCAGGCTCAATGGACTTTGGGGTTGAGGAGCACAAGACCATTCCTGTACCTTATCAAAAAAGGAGCTGCATAATCCTTTAATCAATTACTATTACAATAAGAATTCCTTTAAAACTTCTTTATCACATAACAAGAATAAACACCAAGAGGAAATTCGAAATTAATTATATATATATATATATACTATGAGGTATGCCATCACGCCAATACAATTGCCTCCCTATCCCAAAACTAGAGACTCCACTGAGTCTTTCACAATATCCCTAATATATTATGTGTAGTGCATATATATATTTGATTGTGTTTATTTGATATAAAAACATTGTTCCGTGTATCAAAACTCTCAATCCACAGAGAAATGCACTCACATGCAAAAAAACTGTGCCTTAAAAGGAGTGTCAGGGCTTCTGTAAAGTTGTGATGTCAAAACTGTACACTCACCCCGACCCTCCTTCCATTTATAGCCAGTTAAATCAGCCAGTCAGAAGAGGCTCATTACTATAAACTACACAGACACAGCATGGCCAGTTCTTTTTAGAAAAAAGCTTGTATTATATTTCACAGCAGTCCATCCAGCAGTGTGAGACACTGAAGACCATTTGTCAACCTCTTGGTGGTACTAGAGGCAGTTATTTAGGATTTATCTTCTAGTAACCAGGAATGTTTCTACCAAATTTAGGTGGTAAATATACTTTTTGATTGAGATATTTCTCCGGATAAGTGGAATATTAGACCTGTTGATGCTAGAGGAAGGTTCATGTTATCACCAAAGTTGATTCAGATCGATCCTCTGGACGCCGTAAATGTTTTTACCATATTTCATGACAACCCATCATAATTCATTCTGGATGGTGCCAATAGCATGGCTACAAACATCATTCTGTTGCTTTGTGATAATTGTGGTCATTAGTCTAGTTTTTCAAAAGAATTAAGAGAAACTAGTGGGTCAGTTCCAAGCTTCATTTCACAGTCGATGACTTCAATTTCCATTGAGGGAAAAAACATTACTAGCAAAGTGGTGGGATGCGCCTTTAAAGTGATTCAACCTTGACTATCCCAACTCATTACAAGCACACTCCCAGGCTGCATCTGTAATTACCGTGAACAGGTGCATCACTCAGCCACATCGTCATGGAGTTAGAGATTAAATTTAGAGATGCTGCCCGGGATATTAACCCCGCTAATTACAACAGCGAGCTTCACGTTGAACCACGGGGATGAAACGTTGTGGACCTCAGGGCCAGGAAAAGCACACAATTACTTTATCTTATTCTGAGGGGAGTACAGCTGGGGAGGATGTGGTGTTTACACGGCAGAGGCTTCCAAATTGAGCTGCTGCATGCAGAATGTGTGATCACCAGGAAAGAGGAGTTCAGTTTTTTTGAGGATGGAAACATGTAAACAGAAGGTTTTGGAGTTTAAACAGGAATTTCAAACATATAAGCAAAGGATTAGTTGTGGAACATCAGATACTGAAACATGATTCAGAGTCATTGCACATACTTAAATCCCTAATCCACAAACAAAACAAAACAAAAAAAAAACTTGTTTGTGCTTAGAATGAGAACACACAAATATCCTAATTGCCTTTATTTTTCTCATCTCACAGTACTATTGCAGGTCCTGTAGGAAGTATGTATTCCTAAAAAAAAGAAGATTAAGTCGATTTTTCATGATGACTCATGATAGATCTCTTACTTTATATTTTTTCCTGTATAGTGTAAAGACCTGGGTATGTTACTGTTCTCTGTTTATGAATAAATGTTTTTAGCTCAGATTCTGGTCTGTTATTTCCTGAGGGTCAGTGAACACATCTTGGATTAAGACGCTGCAGCTAATGTGTAGAGTGTAGTTCTCTGAAAGAAGAAAAGACCACAGCAATCATGAACTTCTCTTACAAAGTTTGTTGTTTTTGTGGTTTTTGAGAGATGTTGCATCACTTTGATTACATTGGTGAAGGGAGAAAAGGGACAAGGGAGCTTTGAATTGTAAAGAAAGTGCTGTTGCAGGATAGTGCTGTGACATGTAAATCTATGGGATTTTAACTTTTAATGATATTTAATGTTTTAAATGTCTATCGAAAAAATGTGTGTGTGTGTGTGTGTGTGTGTGTGCGCATGCGTGCGTGCATGCTTTGGTATAGGTCAGCCCCTGTAGTGTTAATGTACATGGATCTAACTGTTTCTTCTGTTTTCCAATCAAATATAATAATTTAATAATTTGTAGCGTGTAATACGCTGAGCGATGTGAAGCATCTTGTAATTTGGTTTTTGAAATGTGCTCCATGAATAAATATTGTTACTGTTATTAAGTTATTATATGACTCACGTCTAAGAGCTAAAATTTAATTATATTGTTGTACAACAACAATTGTGGAGTTTGCCCCCCATCATTTTTAAATTCTTTAAGGATTCATATAGGCACCAAACTGTTACTTTAAAGGTCCAGTGTGTAAGATTAAGCCGCATGTAAATCATGAAATTTGTTTCCCTGATGCAGTTTTTAGCTTCTACCAATATGGGTTTGTTTGGAATAAATTAACTAAAAATGCATATCTCTGGTTGTATTTCCCTTTCCTGTCTGCTGTGTGCACACACACACACGTCTCAGAGAAGTGTTTTTTATTTCATGTGCATCTGAGTCAGAATTTCTTCTTTTTTTTATTAGGAAACAGAATATAGGATGATAGCTCGCCTGTGATCTTTTATTCATCCATTCGTCCTCTTCTCCTCACTTCTCGCCTCCGCACCAGGGAGCTCAGCATCTGACAGCCGCACTGAAAACCACCAGCTGGAATGACAAGGAGAGAAGAGGTAGGTAGGAGGTACGAGTGCCAAAGAAATGAGAAGTATGTGCGTGCGTGCGTGCGTGCGTGCGTGCGTGCGTGCGTGCGTGCGTGCGTGCGTGCGTGCGTTTCTCAGGGACAGGAGGGCAGTCAGGGGCACAGTGTGCTGACAGCAGCGCGGCCTTCACAGCAGAGCAGATGGTTCAAACAGGATCGGCTGTGGCTCCGGATCAAAACCTGACCACTCAGGAGTTACAGGCTATGAATAAACTGAACTTTCAGATTTCATTTAACTTTGTCATATTTTATTTTTGACCCTTGTAATGCCCTTCTCTCCCAGAATATGAAATGCATTCTCATCATTTTTATTTTAATCAACTTGCAAAACCTACTGAATCTGCACAGTCCCGGTGCACACACACAAAAAAAAGTAGTAGATCAAGATCAGTAATGCTATGAATATAGCAGTTTTACCTGCATATACTGTAGTCTTGCATTTGTCTATGAGATAAATATAAAATATTCATATTAATTTAAAGTATCCTGATGAATTTTTATAAGATAAGATAAGATTCCTACAGTGGGGAAATTGCATAGCTTATACCTCCAGAGGAGGAATTTTATCTAATGTGTGTGTCTGTTTTCTATATGTTCAAACAAGATGTATAGGGCATTTCTTGTGCACCAGTTCCAAAGGCAGGTTAAAAATAGTGTTTTAAACATGTTGGATGAAAATAAAAACAAAATGAAAAAAAACATTTATCAAGATATTTCTGATTAAAGGGATAGTTCAGTATTTTTTTTACATGAATCTGTATAGCATCCCTATCATCAGTGTCGTACACTCACACTGACTTACCCCCGACAGTGTCCTGTGAGCCGAGTTCTGGTCCGGTTTGACTTGGGATGATACAAGCTATAAACATAATATGATTTTTACACATAACATATGTGTAAAAATGGGGCACACTTGTGACTACCCAGGCTGTAGCAACAAAGATGTGCCTGAATCTCCTCATGGATTTTATTGCTTTTCTGTGACGGATGTAGCTCTGGTCGTCTTGCGGCAGCGCGCAGAGATGCAAAGGGAGAGAAAGTAGGACCAAGTGATTACGAGCTGGGACTTTTTCATGGATATTGGTTTGTGATGCGTATAAGTGATATATATGATGCATATAACACTCTTTTGAACACATGCTGTATGAGAAGAAAGTCGTTTTATTTTAGTGTCCCACGGAAACCTGCCGGGCTGCTTTCGTTTCGAGCAGAATCGGACCAGAACTCGGCTCACAGGACACTGTCGGGGGTAAGTCAGTGTACGACACTGATGATAGGGATGCTATGCAGATTCATGTCAAAAATACCAAAGTATCCCTTTAAGTTATGTGGTTTCCTCTGTAGAGAGACAGCTCAGTGCAAACTGAGGGCACATTCTCAGAAACAAAAACCCCATCGAGAGCAGTTTCAAAAACCTCAGGAACGTAACTCCGCTCTCAGGCCACTATGGTCACAAGGATTCTACAATTCTACCAGCTCCTATCGCTCCTATCGCTGATTCCTGCAACGCAAGCTCCTCCATCCTGACTCTGCAGCCGAAGAGACTTACTGATTCGGATGAGCTGGCAGGTTGGGCCAAGAACAGTTTTTCCTCTTGGACGAGGTCCAACCAGCAACATACAGTAGGAAACAAGACCCCAAACCATTGAATGAAAAGATAAATCTATAAACAGAGAGAAATTAATATGCACCTATGCCAATCAATAATTTGTGTCTGATTTAATTTTATATTGAATTAACCACGGCTGAATGATAAATCAAAAGATGGCAATCGATGCATTGTGATAAGTGATGAAAGTGAAAGATGATTATTATTAAGATACTGTAGATATAGAGGATAAATTGATCAACTGGCTAATGATACAGACTCAGAGTGAAGAAAATTGTCTAAATTATGAAACATCATCCCCACTTCAAAGCTTAGTTGATGTTGAAAAAGAAATTGACAGAATAGAAGCAGAAGAGGATGTAGAATCAGAGTTTTTGACCCAGTTTCTGGCTCAATGTCTTGGTCTGAAAAATGTCTGAACCAACCCCTGTTTTGTGTGTTTGGGTTCCTGCTTCCAGACCAGGACATAAAGTAGAAATTCCTACTTATTTGAAATGATATGTGAACTATCCTCAAGTATCTGAGATGAGACACTTTCCTTCCCCTCTACCAAGGACCTATTGTAACAGGGCATGTAGTGCCATCCTTGTTCCATCCCAAAGTCCACTATTAGCTCTTTAGTCTTAGTCTAGGCCCCATCATGTGTGATTATTGTTAGGAGGTTTACACAAGCCAGGCATGCCAGGAATGTTTGGCAACACATGCCACAAGATTTGACCATACATGGCCCACACTGTTGGTGCTTTTGCATATCTGTGGTTTAGTGTCCAAAGGAGCAAAAAATGTTTTTTTTTTTCAACCACAAAGACAGTGTTTTTTCACAATTTTCCCTCTGGGATTTATTTAAAAAATAAAGATGGTGATTTCTTCGTGTGGGAATTTAGCCCAAATAATACACTGCTGTTCAAAAGTTTAGGGTCACTTAGAAATGTTCTTATTTTTTGAAAGAAAAGCACTTTTTTTCAATGAAGATAACTTTAAACTAATCTGAAATACACTCTATGCATCAGTAATGTTGTAAATGTCTGTCTGTTTTTTGGTGCAATATCTATAGATATGTATACATAGGTGTATAGAGGTCGTTTTCCAGCAACTATCACTCCAGTGTTCGAATGGTACAATGTGTTTGCTCATTGCGTCAGAAGGCTAATGGATGATTAGAAAACCCTTGTGTGTTAGCACAGCTGAAAACAGTTTAGCTGCTTAGAGAAGCTATAAAACTGACCTTCCTTTGACGAAAGCAAAGTTTGAAGGAAAAAAGTATTTAAAATATGAATCGTTATTTCTAACCTTGTCAGTGTCTTGACTATATTTTCTATTCATTATTTTACAACTCATGTTGGTAAATAAAAGTGTGACTTTTCATGGAAAACATAAAATTGTCTGGGTGACAAACTTTTGAACGGTAGTCAATAAAAAAAATGCACTTTTGTGGCAAACAATGCATCAGGAATCGATAATTACATCATGTTGGATTATTACGACATTGTTGCGTTATGTAAACCGTCTGTTGTCTGTCATGATGCATTCATGTTTAAAACTCCTCCTGACACTGATTCGTGATAACGGTGCAGACACCAGTCAACACAAGACCTTGATGCCTGGCAAAAAATTGAGGCATTCAAAAACTAAATAGAAATCAGGCATGCTCTGAATCACGGAGGCGGACAATTTAGACCCATAATGTTGATGTTTTTTTGTGAACTTCTCTGACTTGTTCTTCTTTTCATTCCCACTGTCTCTACATACAGATGGACGTCATAACCAACCACCCCCGACCTGTCAGGTGAGAGCTTTGCTGTTTTTTTCAGGTACTGAAACTCTGACTCATCCGACATGTTTGTCGCTGTAACGATGAAAACCAGTCACTTCAGATATTTCTGCTCCTTCTCTATGTCCCTTTAAAGTAGACACAACATACACACACACACTCGCTCACTGCTCGGAGTTGCCATGGCAACGTGATGATAAGGGGTTTGATTGAATGGCTGAGGTAAAACTGTTGATTGCCTCAGTGTGCTGCACAGCCATAATTTTGACTTTCATATCGCAGACCTGCTGAAGTTATTACTCTTGGTGAGAATTCAGCTGAAGTCTTTGCAGCCAATTAAAATTTACAGCGAAGCTTGGCGCCGTTTAGGATACTGTGCTGATTTTTGCAGCATCAGTCTATAGTAGAAGGGGGTTTGTCTGTGAATCTTTTTCAATTACACGCAAGACATTTGCAAAGTGTACTTGCAGAAAACCAGAAATATATATGTTCAATTAGGTAGAAGATAAATACAGCATAAATATCATTGCTGTCCTTTTCAATTTCTTCATATCTTAGTAGTTTTTAAAACTCTTGTTCATTTTTTAATTTAAGGTTTATTCATTTGACACATTGCAACATTTTGCATTGTACTTTATGTGTGATCATATAACCTTACTGCATTACTACATTTACTATAATCTGTGTGGAATCAGATAACCTTCAGGTGGTTATTTTATGCTAAAATGCACAATACTTCTTACCATCATATTATTTAATTTAGACCTTTCTCGGGCTGATATTTCGACTTGTAGACTAGCAGGTGTAGCCAATAACATTAACTATGACCTAATGATTTCATTAATATGTTCCAGAGCCAAGCTCAGTGTTGGCAGGTTACTGTTTTACTGATGCTACTGAATGGAACAGGGCCATCATTAATCTAATCATTTACACCTTCCTGCCATACTTCCTACATCCATACATCCTGATTCTGAACAGCAGAGAAGTTAAGTGACATTGTTTCTCTTCTTCACTTTCACTGCTTCCTTTTTTATCACCTCTATTGTGCTCACAATTAAATTCCAGGTGCTGGTGAGACAGATAAAAGGAAGTATCGAATCTCTTTGTTAAGTTTAATTGGCAGTGATGTTCTAAAATTGACATCTGTTGGTGTATATTTCTTTTCTATTATAAGTGGTTAAGTTGTACAACTACCTAACTACCTATGACATTTAGTTAATTATTTACATTTAGTATAATCATGTGTAATTAAAAAGAGACAGGAAAAGTGTTTGCAGTGAAAGACGTCTGTTTAGGAAGGTGTTTAAAGGTAAGAACTTTTAGAATTATTGAAAAAAAGCAACTAACTGAATGAAAGGAAAGGAAAATATAAAGCTCTTACATTGTGAAATTACTTGACCTGCTTTTTACTGTCTGTATTATATTTAAGTAAGAAAAGAAAGAAAGTAAGTTTATATTTGTCCATAACAATTCTGCAGCTGTAGTATCACATGTCAGCATTTATTTAACAAGTCATCAAAAAGCCGCAGTGTTAAGACTAAAACACCAACATTTTTCAAAGGTCAGACCCCAACAGAAAATATTTAGTATTGACACAGTGTCGAGTCACAGATCACTGTCACCGGGTAAAAATCAGCAGGGGCAGAAAGCAACTTACAGAAGAACATCAATGCTCATGAGTTTATCATTTAGGTGGCACATTAAAGCAGCTGTTAAATTCAAATGTTGCCTGGTTACACAGTTATTGATTACTTAGTGAGATTAACACTAAATCACAAAATTAAAACCCTCAAACTTTTTCTTATGTAGAGATTAGTTGCTACTATATAATTTTTACACCTTGCCAAGTTGGAACTAGTGCAACATTTTCTGCCAATAATTAAATTAAATGACCAAATAACCATAGTTATCTTAGCATAATCTGATACACTGCAAACTGCACGAATACCAGGGAATGCCAAATCATATGGATTATTTACCTTTGAATTATTTATACATTTATATTCAATGAAAATGCGGAATATCCAGAAATTGTCGTGTAATAAAATTCCACAAAACCAAACCACATTGAGAACAAAACCTTAGACATATTATTTACATTTACAGTACGAGAGAAATGCTATTTTAGTAGCATAACATATCTAAATCAATGAAGAAAATGAAGAAATGAATTGTTTTTTGCATCTTTTATCTTCACCAGTTAGAACCATGTGTACTCAGTTGGACTCACTGCAGAGAGATATTATATATAGCCTTGTTACTGAAATAGAAGCAGCACAGTGCGAGCACGGCATGGGTTCATTAGGCCTTAGTTTAAGATTTAATGAAGATCACGTCTGCTGTGACAATGCATGTAAAGTAAACTAGCAGCCACAGACAGGTTTATAAGGTCAGGGACACGTCCTCCACCTCACCGCTGTTCATCTTTAAGCTTCTACCTATGCTCCATCAGTGACAGTGTTTGGAAAAGACGTTCTCTGATTCACCAAGAGCTGCTGAAATATAAGATGGTGCCTAGAGATCCAACCAAAAGTCACCACTAAGAATGTTTGTTGTAGACTAAATATCTGCATGCATTATCATGTCATACACACAGGAAGAAAGGAAGGATATAAGAGAAGTTTTGGTCATATAGAGGTGAAAGGATAAAAAATGAAATCAACCGATAATGAACCAGATGCAAGCAGGTGAAGATAAGTTAAAATTGTGTAAAGATAAAGAGCGAGCATACATGTATTCTGCTGTAGGTACATGCACCTGTGTGTTTGTCTGTGTTTATCACACAAGTATCACTTACTACTTACTTTATGATTACATAAATTTACATCTTGTGAAGCTGTTTTGAGATACATATCCATGTTCATGTCTATTTTTTCTTTTTCTTTCTTTTTTTTTTTTTAGATCTGTTTCCTCTTTCTGCAATCATGCATTTGTAGTGTCTAATTACTGGGGCTAATTAGTGTCTACATACACCTGAGTGTTCTTTCACTCTGTTTGCCTTGTGCTCCTGAAGAAGGTCTTTAATCAAAATCAGTCAGATTAACGAGTGTTTGAATTGTAGAGCGCAAAGTTCTTTTTTTGTACTCGCACGTGTCCTTCTCACACTTCAACTTCAGAAAGTCTTTCCAGCATCTGTGCAGTGGACGCTTTAAAAAGCAATATAGATATTATATATATATACAGTATATATATATATATATACAGTATATATATACAGTATATATATATATATATACAGTATATATATATATATATATACTGTATATATATATATATATATATACTGTATATATATATAATATCTATATTGCTTTTTCTTTGAGGTGTGACTGGCATGCTTTTAATTACTCCCGTCTTGTTGCACTCTCTCCTTCTACAATGGTTTAATGGCACCAACTGCAAAAATTAGCTCCACCAGCTGTTTACCTTTATGAATCAAATGGATATTTGCATAACCAAAGTGGATGGAAACATGCCTTGTTTTGCATTTCCTTCTGCTGATTTTCCGGAAATTTGGTTCAAATTTGCATCCCATTTGGATGGAAATTTGATTTGATGTGAGTGCATGGACACACAATAAAGTAAAGAAACAGCTGAGTGATTTTAACTTCTATTTTCTTACAAGAATTCTTAGAACTCCATGAGTTTTTTTGTTTTTTTTGCTGTATTCAGTCTTAGTGTAGTTTTGATTAATAGTAATATGACTGATCCACAGCAGGCTCTTTTCATTCTTTGACTACACATTGTATAGGATTTGATTTACCTCAGAAATTTGCATTTCGTACTGTATATGCTCTTTAAAACGTGTTTTATTAATTCCTTACACATTTTCTTCCTTCTGAACTTACTCCTAAGTTCTTAATACATCATTTTAGTGTCTAAGCAGCAACCCTTTTGATTGATCTGCTTGTTCTGTGTTTCAACTCATCATTTCATGCTTGCTGGCATCACTAAGCTTGGGAATCACACAGCATGTCTTTTCTTCAGCAGCAGTTCGAACCAAACATCTGTGTGTGTTTATAAAGGAAGTCCTCTTGTGTGCTGTATGATGGTGTACAAAGTAAAGTAACAAGTAACAAAGACAAATCACATATTTTTTTTTTATAGTCTGTGCAAAATAAACGTTTTGACACGTTCAGCAGCACCTGCAGAGAAGATTAACGCTGTTAGTCTAGTGTGTGTATGTGTGTGTGTGTGTGTATGTATGCGTGTGTGTGTAAAATTGTGCTTTATAAGTCCTCTGTTTAGATAATGACAAAGATAAGTTGTTTCTTATACACACTTGTGCATAATTGATACTTTAAAAATCGTCTTTGTGTCCCAATCTAACACTGAATTTTCCTATTAAACAAACCTTTTTGCTTTTCTTGACCAGTGTTGAACTACGAGCGTTGATGATTAACCCCGTGAGACTTGATGGGTTTCAGTTGTTTCCTTTTTTAATTCTCTCAAGTTTTAACAAGCTGCTGCATCAGTGAATGTTTAGTCTCCTCAGAACTAACCTGCAAAACCAGCACACGCCTGCTTCTTCTGTGCTGCACACTTTCTGTGCTGTTAACATTCAGCCCTGTTAGTGCAAATTACAAGATTTAAATAATGGCATGATTGAAGCAATGATCCGAATCACTGCAAAATAAACAAATAAGGGTTATAATTTGATTAAAGTGTTTTCATGGTTCATAGTAACCTGTTTTTTTTCCCAGCAACCTGACTTCATTTAAGTCCAGAGGGATATGGAAGCAGCCACAAAACACATTATAATTGAAACTAAATAAGATAAAAGGAGGCAGGATTGTGTTGGTTTTCCGTGATACTTTGAGCCAAGAGCCATTTTGTTGTCTGCAACCATTCCGCATGTGTAGAATCGAGGAAATCAGACTAATGTGTGCCGTGGTATACAAACTAGAAATTAATTTTAGATTTATGAGCAATTCAGGTCTGTTAATTGGATTAGGCTTGCTCTGATTTTTGGTTAATTTCAACTAATATAACCCAGTTAAGGTGAACTGTGTGTACTACAGTAATAATTTGAGTACTGCCTTAATCTGGTTTTAATCATGTTATAAGCATGCTTGTTGACATGCTGGGTGAGCAGGGTCTACTTATTAAAGGGAGGTTCCACTGATTTTACACATTGAGTTCAATTAACTCTTCATAATGATTATGAATATGTGAAAGTATATACATATACAATATTACATTTTTTTTATTGCAAAAACCCTACATTTTACAAACTAGGCTCATTTTAACAAAATACTTAATACAATTCACAAAACCACAAAATATCTGATATATCCTACAAAGTGTAGAACTACAACCAACACATAAAGAAAATACATAAAGAATTAGCAAAATTAAACTTTTGCTCCAAACGTCATTCATATTCAGATTTTTGTCCAACCAACTACACACTGCTGGGTATAATGAAAAGCATTCTCATCTTTAGTAAGCTTTGCCATAATATATATATATATATATATATATATATATATATATATATATATATATATATATATATATATATATATATATATATATATATATATATATATATATATTAACCATTAAGGTGTTTGGACAGTGGCTCATACAGTGGCCAATTAGCTCTTGTAGTGTCCTTTTGGCAGGTTTTTGAAACGGCAAACATGTGACCACCTTATGTCAGATTGTTGTGTCTTATGTAGAAAAACCTCTTCTCAAGTTTCCAAAACTTGAGAAGAGGTTTTACTCTCTGTGTGCCAGTTGAAGTAATTGTGCTGTGCATGTCATTTTAGTGTATTAGTTCAGTGGCAGTTCAGCTGTTTTCTTTATATTCTGTATCTGTGCAGGACTCTTCGCATGTTTTTGAGAATATGAACTAGATGTCACCAGTATACAGTCATATTCATTTCTAATCTCACTGTTTGTAGACATCATATTTAATTATCACTATGCTTAAACCTTGAAAAATATAACCATCTTGGTTATCAATTGTTGGTTGCAGCAGGAAGTTGGAGCAAATCTAAATATCTAAAATTTCAGTGGGACTCCTGATATTATCTATTCCTTATTTCCTTAATTCCCTCCTGTGCTTTCTACATTAAAAAAACACTGGATGTAATAGGCTGTGAAATTCTGTGCAACCACATGTTGGTTTATTTTTCCCTGCACATAAATGTCCCTGCGTAATCCTCATAAATCTGACCACTTCCTCATTACTGTGGGAATGAGTATTACCTCCTCTTGACTAGAGGTCTATCTACCTCTGAAAAATATAGCTTCATGGTCATTGATTGGTCTAAAGTGGGATGTTTGTTCTACTTGTGAAAATCATGCTCCCTTTTTGTCTCATCCCTTGTAGATCCAAAGGAGGTGACATTTTCTCTGTTCCAAACTTGTTGATGCATCAAGTTAGGTGTTACGTTATTTTCTCCCCTAAAACTTTGGGTCCTCTTGGTGTTGGTAGTGTTGGTGCAAGAATTCTGTTTGTGCTTAGAGAGCAACGTTTGTACTGTACAGAATTTTCTTTTCAGCTCAAAAAGGAAATCACTGACATCTCAATTCTCCACATATATCCTACAAATTCTGGACTGTGTGAAGCCACATCAGGCTGCTTTAGTCTCCATGACAACTGGGACCTTGGTTCCTTGTTTTTTTCTTTCTTCTATTATATGCTCTGGTGTGGAAAGTGACAGGATGTGTGCAGTTTAAAACTGCTTATAATGCATCTCATGATTCTGCTTTTTTCTTCTTGTTTATATTTAAATACTTTGAAATACAACATACAAGAAGCTTGTAACACTTTATTTCAGAAGTAACACAGTTCCTATAGAAAGAGGTAAGAGAGCCATAAAACAAAAGACTTTGTATCAGAAACTTAAAGCTTCCACCAGCTTTGTTCTACTGTCTGAATTAAACAGAAACAGCAGCATTAACCTCTTAAGACACACTGTACAGGGACGGTGACGGGGGTCATTTATGGCAATACCAAGCTTCAGTTATTGGTTTCTTTCTGCAAATAACGCATGCAATGGTCTTAAATTTAATTTTGACACCATGCACAAGCCAATTGAAGAATGAGGTTGGAACATAGCCAATGAGGACCAATTACGAAGGTTTGACCACCTTTGGTTTGATGGACAGCAGTGCGACCCAATGGAAATTTCCCATGAGGAGACTATCCAAATCTGATGGCATAGCCAGGGCTTTCAAATGACATGTAACATGGGACATGTGGGAACTGTGCTACTTATACAAATAAGATTGAAAAAGGTGGTGTGTCTTAAAAAGCTAAGTAACATTTGGAATCTGCGGCGCCTTTAAATAAAGGTACAGTTTGTATGATTTAGTGGCATTGAACAGCATTTCTCAGTTTAGACTCTGCAGAAATGGAATATAACTTTCATGGGTATGATTTAGATAGTATGTAATTAAAATTGTTTGGCATTTCCCTAGTAAGTCCAAGGCTACGCAACCTAAAATCAATCTCATCATTACAAAATATATCTCATGAGGATTATCATTATTAGTTCTACTGTCGATATCCACAGATCACCAACAAGTAGTATTCAGTGATCCAGCCTCAGGAGATTCATGAGATCTGAACCATCAGACAGGCCGAATGGTCATTGTAGCGTATTGAAAGCTCCAGCTGCTTGAGAAAAGCCTGGGGGTCATGCAGCTGGCTTCGCCTCGCCTTATAATTAGTTGTCTAAAGCAGAATGACAGTGATTACTGCTCTACCGCACATGGCAACCGTTAATCAGCTGAACAAGTGCATAGTGATCAATGTGGTAGATCTTTGCTCATGGATGGAAACGGCTTGGCAAAAGCTGTGGGTGATGCTTTCGCAATGACCGGTCGCAGCAAGAAAATCTTAGGTAGGTATGTTTTGTTTTTGTTTTTTTAATTGGTCAGAACATGATGACGTGTTAGAACATGTTCTAACACGTGCTCGCCAAGCAAGCAACTGTCGTCATCAGAGAGGAAAGGCTTTTCGTAGTTTACTCTCTGCATTTTAGCGAGATTATTCACTGACTAGAGGTGGAAATTATCCCTAATTGTCTTTGTCTCAACTTGAATGTGCTCAGAAGATCCATAATGTTCCAAACAACCCATTATGTTCAGACACAACCTGTAAGACTCCATTTGGAGGAGTTTGGAGTGCTGTTGGCCGCTCTCATTAGTGATGCAACAACTCCGAAATATCTCATAACGGGGAAGACAAAGACATCAGTGCCACATTATACATTTTAGAATAATGTATAATGTTAGTTTTAGTGTTTTCATATTTCCGTATCAATGGCCTGCTATTAGTTTGTTTTTTGTTTGTCAACAATATAATTTAGTCTCTTCTGTCTCTTTAAATCTCTCAAGCTGCTGTGGTGCTTCGGAAACATTGGATAAACCGTTACCAGAGGAAAGAGACATAAAACTAATCTCTCTGTATTATGTGCAATTTGCGTGTGCCCCCACTTCAGTGTTTGGTAGAATATCACAGACAAAATCACCCACAACGCTACTCATCCTTTTGATGCTCCACATGATGTTTACAGTAACAACAGTGTTGAGAAGCAGAACCCGGAGTCAATTAGTCCCTGATGTTCCAGTTTATGTATACTGGCTTGTAAAAGCCACAGAACCGTGTTTTTATTGAACATGAAAAAACAAAGACACAGGTTTGCATGCAATGAACCCGCGAGGCCAAAGAAAGTCGAGCTTTTGTAACAACAATGAATTTTGAGAAATTGTGGAGAGTTTCCAAATGGAAGTTGCAGAGGCCTGTAAAGGATTAATCCTAAGAGCCGAGAGAGACTAACCTCTCCAATGAAATGTAATTTATTGTTCCCAACCTATGGGTCAAGACTGCCACTAGGGGGTCACAAGTTAAAGGTATAGTGTGATGATTGATGTATCAACTACTAGAAATGTGCAGATGGCCTGCTATTTCATCCACAACTGCACCATAAAACACATCATCTACCCACCATCCATCCACACAAATGTTTTTTGACCAATTTTTAAAACTACGCCCACCCGCTGTTAATGATTTTTTTTTTTTAGGTCTATTATATACTGCTGATGCGAGACTAGAAATTTTTTATAAGGAATTCTGATACATTTAAAGGATGAGTACATATTACAGCAGGACCTGCACTGTTGTCATCTGTATTTATTACTTCATAAAATTTGACCCACGCAGTACTTTTACCTTCTTTTTCTTTCATCTTCAGTTCACCCAGTTTGAGTTTATCATTTATTATAACCTACTTTTGCGTGTTCTGCCATCTTCTCCGTTAAAAAAAAATGCAGCAAAAGACTTAGCCCTATATACGAAAAAAAAATAAAATAAATACTGCCTGATGCCACAAGATGGGGGGGACATAAGTTAATCAGGGTCGCAAGTTAAATGAAAGTTGGACTATTTCAAAAAGTGCTCGGACACAAGTAATGATATTTAATTTATTTGTGTACATAATTTGAATTTGAATGGTTAAATCGCCACCCACCTGAATTTAATTAAAATACATATTTTTTTTGTCACATCGGCAGGCGATTGAATTATATACTAATAAAAACATATATATGAATATTATATTTGATTTCTGCCAAGTCTGTTCTGCTAAATGCTGCTAAATCGTACACTCTGGACCTTTAAATCTTAATCTGAGGGTGGTGAGAGTATTAAAGAACATGAAAGCAGGGAAACACGTATTTCTGCCACACAAAACGTATAAATTCTTGGATGATTTTAGTCATTTCAGACCTTTCAGTTAATAATTTGTCAAACAGCTCAAGGAAAAACTGTCAGAAGACATGGGCAGCATTTCATTGTAGGACTTGTACTGCTTTTTTAAGGGGTTACAAGCAATCAAGTAAGGAACAGTTGTTTCAGAGGAATAGTGTCCATTTGACAGAGTATATATATATATATGCATAACTTCATTGTCTTTATTTCTTTACATGAAATGGTTATTTGTATATTTTTGTAGTGTTTTTTAGTTTTTTTTTTGTAGTGTATAGTATTTTTGTAATTATAACCATCAAGTAATAATTTGTTCTTTTATCTGTCTTTTTTTTTTTTTACTATTTGTTGCCTAGAATGCCCGAACATGGCAACTCTTGCGCACACAGACGTACTTTTAAAATCTCCCCTACTGAGACGTCTGCTGCATGATTTGTCATCCTCTTCTCCCACACTGGTGAAAGGCAGCTCGTCATGACATGCGTCATCCATTACAGAACATTTCGTCGAGCTGCTTTTCTCTTTCTCTGACAACCTGCAATTATATCACTGTCCTCGGAGAAGTCAATCCGCACTGCCAGCCTCCCATTAAAGGCAATTAAACACTTTTGAACAGACCTGTCAGTAATAAAAAAATGGAGGTCCAGGCTTTATATTGTCATCTTGACACCAACAGCTCCAGAACAAACCTCATGAAACAGTCTTTAAACCTCCTCTGTCTCTCTGTGTTAAATATTTACCTCAATATATGATTCTCAAATTCCTGTTAACCTGCCTAGAATTCAATGAAAATGCATAGTCTTTCTCTGTAGTGTCTCTCAGGAAGCCTTTTGGAGCTGTGAAGGTGATCAGTGGCGTTTTTAAATTGATTCTCAAATATTCTGTAATAAAGAGACAAAATGAATGGAGGCAACTTGCACGCTTCTTCCACTGTGGTGTTATAAATACAGTTGGACCATGCTCACGTCTCAGAAAATTAAGGACAGATTTCCCACAAATCCTCTTCTCTCTCTGGCCTCATTCCACATGCGTTTGATTTTAAGGGCAAGAAAGAGGGCGCAACCTCAATAGCTGAGAGCTGAGAATTTCCCATCAGCCTTTTGCTCATCTCACCATCTGCCATTGCGAGAAAACATTTGCTCCTTCTGCTTCGGAAGATCAGCCGCCTTCCTCCTCCTCCTCTGTCCTCCTTTTTATTTTTGTGTGTGTGCCATAAAGAAGCCCAGCAGACTTCCTGTTAAATCTTAAGCACAGGAAACGTAGCGGACAGTCCAGCGGAGGCTGCCAATCCTCTTGGCAGTGATCTCTTTGCTTACGGTAATTATGATAATTTATCAAAATTAATGGTGGTGGATGGTATGTTAATGTTAAAACGCTGCGCACAGGACTTTAAATATTTTTTAAATATAGACATTTTAATGACACTGCATGCAGAATATTTTGTTGAGGCAAACCAGGTCAGCTCTACATGAAAACAGGGAGGGCGACTGTGCACTAAATGACTGACAGGTAACGCGTCTCTGCATGAGAATTTGTCTTTGATTAACCCCTTAACGCTTATTATAGATTTTGCATCATACCGTTAGCATTCCCACTGCAGTAGAGATAGCATATGCACTCCCCCACTGCCACTTTGTTAAAAGTGAGTTTCAAAAGAAGAAACATTGAGGTCCAGCTCAGGCTATTCCAATACAGGAGGTGTGTTCAGATGCTGTGGGTCACTGGTCAGTGATTGAAAGTGAGCATCAATGCTGTAAATGCCCAAAATGTAAAGGCCAGACTGTCTTCAAATGCTCAAAGTGCAATGTTCATCTGAGCCTCAACAAGAAGCAGCACTGCTTTCCACGAGTAAAGGCCAAAGGGTCCAATTCACTGGATGACTTTTCAAAGTGTGAAAAAAGTGGATACAGACTGTTTGTTTGACCCCCCTGTTCTAGTTGGTCTATAGATATAGTATAATAGTTAGAATATAGTATAGTTACTTAGTGAAAATAATAGCGTAAATAATCGTGGCTTCAATAAAAAAATTACCAACGGTTAATAATCTCTACTTAATTTAGCATCAGATTGAAAGCAAAAACACAAAAATGGTGTTTTTATACAATTTTAAATAAATTCAGACATCAAGGGATTAACTCATAGCTGCAAGATAAATTATTGTAGCCCACACCAATTTCTTTACAAGAAATAGTCCAGCACATAAAACCACAACTTGCTGACTTTACACTTTGATTTTTGCACAGGTTTAAGTGAAAGTGTCTGTCTGGCTCCCGGCGGGATCCCCTGGGAAAATGAAGGCTTGATTTATGGCACAAGATTAGATGAGACAATACACGAAATGGATGAAGAAACCCGTGTGTGTGTGTGGGAGGCAAAATGTTACTTAAACTCACACATTATTATTACAGCACATTATTACAATTTCTTCTTTTGCCTGTTCCAGATTCTAAACAGAATTGTGACAGTTTCAGTTTAGCCTGTTTCTTCAGTGAACACGCTGTTGGTGTTTTTTTTTAACCCATTGAAGCCTGTGAGCCTTTAAGTCTATAACTGTCATTTTATACTTAAAAAAATCTAAATGTTACTCATGCAGCTTTTTTCTCTAATGATATGATAGACAAAGGTTAGACAAAAAAAGTTTCCAATTACTTCCTGTAATATGACATCATCAACTTCCTGCCCCTTCCTCCTGAAAACATGGCAAAGAAGAACCCTTCTAGAAAGAGGTTGTTTTTATTTAGATTATTATGATTTTCAATCCTGCCATGTAAAAAATCGTTCAAGTCTTTAGAATATTCCCTTGCAAGCGGCAACTATAATAGCCATTAAAATACTATTTTCTGCAAAGAAAATAATACAAAATGGAAAAATAGATACATACCATGATTTTGAATGACTAAACTGATATAATTTTATGCATGAAATCTTTTAAAACAAAATCTGGGCTTAATTAGGTTAACAGAGCTAAACTCTGGAAAAGTGAATGGTACCCTCCTGTTAGGATTGTGTTTTCCCAGTTAGTTAGTTAGTTATGTGAACACATTTTCCTTTCTTCCTTTCAGTCTTGTGTTTGTTTCTTGGACCAACAGTCGTGTTGTGGATACACCTGTTTATCCCTTCCTCTGCCATTTTTCATGCCTGTGTATCTAACTGATCAATTTCCTTCAAGCGAGCCACTCGGTGTGAGGCCGATATGTGGGAGGAGAATGAAGAGAGAACCGGGGTGAGGATTGAGGTCCTGCCTGATTCCCCACGGCGTCCTCTTTGAGACGGGGTTGGTTCGGTGGGCTAAGCACTCGACCACTTGATGGTTCACTTCCCTCCCACGTTTTCGTCGAAGACGAGTCGCCATGGCGATACGCAGGTCTGATTGGTGCTCGACGGCAGCGGAGAGACAGACAGAGGGAGCGGTGTCCTGTGGAGAGGCTCAATGAGTGGTGGAGCAATGGAGCATACACACCATCAAGAGACTGTGTTATATCAATAGAGCAGCTGAAGAACAAACCCACTCTTCTCATCCCTTTGTGGCCATGTTCTCATATTATCTCTGTAAAATCTATATTTGCACAGGTTAATGTTATGCATGTGCATTAGAAATCAGGTTTCACTGTACTGGAAGGTGATTGCTCCTCTGTTCTTCTTCCTGAGGTTTGTTCCATCTTTATCATCTTTAAAGGCTTTTTGTGGGTGAGATTTTCCTTATTTTAACTGCGTCCTGAGGCAATTTCATGATCTACGATATTGGGTTTTATGACTTAAAATGGATTTGACTTGGCCTAAATATTTAATTAAATATATAATACTTGGCGGAAAAACACACAAAAGGTGACTTGAAGTGAATGAGCATTGAGGATTTTAATTGTTGTTTGACATATTGTTTACCTTTTATTGTGTCCATGTGTGTAGTGTTCTAGTCTAGATACCTGGGACATTTTTTACAAGATAGTGTTACAGCTGAAACTGACTGTTATAGCTTAAATGCCTTAACCCCATGAGAATGACTTCATTTTAACAAATAATTGTTGTAAACCCTCATGGAAAATTGCTTGTTACAGGCCTTTTAAAAGAAAAATCCTAATATTAATCTCTAATATTCCTTGGGTGCATGTGTCTTAATGTGTTTTATGTTTATTTTCAGCTTGTCAGTCATCTGTAAATTACAATAACTGCTACTAAAGGTACTATACAAATATTGTTTAATATGTTTGTATACATATATATGTAGCTTATATATACACTGTAAAACTTTACTGTGAAATTGACTGTGTTAAACACGTTAATGTTACTGTAAACGATTAATACTGTAGATTGCTGTATAATTTACAATAAATCACAGTAGTGAAGAATTACTGTGGTAAATCGCAGTACTTTATTGTACTATAATACAATTGTATTTATTGTATTATAATACAATAATACTAATACTGCAAATACAACTGAAATCACAGTATTTGTTTTTATTTTATTTTACAGTATAGAAACAATTCTGTCTTTCATCACAATACTTACTGTACTTTCTGGATAATTGCTGCCAATTATTTACTGTACATTTGAAGGTAACAGTTTTACAGTGTATGCACTTGACCAATTTTTGTCTATATGTTTTTTCATATTCTGTGTTCACACCAATTTAAAGTAATCTGAACTAGTAAAAGTAAAACATAGTTTCATGCACAAATCAAAACATGATAACATCTCTGAGGTGTTTCCTTATGTTGTCAATGAAATCTGATCAAACCACACCCACACAGCCTGGATAAACAGGTTACTAGAGTTTTCAAGAGTTGCTTTCATAATAAAAATCACTTCATGATGTTCTCAACCTGTCGTCTAGAAACATACTGAGAATTTAAAACAAGTATGTGTGTGCTTGTGTGTGTATGTAGAGAAAGAGAGAGGAAGGGTGTCATTCAATAGCCATAAGAGTGCTGGTTTGACCTTTGACACTGGCAGACATTTCAATTATGGCACCAACCACCAGTGTCACTGTGTCCTTGAACAAACGTCTGAACCTTTAAATCGATTATTAGATTCTGTGAGCGGGCAGAACACACTGGGTCTGCATCTGAGTGATATTTCTGAACAGAAAGCACAGTAATCACAAGTCTTCTCCTCCTTTGTCTCTCGCTCTTCTGCTCACATGCTGCTGCTAATTATCGCAGCCTCGTGGCTCAGTCTAAAGTCAACAGAGAACTGAAAAAGACCCCCCCCCCCCCCCCCCCCCCCCAAAAAAAGAAAAGAACCCACTTGAAGCCGCTACTGGAAGATGCAGCCTAGTGTTTGCCATGGAAACAAGGCTCAGAAGGATTGTCTTGCCTGCTATTATGCGACAAAGATCGTTGACTGACTGCAACACAGAGGAATTTTGAATTTCTCTCAGTGGGAGCATTTCCATGCATGTCCTTGAGGCAGATCCAGTAACGTTGTTAAAATGTTCCAGGAATGATGGGAAACATGCGTCACTGCCCTTCATCCAATCAGGATTTTTTATGTTGTTCTTCTTGTTGACATTTAATGCATTTTGATAGGGCTGGTGTCTCGCTGAGACCTTTCCCATTTCCTGTTTTGCTTCTCCCAGAATACCCACATCATGGCTGGCTTTTTAATACTTTTTTATGCCTCATTGATTCACGGCCAACCCATCAAAAGGCCCCAGCTGGGTGATCAATCACACCAGCCCATAGAAACCGGTGCGGCTCTTAGTATTCAGATAGGAAAAAAGGGCTTGTTTGTTTGCAGATCAAATGCTGTGATTGGGTTCATTTAGAGGTTTTTGGTTTTTAGCCCATTGATGCCCGCAGGCGGCTGCTTATTCGCTGTCCTTGGTGCTGAAAGTAAACACGCCGCCAATGGCCGCCGCCGCATACCACTTCCACGGAACTGGGAATGTGCATGGGTTTGTTTTGTGTATGTGTAGGTGTGTGTGTGTTTCTTTGGGGGGGGAAATGCAGGAATCCGCATGTCTAACTTTTCACGAAACATGAGTCATATTCTGTTGAGTCAGTGCTGCACTAATTGCGCCCAGCGGGGAACCGGACCTTTCGCCTTCTGGAGCGTCTGAAAGACGCAAAATGTCAGCGGCTGAGAGTTTTTCATGAATAGTTTATCTTTCTTTTTTTTTTTTTTGTAAAAACTCCCACGCCTGCAACCCGGAGACATATCAGACAATTCTCTCTCTCTCTCTCTCTCTCTCTCCCTCTTTCGCTTCCTCTTCTTCCAACCGCGCACAGTACCTGCATTTATAGACTGAAGTGTCTCACTTTGTTGCCCTCTCTGTCTGACGAGGTGCGTATCCCGAAGGAACTAACACCCCCTCCTCCACCACCACCTCCTCCTCCTCCTCCACCTCCTCCTCCTCTTCCTCCTCCTCCACCTCCTCCTCCTCCTCCTCCTCCACCTCCTCCTCCTCCACCTCCTCCTCCTCCTCCTCCTCCACCTCCTCCTCCTCCACCTCCTCCTCCTCCTCCTCCTCCACCTCGTCGTGGTGCCGCAGCAGCAGCCAACAACGCGGTGCGTGCGTCCTGCAGCAGCGGCGGCGGTAAAGACACCTGTCATTTTCAGGACGATAACTGATAAACCCGCACGTCTTTTTTTAGGGCCAAAGACGAGACGTTACCCCGAAGAAACTGCCAAACACCGCGTGAGGGTCCGTGGATTCCGGATGGCTTCATGTGTAGATGTTTGCGCCTCTGAATTTTACGCATCGGTAAGTTCCTTTTGACTTGTTTTTGTGCGGCTGCCGCGCGCTTTTTTTTTTTACTCCCATTTTTATTAATCTCTCTGCTGCGGCTGATCAACTAACGAGGCTTTCACTGACTCCGATTCCTTTCAAGAACGCGTAAAATCCTGTAGGGACACGTCGGGAGCGAGAGGCTTCGGTAAATAAGGCGCGTTTCTCGCTGGTATGTTTTCCATGTGCAAAGTGAAGGTCACCCCACATGCTCTGATGAATTAAACGTTTGCGGATGCGGGGAATGGGGGATACGGCTGAGCAGAATTAGCCTATTGATTCCGCACCACCGAGGGAACAATCGTTTGTCTTTGATTGTAACTAAGACTAAGGTTTGCGTTTTTTTTGGTCAATCCTCCTCCGATTCGCCAAGAATTTCGAGGGAAAAAATGCTCCTTAAAGCAGCAGAGATAAACTGTTGTCCCTGTAAATGTCATCTATTATACGGCCTGTATTATTATCACACAGAGAAGATTAACAAAGCTGCCAAGAACTAATGAATTTGAACGGCTGCATTATTGCACACTGACAGACACGCAGAGAATTAACCGCCTTGCATTTCGGGCTTAATTGAAAGCGTGTCTTGATCGTTTTGAGCTGAAAATGAATAATGAATGCACCATTTTTTTACAGAGATGAATCACTGGGGATGTTTTCTCTTTGCATCTGTGTGCATGAAGTGTAGACTCACAGTCTGTTGCCTGATTAGATCATCAGATCCAAGTGCAAATTTAAGAGGATGTTTCCCAGGTTTTTTTCTGTATATGGGTGTTCCTCGACAGTTTTTGTTTTCTTTTTGCCTTTGTGAAACCGGAGCTGTTGTAAATATTTCCCAGTGATTGCATGTTGTAAACCCACGCATTCTGTGCCTTGCCTCCAGGTGAGTGAACAGAATTGGAATGTTCTCACTCCCGTGGCAGGAAAGCTTGACAGATGTTCTCCCCTCTTCTCCTTTGCCCTCATGGCCAGTTTGATGCTCAGCGTTGTTTCCTGCCTGAGTCAGTGCTTCTTACTACCAAACAGCCATATGGATCTGTTCTAAATATACCCAGCTCTGGTTTTAACTTCATTTGGAGCCTCCAGCAACATGGCTGCTGTGACATTTTGGGTTAAAGAAGGCAAGACAGATTAATTGATTTCATGTCAGTCTCAGTCTGCTGGTTTTCTCTGCCTCTCCCTGTCTGTCTGCACTGCCTGATTTATTTATTTATTTTTTCTATTTGCAATCCCAGCAGTTTGGTTTTAAAACCCCACGCGTTGTCCTCTTCTATATCTGAGGCTTTTTCCTCTGAGCATGGTCAGTGCTATTACTTGATAAAGCATAAAGCATCCGAGAAATGCTTTAGAGGTAATTGGATTCAGTAGTAGAGGGAAGGAGCACAGTGGAATTTGCGTGTGTGCGCGCGTGTGTGGGTGTGTGAATTAGCCTAGAGAGTGTGTGTGTGCTTTGCTGTGTCAGTGATTGTATGTGTGTGTTTCTGCTGTTGCTGGCCACTGTTTACAGGAAGCTGTGTGGATGAGGATGAGTAAGATGTGAAGGGGGGGCTTCTGTTTTAAAGTCTGACCGGAGGTGCATACGTTTTATTGTCTTGAATTAAGATGTTTGTGATCCTTCCAGATTGCTTGCCTTTGGCAATCAACTTGTCCTTCTTAAAACCATTCTGCCTTCTGTTTCCAGCTCCTGCTTTAATTTGGACTTCAGATGATGCCATATCTTCTGTGATCGCAAATACACTCAGTAAAAAAATAAACAAATGTTTCCTCTGTGATTTAAAGGAGTATTTTTTTTTATGAGTGTAGGATTCTGTTTGGACAAGATGAAGTGCTACACACTCACTGAAGTGTGTGTTTATGTGGGATTTCTGAGTAGGCTGAAAGATTATTTACACAATCTCTTTTTTTTAAATGTCAGGAAATGTTGCTTGTTTCATAACACTTCAAACCTGTAACCAGTTCACTGTAATATGAGAAAAAAAAGAAAAGCAGAAAATCCTTGATCATTATTCTGTTATCAAAAATGATTGCTGCCTTTTTTTCTGCTGTTGATTGACTTATCGATTAATCAATCATATCAGATCAGGTCTTTTAATAATTGTGGTTGAAACACAATCAGCCTGTATGACACAGTACAAATCAACAGGTACAGATGTAGCATAATATATTTGAAAAAAACATGTATTGAATTGTATATTGTAGATTTACAACAAAGTAATTATCATATCTAAATATGCTACTTTTTACCTTGTGGCAAAAATCATTTCATGAAATAATAATACAGTAGGTTAAGCTAGAAATGTGGTTGTGTGAATTAATATGCTGTTTCTGAAAAGAGGTTATTCTTAAAATATGGATCCTATATAAATCAATGAGCTTTTCGGCATCATTTTGCTAATATTTTACATTTTAACTAATGTAGATCAATAGAATGATCTGATGGGCAACTGTTGTCATTCAGACTCTTTTCTCTCTGTTGTGTTTCAGAGCCCTCGATGCTGAAGTGTGTTGAAGCTGAGGGGAGCAATCTCAGTGCATCCCAGTGAACACACACACACACACACGCACACACACATACACCAAGCCTTTTGGATACAAGCGCTTCACAGGAGACAATGATAGGCTTCCTGCTGACAGCAATCTTTCTTCTGCCTTGGGTAAGTAGTTTGTTTTGTGATAGATGTGTGTATATGCGTGTTTGTGTGTGTGTGGGGGGGTGTCAGTTTCTTCATTGTACATTTTGACAAGCGCTTCAAATCACACCATGACACATCAGCAAATCGGCATACGTTGCAGATCCTGGATCAGCTCCGTGTTAAGGCAACTGGCCGCATTTTCGAACAATAACAGATGGCTGTGGCTGACCGGAGAGCTGCCCATCCATCTGCTCCGATTCACTTTTATTAGCCGCCTCATTGAAGTAAAAAGCAGAATAAAGACGTGTGGGAGGAATTGTATTCAGTGCTTTGATGCAGCACAGCAGCAGTCCCCTCAGTTACAATACACATATAGATTAGTAGTTTTTAATGTTAGAATATATGGAAGATTATTTGAGTCAGACATAGCATCTTTTACCTATTTATTACATCAAATGTTTTAATTCCATGTAAAAGATCTGTAATTCTACTATAACTATAGAAAGGACAGTGAAATATTCACAATGCCGCCTTGCAATCACAAACACCTTCATCTCTCACCTTTAGGTTAACACTTCCCCCCTCACGCATGTGAAGTGTTCCTCCTGCTGACCTTCAGCAGCTGATGCGGCAGATACGTCTGTCGTGATTTGTACTTATTGTGTGTCAAATGGCGCTGGATGGTGGGCCGGCGGTGTGCAAAGTCAAATGGGAGTTTTATTATCTGTGCTGCACAGCGCTGTGGGAGTTATCTGGCCCTCGAAAATAGCCTTGGGGGTGGAAACAGTGTTCTGCGGCTTCAAAATGGACGGCTTATCTGGGCAGACATCTGTTTTCCGAAGAAGAGGAGAGAGAGATTTAAAAGCCACTGCAGAGGAGTGACGGGGAGCAGAAAAACAAGAAGCACACTTTAAAAAAATACATCATCGATCTGTACTCTGTCCTGTGCAATGTTGTCATGGTGTTGGTCTTATAGAGTTTCGTATCTACTGCGTGATTTACAGGTGCCGTTATACCAATAAAACTTATGTAGCACTGTCAATCAAAAGCGATTTAATTTGTCAACTGGAAGTCACTGTAGCAGCAGAAGCTGTAGCACAACTGAAGGCAAATGGTAAATGGACTGTACTTATGTAATGCCTTTTCCAATGTTATTAGACCAAAGAGCTTCACAATTCTGGCCCTTATTCACCCATTCACAAATACATTGTGGCAAAGCTGCCATGCAAGTACTGACAATCTGGAGCAACTTGAGGTTCAGTGTCTTGCTCGAAGACACTTGGGCAGGAAGTAGAGTGACCAGACGTCCCAGAAAATTCAGGACAGACCCAAAATCTAAGGGGTTTCTGGCCTAACATGCCCCTAAAATTACACTTAAACAGAATAATGGGTAGTTATTTTCTATTAAACATTAAAACTGGTTTGTAAAGAGATTGAGTGACTGCAGGCAGACCCGGATTTTAATGCTGCATTTGAATGCACTCGGAAGTCGGAAAGGTTGAAGTTGGGCATTGTGCAAACTTGGAAAACATGGCCGACCATGTTGGAGCATCAAAGAGTGCTGCTGGAGAAGTACATTAGCTGCTTGAGGGTGAGAGAAAAAAGAGAACAGCCATATGCTGTAAGTATAATGAATCTGTTGCACTTTTCAGATTTGGAGGTTGGATTTTTGAGTTCCGATTGCAATTGAACACAGTATAAGTGGCTGCAATGACTACAATGTATATTTAGTTTTTTTTTGATGTTCTGCAATTAAGTAAGAATATTTTCATTCATTCAAATCAACATGGCTGCTGTAGCAGAATCTGATCTCAATGTAGATTGATTTTCATTCTGGAAAAAGGCTGTTTGTCCGTATTGGAGGCATGGTATATAAAAGCAATTAGCTGTTTATTGGGTGCTATCAATGCTATGAAATGCTTCTCAGTGTAGTTTATAGCCAATCGTCTCAAACATACCTGATGATGATAGTTTAGCCTTGAAGTTCCAGATTTTTAAAAATAAACTTGCAGACCAAGTTACTTAAAGCACTTTGTAAGGCTGCATCGAAAGGTAAATTACTGCCTGCTGCCATGTTGGATTCACAGTTATTGACAAAGTCCCTTCTGTGTTTTATCATCGTCTTGCTGCACCCTGCTCTGGTCTGTGATTGGCTCCTTCACTGAGGGGAAAATTGGGTCCTTGGTGTCCAAACTAAAAAGCAGAATGAAGTCAATTTGTGTGCAAAGAAGGATGGTTATACCCAGGCTAAACATGCTCCAATGTAACTAATATGCTGATGTTAAAGGTACAGTGTGTAATATTTAGTGGCATTTAGCAGCATTTAGTGGAACACACTCGGCAGAAATGGAATATAATTTTCATAATTAGAAGCTCCAGTTGTGGCACTAGAGGAAAAGTCAGAGGATCACAGTGTCCCCTGCTGAGAACCATTTATGTCTACTGCTGAAATAAATAAGTAACCTTGACTACCAATTCTCTGTAAATGATTTGTTTGTTTTATACAGTTTAAGTATAGGCATAGTATAGGTAGTTATATTTTCCAATTCGAGGTAGCCTGTATCCTCTTATTTGCATGAGATGTTGCAATTCAGATTTTACTAATTTATTTTTCCAGGGACCATGTACAGTATTAAAGATTTATGTCACCAGCTGATGTACTGCACCAGGATGTGTTTAATTTAGATTCATGTGCAGCTTTTTGGCAGGTCACAATTAAAACATATTATGCAGAACAGTACAAAACAAAGACAGTCACACACACACACACACACACACTCATGTGACTGAGCACAAAATAAATAGTAATGGTAATTAGAGTAAAATAAAAATCAGCAAAACTCCTGTCATTCAGGATTTCATACAGATATATTATTAAATAAAACATCTCATACTGCCATTGTAGACAGTTTTATATTGTCTGTACTCATGCCAGGTATTACTCATTTGCATCCAATTAGTTCTCATTTCTGGGAAGGCTTCCCTATAGTATGTGGCGGCTCCTGTAGCTGGTTACCTGCTGCTTAGTAACATAGATCACTGCTACAGTTATTAAGAAAGACCTTTCTAATGATGCCAGTGTGAGTTTCATTATTAAAACACTATCATAGATCATAAAAAAGTCAGGTGTTTCATGTCTTTTTGTTGTTGTTGTTGTTAAGCCATTCTGGTGAGCAGTTTCTTGATGTATTATCTGAAAGTATAATTGCTGTTAAAAAGAGATACAAGCCCAAACCAGATAGCTCTAACAGTGCTTCACATAATTCATGCGGTGGTGTTAAATTCATCCCGCATGCAGCAGTGCGATAAAGAAAGGAAGTGAATCCGGGGACATCTTCACAGTCAGTTGATGTGCTATCTTATCTGGGAAGTGAGGCCTGAAGTGAATTCATATTGGAGGACAGAGAGATAGAATGATGAGTCAGCCATGGCTCAGAGGGCTGGGACATATTACACCTATCATTTCACAGTGAGAGGGAATGGTGAGGGGGGGCAACACAAAGATTGGCCTTAACAGAGTGAGAGGGATATTATTGAGAGATTTCTTTTAATTTCACGGTGCACTGATTATTTTTTCTTATTTTTTTGGCCACTTTGAGGCAACACAACAACCTGTAAACACATCATAACATAAACATGTCATGTTATCACTTTATAAGGTCATTGGTGAACATGTTACTATAGAAAACAGTCCAGTAGACACAAAGCAGCACTACTATAGCATCCAACTGGACTCATGTTTCTGTCCACAAGGTGAATTTAAGTCCAATATTATGATTGCTTTTAGCTCTGTTTTTGTCTTCATCAACATCTGGCTTTATGTTCACCAGCTAATTATCAACTCTGGTCTTTGGTCCTGGGTATTACTTCAGAGCTGAAAATCTTTGCATTCAAACACTCCACTTCGGTTGTGTCCAAAATAAAATAGTTTTCAATGTCTGAGTGGGGAAATATTTGATTTATAGGCCACAAAGCCCTAAAAAATTTCAACAATGGAACAAAAAATGTTAGTTTGTGTGCACAAATAATACCACAATGCACTGCAAAATCTGAAATCTGGTGGAAATATCTTGTTTTTGGAAAATTAGTCCAAATTTAAGTAGAATTATCTTTTTCCACTGGCAGATAATTTATCTTAATTCAAGTTTTGTTTTTCCTGATTTAGGTCAATTTGGTCTTGTTTTAAGACTACAAGACTAACATTAAAAAAAAAAAAAAAAAACTTAAATTGGCTAAAATCAAGAAAAAAACAAATTTGAAATAAGATAAATTATCTGCCAGTGGAATAAGATAATTTTACTCAATATTGAACTAATTCAACCAAAACAAGATATTTTCACCTGATAAGATTTTTTGCAGCGTGTCAGTGACTTATTATAGGAAATGATTTTGGACACAACCGATTGGACACTGCTTGATGAGTTTGACTGACAGCACGTCTCCCTGGCAACAGAGGCCTGATGACTTATGATTGGTTCATGCAAATATCTGTCATCACCTTTCTCCAACAAACCTAAACCAACCTAAAATAGTTCGAAGAGTTCAAGCCAAAATACAGAAATGAAGCTGATTTAAAAAAAACAACAAAAAAAATTTGGATGGTGCAAGTCTATATTCAATGTGCATTTCTGTTTTCTCCAGGTGGCCTCGGAGTCCGGGCACTGTATAATCAAGCGACAGCATGAGAAATGCATGGAGAATATCATGCTGCAAGACCCCAGCGATGACCGTGATTTAGGTAAGTGAATATGTGTGCGAGTGCCGACATGCCAGCGTGTTTTCCTCACATTCCTCCTGTGTGCATAATTTAGCATGAAGTCACCGCTTTTTATGGCCCCGCCTGTGTTTGAACTGTGTTCCGTGGGTCAGAAAGCACAAGACTGTCGGCAGATGAAAACCATGCATCTTCAAAACAAAACACAGCCTTGTTTTTTTCTCGTCAATCAAATCACTTTTCAGCTAATCCAACCACTTCTGAAAAGGTCATAGAAGGCCATGTAAGGAGGAAAGAGTTATATCGTGCTCATATAGCCCCAGAAGGCACAAACAACCCTCAGATCACGAACTAAATGAACCAAATGTCTTGTGCGGTGTCACGCTGAGCTGCTTTCGCATTTTCCCCACATGTCCCTTTTCCAGAAACACAGGAAACTTGGTATGTGAATCCTGGAAGTAATTATTTTCTTGGCTATGAAATGTGGGTTTCATTAGCAACGGCTGCAGGCCTCCCACTGTTCCAAACTTGCCCAACAGACTGCAACTCCCATGACTGTGACTCATGGATTTGCTGATAGCCATCAAAAAAGCACAAAAGATTTAGATAGATGGATAGTGTAAGATAACAAGTTTAAAGACAGACCTGCGTAATGCAGCTTGTTTTTCATGTGTATATTTTTAAAGGTCAGCCCTGCAGTCTTCTCATTTGAGCTGCATGTGTCTTTGTAATGTGTTTTTTATCAATGTCTTTTCATTATTAGATCTTTGTTTTTGATCAAGTCTCTGTGGTGGGTTCGAACGGGGGTAAAAATAACACATGTGCATCATTTGTTCTCACTTTGCATTTGCATTTATAGTTCATAGTAAGAATTCTGTTCATTTTTCTGTTCAACTATCAATTTTCAGACTTTACAACCACACGTATCGGCCTGCTTTGACCTTTTTTTTAACAGAGCGCCGTATCCTCCTGTCCTTTTAAAAGGAACTAAGCCGTGTTTCTGCTGACAGTAAATCGTTGGTGAGGAAATAAAAACGCCCGGTTTGCAGAAATCCGACTTGGTGGGAGAAAGAAAGCAGGAGAAAAAAAGGGAATGAGAATAGGGAAACGATAAGTGTGAAACGTGTCGATAAATTAAGTGTAATCTTTTCCTTTTAAATCTGCATTTCCTTTTTCTGACTCATCAAAAAATGTTCCCCCAAAAAGCATGTTTCCTGATTTATTTGTTATCATATTTTTAATTGGGGTAGTCTGACCCCAGATTAGTCTGCAGGCGATGTGAAATTGCTACATAATGATTTGCTGTCTGGCGCTGTAATCGCCATCCAGCTGAATTTAGCCAGTAATGAACAGCAGATCTAAAATGGCCTGCAAAATGTTGATTATTTCAGACATAATCATCCAAACTAAACGAGAATTTATTTGACCCATATTAGTGACATTTGTAGTTGGATTTCGGTACCTTGGTAAATATGAGCGGCACCCTACAGAAACATGACATTTAATTACCCCGCAATTACAATTATGATCTCATTTGACTATTTTACAGCAGGCAATAATTATCTGAGAATTTGCTGATTATTTTTGTTTTATGTCGTCGTTGGTCCCACAAAAGCTGTAATTTAATAATCTCACCTTGAGATTTTTGTACAACAAGTGATGAAACAATTAAATGAGAACATAATCAACATATTTTTCAGGAACAAAAGCAATCAGGAGTTTTATATAAGTTGTAAACTGTCCGGCTTATTTGCCCTTCTGGTGTTCTGGTGTATAATGAGAAATGAGCTCTGAGCAGTATTCTGCAACACCATGACTCAGAATACAAAAATAAATCCCAGTCTGTCAGATCAGATCATCTTTAATATAAAAAATAATTTCGGTCCATGTTGAGAATCCGCCTGTCTGTGTTTGTTGTTATTTGTGTTGTATATAAATTGTATACAGTGAACGTGTGGTATGTGTGTACTGGAGATTGAGCACACTGGGGGATCTTGTGTGAGATAGCCAGTGATGCAGACAGAGTGCTTTATTAAGCCGGTTACCTCCGTAGCTCAGTGCGGCTCATTTGGCTCAGATCTGCCCTTTAAAAGGTAATTGGCTTCGTGTCCGGCTCACCAGACAGAACCAAAACAGATTAGAGAGAAGAATAGAGAAAGGTCTGCACACACACACACACACACACACACACACACACACACATATATATGCATGTCTCAGAACACACAGTCAGATCCAGCCATGAGCAAACGCACGCTCTAAATGCATGTGAGTGGACACACAAACAATCAGACCTGTACCTGCCTCCGCAGTGATATAAAAATCACCTCAGCACAAACAACCGAACCACTGAGAGATGAAGCAGATGCCAAAAACGAAGGACATGGAGGCAGAAAGAAATAGAGGAAGAGAAGAGAGATGTGATAGCTGTGCAGAAAATAAAGGGTTGTTTTTTATTGAGTCAAGTGAATAGAGAGAGAACAATAGACAGAACTGGGTTAAGTAAGATTTAGTTTCAGCCTGTTTGGGGATCCCAGATGTTTTTTAGTAATGTGTCCATCAAATCCTCAGAGGAACAAATGTGCATATAGTTTTAAAGGTTAGATTTTAAAGGTCCCATATTGTAATATATTGCTGCAGTCAGTTGCACTCAGAACTTGGAAATTCCAACTTAAGTAAATGCATTTTATCGGGCAAACTTGGAAAACGTGTCCGACCACAGTGAGGTGATGATTGTTTGGGTGCCTTTCAAGCATCAAAGAGTAGTTCTACAGTACATGAGCTACTTGAGGGAGAGAAAGAAAGAAAAACACCATAAGTATAATAACTTGCTTAAACATCTAATGCATAAAATAAGAGTTCCGAGTTCATTCTATTTCCCTTTTCTGATTCGAAGGTCTGATCTTTCCAAGATCCGAGTGCAATCGAATGCAGCATAAATGACTGCATAGTTGTGACATCACAATTTCACAGACATCCAGACAGCTTGTTTTGGGGCACAGTTTCTGAATACAGGCTGTGTGCATTTCTCTGTGGATTGAGGGTTTGGAAACATGGGATACTATTTATATAACACCGAGAACTTGTAAAAAAAATATCACTTTCTACATGAGACCTTAAAGAAGAAAAAAACATTTGGCAGCAGCTTCTGTCATGGTTGTAAAACATCATTAGACACTGCTTAAAATAAAGTGTTAAAGGGGTCCAGTTCTGAAGAAATCCTTGTGTGTAAATATTTAGGTCTCTGGTGTTCCTGTTAACACACAAACTGTGATACAAGACCACCCACTCATTTTGTTGTGGTCTGGCCTCTTCTGTGGTGTGTTGCCGAAACCTGGCTGAACACAAGCCGCTCTTGTTGTGATGTCACAACAGGTCTAAGTAGGTGCTTTTGGATCATAGCAATGGACCTTAGCTATAGTTTTGTTCCTGTGGGTGACATGAAAATTCCAGATATCGTTGTAATTGCGTAACATAAAAAACAACCCTTTGTAATTTGCTCTGTTGCCTGTGGAATCATGTTTACATTACATCATTATGCGCTCTACAGTTATCCATGCATCCATTTTCTATACCTTTTTACTTTAAATTACCAAATAATAGTGGTTTATTTGTTTCAATCACTTAAGAGATCGGGTGTTTATTTAGAACAAGGCAGCAATCTGATAGGAGGTCAGGAGATAAGTCCTTCCTGACAAAAATCTTGCTCAGCAAAATTGGAAAACTATGATAATTTACTCAAATGATTTTTTAAACTGTTATAACTTGCATTTTCAAAAGTCAGACTACACTACTGTAGTTAAACATCTCACAGCTGCTTCTCCCTAGATTTCCTCTGCATATTTTACAAAAGAAAGTTTGAATTTCATGTCATACTTTTTTTGGGGCTGAACCGGAACCATTGCAATCAACAATTAAGCAACATTACCTGAGAGGGTGTTCTTTAACGTCATTTGAGTACATCAATGATGCGAGGCGCTTGCGGAAAAAAAGGGAAGAAGAAAAATGTGCAGTGTCAGTGGTCACGTCTACTTCCTTGATTTCTTTTTTATTTTAATAAATCAGACTGTTTATTTGGAAGCAGTGGTTATTTGTCAAAATATAAACCTGCATCCAGTGTTTAAAGGGCTATTATATAGTTATTTACAGTAATTCTCACTAGGGAAATAGGTGTCTCCTGGACCCACTTCCAGCATTCTTCGGGTGAGAAGCAGGGATACACACCAGACAGGTCACCAGTCTACACACACCATTCACACGCACACTCATACCTTCAGGCAATTTAGAGTCTATATAACCTAAAAATGCTTTTGGGAAGAAACCAAAAAAAAAGACACAGGGAGGATATGCAAACTACACACAGAAAGGTCCCAGCCCAAGTCCTTGAATCAGTCACATTCTTGCTGTGAGGTACTAACAGAACTACAAATAAACACCGGGATCCACCTTAACAAACACAGGGTTATCCAACTAGAAACACCATGCAGATATTAGCTCTCCAGCAAATGAGACGGCACAACAACACACAGCTGCTTCTTATCATGTTTAGAATAGTCGCCCACTCCTGAGTGCAGACACTCTCATGCATACACAGTTAAAACGCAACATTTCCTCAACAAAGGAGCAGAAAAACAAGCAGCAGAGTGAGAGCAGAACATAGCTTATTCCTCTTTCTTTCTCCTGATGGTAATGTTAGTCTAAAGGTGTAATAAGCAGACACTTCACAACTCAGCAGCGTGTCACTGCAGGGCAGCAGCCGTGTGCCTGTGTGTGTTCTCACGTGTTTGTGTGTGAGCTACAGAAAGGGACGCGCTGTGTTTCACTGGAGCACAAACGCAAGACAAAACATTAGAGAGCTTTTGTGTCATTATGAGATGTGCATGGATGCGTGAGGAGGAAAAACATATCGTCGACAGTGATCTTGCACTGCTGCAAGCGAGCACCGACTATACACATGGCACGGTGATGATGCTGCCTGCAGATGTAAGGTCGGCCAGCTGGTCCTCTGATGCGGCCACAGCAACATCGAGCTTAACCCGCTCAAGACTGTGGAGATGACAGTGGATGTTAGAAAGAGCCCACCCACCTTATCTCCCGGCATTATCCTCGACAGTACAGTGCCTACTAGGGTTGCAAAATTCTTGGAATTTTTAAAGGAAAAAAAAGGAAAAAAATCCAGAATGTACAAAATTACAGGGAACTTAATATATATATTGCAGCATGATCTTGGCTAAAACAAGCAGATTTAAAAGAACTTTTTGAAAATCTGCCCATTGTCATGATTCATCATGATTCCCATAGTCAACAGATACAAGCTGTTTCCAGGCCAGCACAGCAGAGCCGCGAGCTGCTCAGCTACTACTATGCAGCTAGTGGTACTTTTTAGTTTCCTTCATCAAACTCAGCAAATCCCCAAATCAATCCAGCAATTCCCAAGCTGTGGTGGACAAGTTTTGACCTGCACATTCAACACATTATGAAACTATAACTGTAACATTATGATACGTGAAGCTAATCGTCAGGACTACTATCTTCAGTAAGCCACTGTGTGGAACACAGCGTGCATACCTCAGGTTGCACCGGCGATGCCGTTCTTGTAGCTGCACGTGAGATCACTCCACAGAGTAGCCATGTCTGGAGCGTGAAGCTTTACATTTACCATGAAAACAGTTCACGTAACATTCTGTTAATAGCTCTTAGCGTGCTGAAGTAAGTTCTGATAATATTATGGGGTGAATATATTTGATCTATAAAGGTATTAATGTTTAATTTGCAAATTAAAGTAAAAGTAAATTAAAATGTATTCATACAGGATCTAGCTAAATGTTGAATATTTCCAAAATTACATGGAAAGTAAGGCTTTCCATAGAGTGTAACTTTACTGGAAGTTTCCACCACTTTGCTACCCTAGTGTCCACTGTGGACAAGAACAGTAAATAATCCACCTGTTATTTCATTCCCATTACACTGTGGGCATGCACTCATGTAAATATTTCTTTTGTTAATACCTTTTTATTATATATTTTGTTAAATATAGTGTGTATGTGCACAGGAGAAAGAAAAATCTGGAGTCATATTCCTTGTATGGTCAAACGTACTTGGCAAATAAAGCTGATTCTGATACCTGCTACTCACTCACGCCATCACAAAGGTGTCGATGTTAAGATTGAATTTCAAAAAGTAACACATAGCCCCTTTAAATTCAGGAGTGTTGGATTAATTTACTCAGAGATATTACAGCAGGAATACTCAATAGTAACTTAGCGCTGACAAACACATGTTTGTGTCTCCTTGTGCTGCTCAGTGTGTCCATGGATGTGGGACAACCTGACCTGCTGGAAGGCAGCCAACATTGGCGAGGTCGTGGTGGTCAATTGTCCAGAGCTCTTCCATGACTTCATGGGCCCTGATGATGGTGAGTGGAGCCAAAAACACTGTGGTGTAATTACCGCTTGTTTCATTGTTGCCCGTCGCAGTTAAAGCTGATTGTTGCTGCTTTCAGAAATGGGGAAAGTGAGTCGCAACTGTACAGAGGAGGGCTGGTCTGAACCGTTCCCTCACTATGTGGACGTCTGCTACTTCTTTGACAACGCCACCAAACCTGTACGGCTTCTCTTGCCTCATCTAAGGTTTCACACATTTGTCACAGACACACATACTTACTACTACTTACATGATGCTTTGCCTGTTTCTAATGTTAGGACATGTACTACGCATCAGTCAAGGCGCTCTACACAGTTGGCTACAGCACGTCGCTGGTGTCTCTGACTACAGCCATGGTCATCCTCTGCAGGTTTAGGTGAGTTTCAGAGTGAGGGGGTAATGGTACTGTAGGTAAATAGTTATATATTCAGCTTGTTCTGAGAAATGTTTAACACTTTGGGTCCTATTGGAAAAACCTAAAAAATCTATTTGGCTGATGACAATAAGCATAAAAAAACAATAGTGTCAAAATCCATGAAAGCTCTTTGTTTGCTGTTTTTTCCTATCAATGCATTTTGAATTCATTTAAAACTGCATAATATTGTTTTTTTCTGTCACAGACATGCCAAATTATGGCACTGCTGGGTAGTCGAATACCAATGTCTAGCCTTTAATGGTACCAGACTAAAGCAATTTCAGATTTTTTATTTCTACTATTATAATATTTTGAATATTACGTTTTACATTAATGGACATATCAACCAACATATATTGTATTTAAGTAGTAAATAAAGTAATCATGTATTTCAAATGATTACAGTCAGTGCCAAACACAATAGGTTTTGAGAGGTTGAATTGTCACCTTCATTTACATACTTCTGTACAGTAATCCCACTAAACCAAATGAACATGTATTACTTATTTATGAAAAGTTCACCATAAACAGGATATATGCTGGGAGCAATTTGCTTAAAGATAAAAGTTTGAGAAGACAATTAAAGGGCTAGTAAAGATATTTAGTGACTATGACATAAGC
The DNA here is from genome assembly GCA_030544235.1 of Lepturacanthus savala. NCBI lineage: Eukaryota > Metazoa > Chordata > Actinopteri > Scombriformes > Trichiuridae > Lepturacanthus > Lepturacanthus savala. Next base: position 10,395,448 of record CM060461.1, read on the forward strand.
CTCAGAGCTCATGTTCTCCTGCTTCCATCCAGAAAGCTCCACTGCACCAGGAACTTCATTCACATGAACCTGTTTGTTTCCTTCATCCTGAGAGCCATCTCAGTCTTCATCAAGGACGGCGTCCTGTACGCTCAGGAGGACAGCGACCACTGCTTCGTACATACAGTCAGTACCTGCTGCATATACTGTTGCTGTCCTAATACACATTTTATCTGAATGATGAATGCTTCATTATATGGTTTTCATCAACAAAATGGAAAACAGCCAGTGGGGTTATTAATTTTAAAAATTAGGTCATTTTCAATTCAAATTGTTTCATTATTTTAAATTTGAAGCGCTTAATTGTTAAAATTAATGAACCATATATGGACAAAATAATTGCTGGAAGGTTTTGAGTCGCTATAATAAGTTGCAGTGTTGGCAGTAGTGCAGTGCTGCAGAGAATCTCGGTTAATCGCTTCCATATAGCGTTATTAGTGGGTTTCGTCAACGTGTAGCCACTCATGTCTGTAAAATATGATCATGTTTTGCATGAGATATGAAGACAGCTTGAAGTGCTTCAGTCCTTCCTGTTTGATTATGCACCTTTTGAAGGAACTTCAGTCGCATGCAAATCCGACAAAAAGCAAACACTGCTATTAGATGACTAATACTCCCGGATTACAAATGCAGAACAAGCTTTTGGGCTTTGTCTGGTGACAACACATTGCTCACTGTTGTTAAGCAGACATGATAAATAAACCTAATTAGGTACGCTAATGACTTCAGCAAGGCCAGTGGAAAGCTGCTACAAGAGGCCATTAACATATCAATGGTAACGTTGCCCTTTTTCCAAACCCTCTGCTTTCCCGCTGTCGCCATGGCAATCACAGGTCACCATCCTGCCGCCATGGCGCCGTGGCAACAGGAATGAGATCAGTGCCGCAATTGGTTGACCCCACTCGGAATATGGACTCTTTCATTAACATGATGTCACTAGATTACAGCCCACCTGACATGTTGTTCACATGCTGGCTGTGAAATTTTAGAGACGTGCTTTGCATACTTATTCATCGTCTCATGCTAAATGTTTGGAGTAATTGCAGCGTGGTGCACTGTGCTGCAACCCTGTCACCACGCTGACAACAATCTCTATTTGCACTGTGATTTATAGGAATGACGACATTTGTCACTCTGACATTTATTGTCTTGAGCTTTTAAAAGAGAGACTTACAGTTTAGCTTGGATTTTCCATTTAGAAGCTGCAACAAAATATTTACATATTATAGTATTTATTTTTTATATTTTTTCAGTTGTGTATGATATTGTTGCAGAATTAACAGTGGATTCTAAGTATGATAGTAAAATTTAAATACACTTTAAATATCATAAAAGAATTGTCTGTTTATTTCTTGAAAATGCCTCGAAATATGGGGTTGAAGCATATAGTTGACTCATGCTTCAATAAGATTTCTTTGTACTTGTTTCAATTATTTACTGAATAATAGTTCTTCTTCAAATGAAAAAAAAATATGCATGATACCAAAAACACATAAAATACTACAAAAAGTGGGATAAAAATGTTACAATACAATAAACACAAAACAATAACTAGTGTAGAAACATTTTTCTATTGTAGGCTATATATGGCTCTAACATCAGTTTTTGCCTTTTTCTGCACTAATGCACCTCACTCTATGTCTCCCTGTGCAGGTGGCATGTAAAGCAGTGATGGTTTTCTTCCATTACTGTGTCATGTCCAACTATTTCTGGCTGTTCATTGAAGGTCTGTATCTCTTCACTCTGTTGGTGGAGACTTTCTTTCCTGAAAGGCGTTACTTCTACTGGTACACCATTATAGGATGGGGTAAGTGTCCATTACTGAGTAATTACAATTAATGGTGGAAAAAGAGTGAATCCTTTCATTTTCAGTTTCATGCCATATTTGTAGCTGAGAAAGCAAGGATTATGCATTATTTGAATGAAGTTGATATTCTGTATCCCCATCCCCTATACATTATGGTTGTGTCACATGTTATTACCTAAAAACAAACAATGTTGATTTTGGAGGGCTCATTAAAGCATTTTTTCCACAAATATATTATCTGACAATTGGAAAATAAATGTTAATCAAAGCTTTGATCAATAGAGTGCAAACAGTGTAACAATCAATAAGGAAATATTTTATTTCTGCATATTTTTTACAGGAACTCCCACCATTTGTGTCACTGTCTGGGCTGTTCTGAGGCTCCACTTTCATGACAGTGGGTATGTCCCAACCTCTCATCCAACTTCAGCCGTGTCACCACATGTAACATATGACACTTGAGAACATTATAAGAACAGAAAACTAGGCAGCTTTAGAATGCTGAGACTCAGAGAGTCTAAATGTTGCAATGCATTAAAATAATTTCTTGCATACGTACCTATCTTATCTGCATCTTTGCTAATAAATCATTTAAGAAATGTAATTGCAAGAATTGTAGGGAAATACAAGAAATGCAGGAATTCTCTGTTGGCAAAATACATTAAATAAACTGTCTTGATAATGTTTTAAGAATAAGTGAATAAATGAAGTCAGATCAAATTTTTGAAAACTGATGATGTTTAGAATTTTTATACTCATATTAAAGTGTTTCATTCATTTTTTAGTATTAAGTATTTTTCATCAGAAATGATCGTTCTCAATCATCGGGGCATGCTTCCTTGGCTTAAATCCTAGCTAACTTTGCCTTTTAACTCTGTAAATGGCAAAGTTAGCTTTAAGTAATGATTATTAATGGTTATAATATAAATAGTATATTATAATAATATAATATGAATAGTATATTCTTATTTCATTCCATGTTTATTTTTTTACATTTTTTAGTCTTATATGTTTTTGTCATACATAATCTTCCTGATGATGACACACACTGATTTTAGGCCTGTCAAATAAAATGTGCTATCTAAATAAACTTGACTTGACAACATGGCCGCAAAATGTGGAGGACATGTTGAATGATTATTAAATCATAGGCTGTATAATTCAAAATAAATAAAGAAAAAAAAAGATTCAAATGCACTGTTCTCCTCCTCCAGCTGCTGGGATACAAATGAGAACACTGCCCTCTGGTGGGTGATCAAAGGACCAGTCGTGGCCTCCATAATGGTATGACAGATGCTGTGGGTTAATTTTGCCACATGCTAGGCCAGGGGTGGCCAACCCTGGTCCTGGAGAGGCGCAGTGGGTGCAGGTTTTTGTTCCAACCAAGCAGGAACACACCTGATTCTACTAATGAACCCTTGCTATGGAGCTTCATTAGTAGAATCAGGAGTGTTCCTGCTTTGTTGGAGCAAAAACCTGCACCACTGCGGCCCTCCAGGACCAGGGTTGGCCACCCCTGTGCTTGCCTTCACTGCTTGACTAGAGGGTAAAGTGTGACAAAGCTTTGAGATTTATCATGGTTTTTTCTGTTTGTTTTTCTTTTTTTCCTCAGATCAATTTCATCTTGTTCATTGGGATTATCATTATCCTGGTCCAGAAGCTGCAGTCACCAGATATTGGAGGGAATGAGTCAAGCATTTACCTGTAAGTCATAGTCATCTCATGTACTGAAACACCAGTCCAGACTGTGTGTGGAGAATTATTTAAGGTAGAATACACAATCCTGTTATTCGCCTTAAGGCTGGTGATATTATATATTTTTTATTATTGTCAAAAAAAATGCAATTAAAGACTAAAATCAACAATGAATTGATCCTACTAACAGGAATTACTGATGTATAGCTCATTCCTGCGTGCCATTAACTTCCATTGTTGTGCAAAAACTATTAAAAACACAGCGTTGACATTAGACCTGCAACAATTAGGCAATCAGTTAGAAACATTGCTAAATTGTGCTTCATTGAGTATTCTATTCTATTTAAACTTTAGTCTATCCAACACTAGAACCTTTTCAAGCAGATTGTACTGAAGCAATATATCCAAATTTGTATCCTTACAGCACTGATGTGTCTTCTCCTCCTAGAAACATTTTCAGAACCCAGTTTTTTAGTGGTACCTGTTGGCAGGAAGCTCAGGTTTCATTATGGAGTTGTAGTGTAGCCAGACATCACTCCTGCTCAGTTCCCACAGGATATTATCGTTGGAGGCCTGCAGATAATGCCGTTCTCATCTGTTGCTTAAACCTGTGCATGTGTGACTGAGTGTGAAGGTTTGTGTGTGCGTGTGTGTGTGTGTGTGTGTGTGTGTGTGTGTGTGTGTGTGTGTGTGTGTGTGTGTGTGTGTGTGTGTGCGCCCTGTGTGAGACTTGTGTGTCCCTAAAGACATTGTCTTTGTTGTATTGTTGTGTTGTCTTTGTGCTTTGTAGCAGCTGTGCTCAGAAATGCTTCAGTGAGCCCACACAGGCTGTTCAGCATTCGTGCAGGATGTCAGAGTTATCCACCATCACACTGTAAGTGTGTATGCGTGTGCATGAGTGTGTTTGTCCGCAGACACATGTTTTTGGGTTTTCTTGTCTGTTTTACACCAGAGGTTCTTAAAGTTTATCTTAATGTTCTGGAATCTCAAAAACGTACACACACACACACATACACACACACACACACACACACACATACACACACACACATACACACACACATACACACACACATACACACACACACACACACACACACACACACACACATACACACACACATACACACACACACACACACACAACATTTTGTTCAGCTACTTTTTGACCGCAGTGGGTTTTGTACACTTTCTCACAAGTTGAAAAAGTTCCAAATACAAAGGTTTTCTTTCACTCTTTATTTTGTGTAATATTATCTTTTCCATTATTCATAGGTCTCATTTGTGTTGTGTTCTTTGTCTATTTCCATTCTCTCTACTATCTATATGCTATATGTTTATCTTATTGTCAACAAATCTAATGAAAGCACCAACAATACTTTCAATACCTTCTGACTTCTCTATGTTGTCTGTGCTACACACCCACAGGACACCGGTTCGTACTGAAGATACTTAAATGTAGAGCTTTAACTTTTAAATAAGGCAATGTAATTTACTTATACAGTTGGCTATTGCCTGTTTAAGCAAATGCTACTTGAAATGGGGTAAGTAGTGCATTTCATGGGGACTATTTTCAGCAGAGGATTAATATTCTTTTGTATTTAATAGCAAATGTGATTAATTTGGAGTGAATTGTGCATTTTCTGGGAGTGTTTTATTAATACAAATTTGATGCTCTATCATTTATATTTACCAATAATGTGGGTCAGCATTTTGAGGAACAAGCTTTGGCCACACTTGTTAGTAGGATCAATTCAGTGTTGGTTTTGTTTTACTTCATGTAATTTGTTGACAATGAGCAAAACTAAGAATATCACCACCATCAGTAAAAAAAATAATATTTGGCTTGATTAAAAAATGTAATGTGTGTGTGTGTGTGTGTGTGTGTGTATGTGTGTGTGTAGGCGTCTGGCTCGCTCCACCCTCCTGCTCATCCCCCTGTTTGGTATTCACTACACTGTGTTCGCCTTCTCACCTGAGGATTGCAGAAAGAGAGAGAGACTGGTCTTTGAGCTGGGACTTGGATCCTTCCAGGTATGCTTCCTAAAGCTCCTCCGGTTAAAGATAAATACCAGGTGATGAATGAGAGAGTGTGGTGGAATAATAAATCACCTGAGCGTACTAGAAACACAAAGAGGCTGCTTAACAGAGTGCTAGTGATATGCAGACCTTGTCTTCTGCTCTCACAATGTTCAACTATGTAGCAACACTTCCTCTAAAGGTTGAGGACACAATAGTTAGACCAAAGGTATGATAAATATCACAGTACACTACAGTAACAACTAAACTGTATTCACAAAGGTATAGACTATTAAATTAGTTGTCCTTTGCACCAGTGAAAGATCAACATGAAGCCTGAAGAGAAAGTAGAACACCGTAAATAACCTGGCAAACATGTACTGAAGGTCAAAATCACTCCCTCATTCACTCAAACACAACTCCCTTTATAACAGACACTCGATAGTTAGTCTCTAAAGTACATGTGAATATTTTTGGTCAATATCTTTCTATTTTTTGCACTTGAATCTGAGAATATTTTTATCAGTATCCCCCACATGAATTGTCTTGCAGCTAAAAAAAACCCAAAAGGCCCAAAAAGCATTTTCCTCATAGACCTCCATTATAAATTCAGAGACATCTATGAAACACATCAAACTGACAAAGTCATGACTCTTTGTATTCTGAATGTGTAAAATAGAACTTTGTTGCTCTAACTTTTCATTATGATGTGTGATAATTTGTGATCTTGTTAGTCGGGCTACCTTGTAAGGTAAGAAAAAAAGTTCCAGAACTTGTGAAATTCCACAATAAAGTCATTTGAATGGATGCCATCACTAAAACCAGATATGTATTAAAAGTATACTTTCCAATCACCACTTCCACCACACTTTTGACATGTTCTAAAGGACCCCAGGTGTCTGCACAAATATTTTTAGAACATTTCACTGTGGATTATTGACCCTTTGACAATAAAATATGTGGCCCATCTCAAGCTGCTTGTCTCTTATTTGTTGTCTGCATTCTCCTCCTCAGGGCTTTGTGGTAGCTGTCCTCTATTGTTTCCTTAATGGAGAGGTAAGCTTTTGTCCCTCTTCAATAACACATTCACTTTTTGATCAGCATCTAATTATCTGTCTGTCTATACACCATTTATGATGAGGAGTTATGATGTGAAATTAGATTCTCTCTCAAAAAACAGCAACAAATCGGATGAATCTAGTTTTAGTTTTTTTCAGGTTTTGAAACCTTTTTGATTACTTTTTACAGTACAATTAATAACGATGAACCTATGTGCACATATTCAAATAATACAAACTGAATACCACGCTGCAAGCAGACGCTTATTTGTTCCTACCCCTTTTTCAAATTCTTATTGTGATCTTGTATATTTATAGAACCCAATATAATATGAATATAAACTATCACTATTCTATATACAATACAATATATATAAAATATTACAATTACTGTAAGTACTGTATACAAAAGAAATGTCTTCTAATAGCCAGTATGAACAGGATATAAGAGAAAGAAGGTCCACACACTGATAGCTTCCTTTGAAGAAAATGTATTAATCTGTTAAAATGCTAAACCTCCTGATATGGAGCAAGCATTGAGTTTAATGCAAATCTTGCATGAGAAAACCTCAGCTGAAAAACACAATGTTACAGTTACTGTTGCAGTATAAACCTAGTTAATATCCACATCACCAATACAATAAGAAACTAATTTAATATAATATTAGTAGTAAGTAGCTTTGATAGTTGATTATATTTGAGCTGTTTTTGTGATTATTTAATCGGGTCCTTTATAATCTCCTTTTTAAACATCTTCCAGAATATATTCATGTTCTATAATGATCCTCAGTGTGATCTCTATAGTTTTATAGACAAATAATTGATCTTTGAACTCTAATTTTATTAATCATTAAACCTTGCATTGCATATAAATTATCTTATTTCATTTAGCTCACTTTGGTCTTATTTTAAATTTAAAATGAGGTATATTTATCTGTAGTAAATCACAATTTTTGCAATATTCTAACTATATTTTCTGTCACAGTAACATAAATTGATTCACACCTCACATGTTGTCTTTTGATACCAGGTTTAAATACAGAACCTTTGTGATTGTAGGGATATTCTTTATTATTTATAGCAGGAAAACTGAAAAATAGGCCTGGGGCTTAAGAGGTTAACAGTTTAAACAACCTGTTCTCAGCCATATAGCTCAATAGGGGTTTTGTGTACTGACTTAAACATTTGTTTTAACTCTAACTCCAAACCATTCCACAAATATTTAACACTTAAAATGTCCTTATACCTGTTATATATTATAAAACATTTTGAAATGATTTATATGCTACTTGTCAGTATATAAATGAATACTGTGAATGTGAAACGAGGGGATCAAATAACCCACAAAACCTACGTGTACTGCACCTTTTCATGGAGCCGGTACAGCTTAAAGTACATTAAAAATGACCTTGTGAAGTTTCTCCCTGAAGGTGCAGTCAGAGATCAAGAGGAAATGGCGCAGCTGGACGGTGAACCGATACTTTGCTGTGGACCTGAAGCAGCAGAGGCACCCTTCGTTGGCCAGCAGTGGGGTGAACGGCGGGACTCAGCTGTCCATCCTCAGCAAGAGCAGCTCCCAGATACGCATGTCCAGCCCTCTAGCGGAGAACGCCAACATCAGCCTGCCCACCTGAGCGCCTGATTGGCCGGAGACAACTTCAAGGTGCCATTCCTCTTAAATATGTCCAGACCAACCAGAACAGACCAAAGTGGCCCCTCACACCTCTTATATTTTGTAGTTTGGCCTTGGGAATGAGGTATTTCTTGAAAGCATTTACTGATAATAGTTCATTCATTAGAAGGCACATAGCTGGCGATCATACCTTAGAATTTGATGAATGTTTGAGTTTAATTTAATTTATTGAACTATTTGCATGCTTCTGTTGATTCTGTAGGGTGTGCTCTTTGGATTATTATCAATGATGCACTTAAAATGTTTACAGACAACTCAAATCTTCAATTCAAATACATACAGTATTTTACAAAAGTGATGAGAGTCTCTTTCTGTCAGTGTTATTTTTCACCCCGTTTTATTGTTTTTATGTATGTAAGCTGCTACAAAACAGCAGCAGTGAAGGTTGTATGAAAACAAAAATAATGAATAGTTGATCATCAAAAGTAGGGGTCATATTTGGCTGTTAGTGTGTACAGTAAATGTGCTTCAAAGTGCCATAAAGGTTGCCTGAATGGATCTGATCTCAGAACAGTCCAAAGGTAAAAATACCAACCAAACCTTCATCTTGCTTGTATCCACCGTTTACATCATTTAAGCAGTTATTCTTAAAGTCGCCATTTTTCTACAATCAGCCGTAAAGTACAGAATATGTCAAAAATTATATATATACATATAGATATATACATAAGTATGAAAACAATCTGTGAATAGTTAGTTTTCGGTGTCTAGATCAGAATTTATTTCTTTTAATAACTTATTGTTTTTACATAACAGTATTGTAATGACCTTTTAAAAAAAAAAAAAAGGAACTGGAGCCCAGATCTGTAGACTTCATCCCATAACCTGAAGACCCAGAATATCAATCGATCTACTTGATTTCTTTGTATTAAGTTTATTTATTTATATATATGTATACATATATAGTGCCAAACTCAAAGAGTATCTAGCTAGCAAAATTTGCTTCCCAAAATGTTCGGATTTTTGGTTCTGGGAAACAAGTTTTTCTGACGTGAAATGAACTTTATGTTTCCGTTTTAAGAACATTACGGTAATGTTAGTTGAATGTTTCAGGGAGGTTACTTAAACATTTCCCCTTTACTTTCAACACCAAGTATTTCTGATGTAAAACCAACATTATTGTAACAATCTTGGAAAGTTACGTTGAACAAAATGATTTGTCCAACATTCATAGGAAGTAGTGTGAGGGTTATCAAATAGAACCCTAGAAGGAACATTGTTCTTTAGCTGGGCAGTGTAGAAGATATGATGCTACATGAGTGATTACAGAAAGTCACTCAGATAAAAAGAGATTTATCCTCACAAACGGTGCACTACAGTAGTTTCCTCCAGTTACTTTTCCCTATACAAGTCGGTTACGTTTTGCAGACTGATCAAACACAGCACCTGTGCCATTTCGTGGCTGCTTTTATCCAAAGCGCCTCACAGTGTCACATTCATATGTACAACAATAGACTGAAAGCAAACACTCCAAACATGCAAACATGCTCTTCTCAGAAATAACAAGATTCTTTTTTGTGCCATGTTGAATCTGCTTTTCATCTGAAGTCTGAAATGTTGAATCATCTCCTACACTCACATCCCAAAGTGCCTAGTCAGTCACATATAGCTCTCATTTTTTATTTACAATGAGCAGATAACATGAATGGGTAGTTTGAGTCATTTCCTGCAAAGAATGTACAGAGTGGTGTGTTACTGTATATATTATGCTTCTTCTTTTCATTGTGAGCTAAAAATGAAGGAAATATTTTGCTCATTAATTGTTAAAATTATATTTCTCTTCCTCTTTTGATATCAAGAGTCCTGCTATGCGTTTTTTTTTGTCTTTTTTTTTAATTGTGACGTTTGGACGGGACTCATGGAAATTGCATTTAGATTTTCCGTTTCGATTCAGTTGCTGATGTGAGACTAAACAAACTGCAAAGCAGATACAATACACTTAAACATTCAACATAAAAAAAAAAAAACTAAAAAAAAAAACACTTTAATGTGACGGCTCTTGACAATCGTGGACTGCTGTTTATTTTCTCATATTTCTTTGTCTTTTTGTTTGTGCAAATACAAGCCAACAAACAATAATCGTTTAACGAGATGAAATGTGAAATGACATGTATAAAGGAGGATTTATTCACAATAACTACTCCAGATATTTATTTTTTTGTACTGTCATCACTCCGAGTGGATTAAAAGAATGTAACATCAGTTTGATGATATTGCTAAACAGGATGTATATTTATTTTCCATAAACCCAGTGCCATGTGAAATAACTCAATGTATAGGCTACATGCTTCTATTGTATGTAACATAGCTGTAACACTGACGTGTGATTTCATTACATTGACTGATGTTGACTTCTTCTTAAAGAAACCTTAGCATCATTTTAAAGAAAACAAAGACACTCACAGGAAATTACTGTCCAAAGCTGCAGCGCATAAAGTATATTTAAAGACAACTACATAGATATTTCCTCTAAAAGGGCAAAGATAAAACGGTCACATTAATGAGAAGATGCACCTGCATCGCTGCTTTTAGGGGAATAAAATAGTGGAAAGTAAGGCAGGATAGTATCACATGAGATAGAGATAGATAATATCAACATGAAATAATTTAATTCAGAATTTATTTTTTTTTTGAATTTTTTTTTTGGAGGGTGCACAACTGCGTCAGATAAAACACAAAGTGTGTACGAGGGTGTGATTAAAAACCACTCTGCTGCTGCTTGCGTGTTCTATCACCAGCCGTCACTCTGAGTCCAAATCGGCTCAGATGGAAACGACCATGTCTCAAAGCTGTTACTATCTGTGAAAAAGAAAAACTCAAAAGGGTATATACTGTAGAGCACTCCATACCTGATACCTGATCATGTCTGTGCTGTATATTTATCTACCACAAGGTGGCAGCCAAGTTTTAGTTCAATAGTTCTGTGGAGGAGAAGTTTTACTGGCATTCATTTGCTTTTATTTGAGCCTTGTCTTTTTGGATTTGGGGTGATTTAGGTGTTAAGTGGACTACTGGGCCACTTATATACTGTACACGTCTTTTTTTTTTTGTGACTTTTCTTCACGCAAATCAGCAAATAGGTCTAATTAGATTTTCAAAATAAGGCTTGATGTGAACAAAAAAAAAATCTTTAAAATGATGTTGCTATTGTGCCTGAATGTCCTTCCTGTTCACTGAGGTTTCTAAATAAACTGTGAACTGTCTGAACATTTACCGTGAGCTGTGAGGAATATTTGGAGGCACTTTTTATCAAACACGATAAAATCAGGAGGTGTATCCAGTAGTTTTATTTGGCTGACCACGCTTCTGTTCACACACACCTCTTCTTATGGTTCAATCAGCATTACGGTAACACACTGATCTTTGTATATGAGTCAAAGAAAAGCCTCTGACATAATTTCCTAAAACAGTTGCTTGACATTTTGGAAAATATATTTATTCACTTCCTTGCTGAGTATGTTTGTATGGTAAAGCTAACAGCTAACCTATATTTACCATGTAAACTTTAGAGCAGTGGTGGACGTATTCAATTTGGATCCTTTAAGTGAAGTAAAAATACTCAATTACAAGTTAAAGTCTTGAATAAAAAAATGATAAAGGTAAAAAATACACAAAGTTTGGCAGCAAAATGTATATTTGTACAGCTCATAGACATGTGAAATGTGACCCAGATGACACGCTGCTGTTTGTAAGATGTCAAAAGAGGAAAAAGGAAAAACTTGAACTATATGTTAACGGATTTTTATATAAAGCCGTCAGATAAGGGAGTATAAAGTATAATATTTCAATCTAAAATATAATGTAGAGGAAGTATAAAGTAGCATGGAAATACTTCAGTACTTGATGTATTTAATTACTTTCCACCGCTGCTTTAGTATTGATTCTCTGATGTAACTCTCCGAAGGATTGAGGTTGTTTTCCAAAATGCCAAAACTATTCTTTTAACTGTATCTATTCTCTGTGGCATATCTCTGTGTTTAGATGCCTTTTCTTTGGCGGTTGTGCCTGTTTAGCTGGTTTTATCAAGTATTGAGTGTGTGCGTGAGTTCTATTGATTGACAATGAAATTTTGAATGTACCGTTGTTGCTCAGCTGCTCTTAAATGTCGCCTGCTACTAATTGCCATGGTGTACAAATGATGTCTTTTCTTGATCATATATATGCAGTATACTGTATATGTATATTTTTTGGCACACAGGTGAACCTCTTGATGAAAACCTGTAATGTTTGTGGTCATGTTTTGTACATTTATGTTTATAAACCAGTTTTTCAGAGAGTGAATGTGTGTTTCTGTCTGTACTTGACTGACATGTCTGTACTTGTGTGTGTGAAAGTTGGAGAGAGTGTATTCTGTATGCATGTGTACATAAGAACAAGCGTTCATGAGGATATAAGTAACTTAAATGTTGAAAAAAAATATCTATAAATCTTCATTCAGCTTATGTTCTACCTGTGACAGTGTGTCATTTACTGTGGTGTCAAACATTCATGTCCAAGGTTGTGTAAATTTAAACGCAAAATAAAATCTATCTGTGGTATGTTGTTGAACTGGTGAAGATTGTGATTCATTTCGCTCGACTGTCAATCGATTAAAAAAAGTGCTTGGTAACTGAAGATTTGAGTATTCTTGCTCCCTGAGGGGGAATCCCCTTTCACAGACAGTTTTTAGGGAACTTTCTGCATTTACAGACAGTCATATATAATTTAACCAACAGTTATTGTCTAAAGCGAAACAAATGCAAAACACAACAGCACAATTTACTGCTCTCATTAGAACAAACAAAAAACACAACTGAGCCACAAAGCTAAAAATTTAAACACATAATATATAAAGGTCCCATATTATATTTCTCCTGGGTTTCTTTTGAATAGTTGATATCTCTAAAACAATTTGAGTTTTGAGAACTCTAAAATCATTTCGATATAGTTTTACATCTAAAGCTTAAACTCTTCTCTCTGGAGCTTGGGAACAGGCTGTTTTGTGTCTGTCTGGTTAATAATAATGAGCTTCTCTCTCTGTTCGGCTGATTTTAATGGCTGGTGATTATCTAGTTGTGATATTACATGGCTATGTTGCATTTCTCTATGGATTGAGGATTTTAAAACATGGGACAGTATTTGTATTGTACATTTAAAATCCCACTTTCTACAATATGGGACCTTTTAATGTAAAATAAAGTGCAACATTAAATCACAATCATGTCATGTATAGTGACAAAGACAGTCAAAGTGCTGTTACTCTACAGTGCATCATTCAGGTTTAAAAAAATATATTAATTAATAAAATTAAAAATATGAAAATTAATAAAAGAAAACAGGGATACACCAATCTCCTCGGCTTGTGGCCATGCACATTACATTTTAAAACTTATCTTTCCATTGTTTCCTCTAGGCAACCCGCATGTCTGAAATAGAATGCAATACACTAATCAGCTGGAGCCTAAGACTGTCCTCATTGTGTCACTGGAAATGCTCAGTCTAATTACACAGTACCATTTTTGATGCCATGTAAATGTTTTTATCATTACAGTGTCTCCACTAGTGCAACAAATGTGCCAGCAAATTTTGGATTATTGCATCTTGTAAGTACTGTGCTTGGCTCACCCTGCAGACAGCTCCTCAAAATAAACAAGACTTTAAAAATGATGTACGGCAACTTCACGCACACACTCAAAAACCACACTCCAGCTTAAATACACTCCCTCAGGTCCCTCTGCACCTTGATGATTGAACATTTCTCTCCAGGTGAATTGCCATTAAAAAGAAAAGAAAGAAAGTCAATTGGCTCAGGCCACATCAGCACATGTTTCCAACCTGGGCAGAACGATCCTGGATGTGTAACTGCTTTTGTTGACTGCAGCACAAAATAATTAGAAAAGTCAGGCTTGATTCACATACTTTAGCCAAGTGCAAACATTCTCTGTTTCCACAGCTGTTCCTGTGGAATCCTTCGATATTTGCTCATTTTTGAACACAAACAGCATCATGTAAATAAAATCAAATGAAAGTCCCCCCTACAGATTCTGCTGCCTCAACTATGATGTCCTCCTACCACAGTGTCACCATGGCATCCATACAAATCAAGCACTGGTGTGCCCCTACTTTTTTTGTTACCATGATACAAGGGAACATGCCAAGTGCTGAAGTGTGTGTTGGCAGCTGTTGCCGCTGATATGTTTCCTCATGTTCACTGAGGTCCTTTGTTCTCAAATGGGGATTGTTGGATTAATGTCATGAGCATGTTGCGTTTAAACAAGTGTCATTGTTTCAGTTTTTCTTTCCTCGATAGTCTTTATCATACTGAAGAGATGTTGCCAACAGAGGGAGGCTGCCTGAGGCCGCCTCGAGTTTGAATTGTGATCTGAGTGATACTTCGCTTGCCTGGGGTGAGGTGGTTTTGATTGTGACACTTCCACAGCCACCTCCGCAGCTCTGATTGGACCTGCAGACATCATCAAAGATCATCTTATAAAGGTTTTCATCCAGAAAGATATTTCTAAGGGAGAGAGCTGCAGACTGGTTTAGTTAAAACCACTATAGAATTTGACAAATATAGTATTAGAAAAGATACCCAGACAGACTGCATGATGAATAGATATCAATTTTAAAGATAACTTTAAGTAGGAGCTGACCAGGCTTATTTTATAACCATAACATTCATGAATAAATAAGTTATGAGAATAAACGAGGCCAAAACACGTCTGTCTATGAAAAAAAAAAACATTTGTATCACAACACCTCCATTCACCTACCTCTCCATTCATGAAACAGTAAAGCAGTGCCACCACAAAGCCCTGCAAAACAAGACACTGCAGTCATTTTTTAGAAATCATGACACAATCCACTCTTCTGGACACTTTTCCTCAGTCTCCCTTAAGATAAAAAATACAGAAATTTGTAGTTCTTAGACATTGTCTTCTTGACAGCCAAATTAATAGATGTTAAAGATACAGTGTGTAGTTTTTGTGGCATCTAGTGATGAGGTCGGCAGATTGTAACCGATCCCAAATATGTAGGAGCACCTGTGGTAATGACATAAAATATGGAAAAATGTGTACAACCATCTTTTAGAGCCTTTGCTTGGTTTTACCCGTTCTTGCTGCACAGGACTGCAACATGGTGGCTTTGTGGAAGGGAAACTGTTCCCCATCTAGATAAAGATTATTTAATCTAACATGAAGGTTCTCGGTCATCCAGGTCATCTTATTCTTATCATGGATGAGATCCTGCCTCAAGTAGAGGAGTTCAAGTATCTTGGCATCTTGTTCCAAGTCAGGGATTAGTAGGTGGATCGTTGCCGCATCTGCAATAATGCAAGCTCTGCACCAGTCCGTCATGGTTAAGAAGGAGCTGAGGCGAAGGCAAAACTCTTGATTTACCAGTCAATCTATGTTAATACCATTACCTATGGCCATTTGGGGTTTGGGTAGTGACCGAACGGACGAGATTCCGAATACAAGCGGCCGAATGAGTTTCCTTTGCAGGAAAGCTGGGCTCTTCCTTAAGAGATAGGGTGAGAAGCTTGGTCACCAGGGAGGAGATGCTTCTCTGCATCAAGAAGAACCAGATTAGGTGGCTCGGGCATCTAGTGAGGATGCCTCCTGGTGAGGTGTCAGCTCTGTGGAAGACCCAGGACCCACTGAAGAGACTATCTCTCAGCTGGCCTGGAAACACCTTGAAGTTCCCCTGGAAGAGGCAGATCTGGGCATCTCTGCTGAGACACCTGCCCCCACGACCCAACCTCAGATAACCGGCAGAAGATGCCATGAGATGAGATATTATGTCATTTCTGCCAAGTCTTTTCTGGCTATTACTGCTAAATGCCACTAAATCTGACATATTGTAGGCTTTAACAACAGCATTAGGTCACAAGGTTATACTCAATATACACACAATTCACACTTCATGCATTTGAAAAGCACAGGCGTAAACAGTAAAATTACTGTCACGTGACACATGATTAGAGCAGAGACATGATTAGTAACAGTAGTGGTTTTCAAACCATTTCTTCCAATGACTCATTTGTGTTTATGAGTTTCGGAGTTTGTGAAGGTGCACTCTTTGCTCAGCTTCCTTCTATAGTGTTGTACCTGAAAGGATCCCAGTCCCAGCTCGATGTAGAGTCTGGCTGCTACTCCTGTGTTTTCAGGCAGGAAAGCAAATACAGTGTAATGCATCCCGAACAGAGGAATGAGAAACAGGGTGGATTTAGCCAGCCTCCTGAGAGAAACAGAGACATTAAAAAAAGACCAAAGGTTGTTATGATATCAGTCCTCTTAATCTCTATGTAGTCACCTTTAATATCAGAATACCAAGGCCAATCAGTGTTTAAATGCCACGAAGCAAAAGTGGAATATACTATTCCTCCATGTTTAATCAAACTTAGACTGGCAGTGTAAACAAAACGACCTTTTAATAGAGCGCCGTCATCAGGCCAATCAGCATGATATATTTAAATGTCACAACCCTGACGTATTGTGCGCATGTAAATGTTGCCATTTAATTGTAGTGACATTACAGTATGTTATTGTACCAATCATGTGGTTTGTCCATTTCTGCTCTGTCATTACAACATTTTCTCCGATCAGCTTTTTATTGTGTTCACTCTTTAATGACAATGGTAAACTAGCTGGGAACAGATATCATGATCTCTATTACAGATCAATAAACAGCAGATCAATAAACAGCAGCAATTCTTACCATAACAGAGATGCCTGCACATTTTCTTGTTGTACTTTTTGTCTGGCTGTAGTAGGACAATAATCCAGAACATTGCAACCTTGGCTGCTAAAAAATTAATGATATAAAATGAATTTTGGCTGATTTTCATGTTTATAATAGGATTGTTGTCTTCCTTCTGTAATACCTTGGGATTTGTTCCTTTGTGTTAACAACGTTTGAAGATTGTAAGACAAAGACAAAGATTTTCAAGTGTGAAACATTCATTGACCTGGCAGATCAATAGGAGACATTTATTTCTGGTGTCATTGCTATTTTTACACATACTCTATTCCGAATTAATTCAGCTGAACTTCCAGTATAAAGAAAATGTCATTTACCAAGAGCTTTATCAAATACTTGGGAGTGCATTCAATCAACTCATTAAAACCATGTTCCTTTATTTTGGTAAGAGGTCAAGAGACATATTGTAATTCAAGAAAGATTTCTAATACCAGAGGAGTTTTAGCATGCCTGAACCCTGTAAATCCTGAATCTATTTAAGCACCTCAGCTCAGGTGAGATCTTCTAATAATAGAGTGACACAGTTCTCTACCTGCCCACAACCTGTTTTTTCTTGGACTTGCACTAAAACATTTGCCAGCCTCTTCTTTTCAGGTGCCATTTTCTACAAATAGCCACCTTCACGTGTTGTTTTAACTCAAGATAAGGCCTAGAGGTTATGTAAAAACTGTCCCATGCATCAAACACTTAGAAAAATCGAGAAATGCATACAGCCTCTGTTTAAAAATGTTACCATTTCACAGCTTGTTTGTTCTTCTTTGACTTCCTGTTATCATACAGTAGCTCCCTCCACATGGAGAAATAGAGTTGTTATGGATACCAGCTTAGTGTAACAATCATATTCATGTGTACAAGCCTTTACAATCACTAGTCAGTCAATGCTGTTTGCTGCTGCTCAGATTCTTTTAGGGGTTCCCTCAGCGCTCAACTGTGTAACAATGGTCAATGGCTCTAAAGATACATGCAAACCTTTCTGCAAACCAGCTGATTGGCTGATTGGGAAAAAAACATCCCCTGTGCATGCAGCCCAGAGAATCATAATTCATGTTCCATACAGTCACGTGTCAGTTAAGTTGTTACTCACATAAAATGTCCGGTGTCATTATTGCCAGCCATGGCTGAAGATTTGAGTTTTTGAACCAGAATCCGGATCACGTTGATGAAGATGACTATGTTGACCTGATAGAGATACATGCACAAATACATGACCCAATCACACACACACAATATTGCTGTAACAAATACAAGTTTTTAGCATGTGTTAAAATGAAAAGCATTCATGGAGAAAATATAAGTTGGTCACTGGTCTGCAGCTTCACACTCACCAGCAGCGAGGCTGTTATTGGTCCTTTAATAATCCACCAAACACCAAGATTGTCTGTGTCATCCCAGCAACTGCAATTAAAGTCCCATTAAACGTGATTCAGAATTACTGGTAAAATATGTAATCATAGCAGTATAAGATGTGTTGCTGTGATTAATGCCATGTATCATACCCTCTGTCATCATAAAACAACCTGGTCAAAACCCAAAGTATGAGAACTGCTGATGGGAGCCCTGCGACATAAGAGCAGAGATTAATTATTTGTGCTGTGCATATCTGTCAATTATCATGAATGGCAGTGGAGCCACACACCCTCATGTTATGTGTGTTTTTTTTGTGAAACGGTTAGACACATAAAAAAACATTGTGTTTACTCTGAGAGACAGGATAAAAGCAGCAGACTGGGGAGCATGCTGATAAGACACAACAGAGCATCGCTATCTGGATGCTGAGTGAGCACCACTGACACCACAGACGGGCCCTTGTTTATACTTGTCAAGCTGTAAAAACAGAAACTCAGGACAGAGATATTTGTTCCTAGTCAGTTTTGTATTTGCATTTTTCACATTACTATGGGTATGAGGTCTCATAGGGGATATATCATATATTCAGAATAGCCATTGGCAATATTCAAGGGGATTGTGTGAATAAATTGGCTTATCTCATGTGTCTTGCATTGATTTTGGAGCAGTGTTACTGTCTTGGAATATGTGAGTGTATTATATATTGACAAGAAGTGGGCAAAAATAACAGGAACACCTTAAAATATATTGAAAACCAACAAAACCAACAGTCTAGTGTCTATACTGCGTTAAAAATGTTTTTACCAATGTGTGTTCTTTATTGTGACAGTTTCCTTTTTTTCACAGATGCTCTAATGATCACTTGGTTGTTAGTATGCTGTGGACTTGACGTTCTCAGGCGATTCCCTTCTGTCATCCTGTACTCACCCCATCCAATCAGGATGTACCACCAGAAGTATTTCCTCTGAGAGACAAAAGTCAAGGCCAAGAGCGTCTGCAGATACATGCCCTCCACCAGCAACCAAAAGTAATTGGCCAGGATGCTGAACTGGAAGAAAGCCACAGCTGACTTGCAGGCTGTCTAGAGAGAACACAACAAAGCAAAGTTCCAGTTCTATAGATATATATCCATGTCTGTCTGTCTATCTGTCTGTCTGTCTATCTATCTAGCAAAATAAGAATTGGAGATGGATACCTTGGATACTATTTTAAATTTGTTTTCTCCACACACCAAAGGAATAAATTATAGTTACAAATGGACCCTTTTTCATATGATATTCTGTCACCTTGACATGCATCGCCTTGTATTTTTTTACTTTTAAAAATTTCAAAAGCTGTAGCAAAATGTGTCATTTTTGTTAAGAAAAGAAGAGAAATTCAATGGTTAATTTATTATATACAATAATAAATAAATACAATGAGTAAAGTATAAAAGTAACCTCATGCTACAAGAAGGGCATCAAACTCAGTTTCTCCCTGGGCCACATCAGCATTATGGTTTCCTTCAAAGGGCTGCTTGTAAAAATTAGTCATTCATATTACATAATTGCCTCTCCATTTTAAATAGTGTCGGAATAATTATAATAATTCTGTTTAATCATAGTATTTATGTCTGAATAATGATAATAATTCCTTAATTACAACTTCAATACAATTTAACTATATGCCAATGTAGAAATGAACGATATATTGTCGCTATGATTTTAGTATCTATTAAAAATGTTGATATCTAGAGAAGATATCTAGAGAAGATATCTAGATATCAGCAAGAATATGCTGATAACTACTATTAACAATTTTTTTTAAATTTTATGGATTTTTCAAAGATTGGAATCTATGGTTTTGGATTGCTATGCAGATATGCTATTGCTATCAGCAGTAAAAGATCAAGAAAGTAATGACATATATTTCAACAGGAAACTTTCCTGTTATAAACAACCTTAATGGTCAATTGAGAATAGATTTTGGAATTAGTTTAAGTGTGAACGCACCTTGAGGTTCTACAAAGAAGACATGACCAACTTTTCTCTAATAAGTTTAAGCATTTACTCTCTTTTCCTTTGCGAAAGTCTGTGCAAGCTCTCCAGGGACCACAGAAAATGAGATGCAGGGCCAGATTCAGTCCGCAGGCCTTGAGTTTGACACATATGGTTATAACAAGACAGAACAGTTAATTATATATCCTCAATATTATCTTATAGTTTTTTTGGGAGGTGGTATTAATTAACTATGGTACATTTGTATGATGTGTTTGCCAACAATGCCTATACTGTGCACTACAAAGAATCACCACAAAATCCACTGGATTACTGTAAAAGAAGATGATTATGGAAATAAGTTTTGTTTTGAAAGTCACGTCACATTGTCTTTGTTTGGCAAATCTCACATCAAAGAACTGAAATGAGTTATTAAATTCATATAATAGACAAAGTTTCTTGCTCATCCTCAACCGTCATTCTTGTCGTGTTTCCACGCTATGTGAACTACAGTGTGCCATCTTGATAAATGACAGCTCATCAGTTTTCCACGTGTCTTCCCCTCTTTCACTCCTCTTTCCTGTCGATGTCCATTGGTAATTCAATCATCATCCAAAACAGATAAGGGAATCTACTTAATGTTGGAAACATATTAAGTAATTAGAGTGCTCACCGTGGACATGGAGCAGTGGTCCAGGGTCTCATCAGCAAACAGCACAATGTCTTTAATGAAAACGGCACCGGCTCTCAGGACGAAGGAGGAGAACAGGTTGATGTGGATGTAGTTTCTGGTGCAGCGGAACTTCCTGAGAAGAGCAGAAGAGAAGAAAAGGACTTTGACTCTCACACAAAGACAAAGAGTAAAATAAACTCAAAGAAACAAAACCTGATTTGAATTTCACAAATGTGTTCACTAACAATTGTCTATTCATCCAGCAGACAAAGAGCAACACAGGTAGAAAATATTATTTAATGTTAAAATAATTCTTATGTCCAGCTTGTTCTCTTTCACATAATATATAATTAGCTATTTCTCTATTGAAGGACCCGTGACCTTAATGAGCAATACACGGGTATAGAAAAGAACTGACTGACTATTGAAGGAATAGTTTCACATTTTTTTTAAAATACTTTTTCAAAACATAACAGCAAAATTTAGTTTTTACATTTAGTTTAGAGTGATATATCATATGGTAATCTGAGTTTCAGTTTTAGTGTTGTATTTAGACATGCTAGTTGTTTCCCTCTGTTTCCAGGCTTTATGCTAAGATAAGCTCACAGGCTGTCACATTCTAAATTTCCATGGGTAAAGTTTAAACTATTGACTCATAGAAACATTAATCTCGTTGTGAGGTTTTCATTTATTGCTCTCTGTCTGGACATTTTAAGCAGTGCTGGTTTTACCTGAAGGCCGTGAACACCACTATGGCTGTTATGAGGGAGATGAGTGAGGTGGCATAGCCCACAGTGTAAATCTGTCGGAACGTATAAAGGTAACTTGTCTGGAGACAGAAAAGGAAAGAGACAGGACAGAAAGCGAGAGTAGAAATTAGATTGTTTGGAAGGGGGGTGTTAATTGCATCACACTTGAGGAACAACACAGACCCTAGAATAAACCCTAAAACCTATTTATTCAGGACATGTTTTTCATTTAACTCGTGTTACCATTTTCTTTGTGCTGTATGTTCTCTGTTATTATTAATGTGGCACATTGTGTTTCACTGTGAGTGAAAAATGTGCTACAGAGTGGAGGATCCTGGAAAACAGTTTGAGCCTAAATGCATTGAGGCATTTTGAAAAAATAAAATAAATTAAAATAATTCACCCCTTTCTTCAGACTTCAATGTGACACTTACTGTTAGAGTTTATTCAGTCCTGCCCATCCCACAGGTTACTATTTTTTTTACAGCATTTAACTATTTTTTTAAGATCTGGGTGTGAAGGGGATTTTAAGCAATATGATAAAATATACTCTGGGAAAACATAATCTACCCCACCTGTAAATGTACTATCATACTTAATAATTAATAATACATTTTATTACATTATTATAGTATTAACTTATGTCAAAGGCGCTGCTGGAAAATGACCTGATGAGTAAAATGTCACATATAGACTGACATTTTGAATCTGACTGGGATCTATAGAGATACATTTATGTGAATCCTTTAATAACAATCATGTACACTTTGTGTATATTTGGTGCCATATAGCAACATTTAGTGGAACGGACTTGGTAGAAGTGGAATATGATAATCATGAGTATGTTTTAATATGTATATAATTCAATCAAACTAAAAATTGGGTTTTTATTACCTTAGATTGGGCTGTTTTCAGCTAATTGGGGAGCAGGTCTAGCTATAATTTTGAAATAATTAGATTTTACATTTCTGTATCAAACAATGTATTACATCTCTGGCTTATAGTTATTCTTGTGTTTGTCTTTGCTCTAAGCTGCAACTAATTTAGGGCTGAAATGAAAAGGAAGCAGCTATCGAGGGAGGAAAAGTGGAGAGGAAGCAGAAACGAGATGAAAATACTTAACTGACTGGCAACAACAACATGAGACTGGGTCTGTACCTCTGATTCAGGCTCACTGTCATCACTGAAAGTGCAGGCCTCCTCATAGGGCGGATACATGTCTGACCAGCCGTCTACCGTGCAGTTCCTGTAAACATACCCTGATGCGGGAGAAAACACAACAGAGACAAAGAACAAATCCAATTATTTTTTTTCCATCCAACCAGTGTGAAGATTTACTTAATATCCATATTTTAATATGCAGGAAGCATATTTGGACAACATAGATATTATTTAAATTTTCTTGATCTTTGACTTCAGGGAGCGCTTGGCTTTATTATAAGTTGCAGTCTGCATACCAGAAAAAATGCCTATTTTGTCCTATTGGGAGTTGCTCGACTGTCACATACACTGAAAAAGATTTCTGCAGCATTACTGGGATAAAGGAACTTTATTGTCACCTCATTACTGTTGCATTTATATTTTTTGTTAGGATTTGAGACTCCTGAACCCTGGCCACCCTGCTGGACAGCAGCGGTACTACCTCTGTTCTGGACTGCCTTTTTTATTGGTTCACCATGTGTTTCACTCTGCCCTGCCCCTCGTCTGTGTGTCTCCTGATTGCTTGTTTGCCCGTGTGTCTGTGTCTGTATTTAAGCCCTGTCATTCCTCTGCTCTGTGTCTGATTGTCTGGTTGTCTCCCTGTGTGTGTAGTCGTTCTGACGCTGTGTTCTCCGCCAGTTAAGTAGCCTGTGAATTTTTGTTTTCTTTAATTTCTCTTTTGAACCTCAGTGGATTGAACTGTGACACCTTAGTTTCCTGTATCTCATTTTTTGGACT
Organism: Lepturacanthus savala; assembly: GCA_030544235.1. NCBI lineage: Eukaryota > Metazoa > Chordata > Actinopteri > Scombriformes > Trichiuridae > Lepturacanthus > Lepturacanthus savala. The sequence goes on from CM060461.1 coordinate 10,419,184, forward strand.
TGTTTTTCCCTCATGGACACCTTTTGTTAAGAACCTTTTTTCATCTCTGTATAAGTGGGGTTTTTTTGGTACTTTTGATATCCTGTCTTTACCCTGGAGCTGTAAATAAATCTGCCCTACACGTGGATCTGAATTTGGGTCTCAGTCTCTGTTCAAGACCTAACATTTTTCAGTTCAGTGCTATATATGATATTAAAATGCATTTTGACAAGAAAGTATATCACTCTGTCTGAAGTATCTCATATTCTACGTATTGTAGCTATGTTGGTATTACAAGTCATCCCCATGTGCCTGGATATTAATGCTTATGGACATTTCCTCTCTTGGAACATTTCATTCCATTAGTGCTTTCAGCCTAAAATATAATGTGTGATGCTTTTGTCTCCTTGTACTGACATTAAGTCCTAGTTATCTGGATCTATGCCTGCACTGCTGCATTCGTGGCTTCAGACTGAATGTAAGGACGGTTGTGAATGTAAATGTGTGTGCCATAGGTAGAACATTACAGCCATTAGCTGGACAGGTTTGTGTCTATTTGAACAAAGGCGCACAGAAATGAGCGGTAGTGTGTTTTCTCTATTCCCTTTGAGCTGAGCGAACAGGAACCCAGAATGCTGCCACCCGCATGGCTGAGGAAACAAGGACATTGTTCTTTCCGTGATCTGCAATTCAGATCATAATGAGCGGTGTCCATTAAAGTAAGTGGGAAAGAATATTAATCTTGAATCATTCTGACCTTACACTCCCCACTGAGCTTCCTCTTAACGATTATCCTAATAGAGCATGAACTAATGTAAAGTAAAAGTCAGAGTAGATATGATGTTATTAGGTGATTTAGTAATCACATTAATACTGTACTAGCACAGAACAGGGGAATACCTTGCGCATCTATTTCATGAGGCAGATGAATGGATCCAAAACAGCAAAGTCCTGAAAATTTTCTTTGTGACAGTTCAAGAAATCTCCCAGAGCGCATATTATACAGTGCATCCGGAAAGTATTCACAGCGATTAAATTAAATTCATTTTTCCCTCAGAATTCTACACACAACATCCCATAATGACAATGTGAAAGTTTTTTTTACAAATTTATTAAAAATAAAAAACTGAGAAACTACATATACACAAGTCTTCATGGCCTTTGCCATGAAGCTCAAAATTGAGCTCAGGTGCGTCCTGCTTCCACTGATTGTCCTTGAGATGTTTCTACAGCTTAATTGTTGTCTACCTGTGGTAAATTCAGTTGCTTGGACATGATTCAGAAAGGCACACACCTGTCTATATCAGGTCCCACAACTGACAGTGCATGTCAGAGCACAAACCAAGCATGAAAACAAAAGAATTGTCTGGAACTTCCGAGACAGGATTGTCTCGAAGCACAAATCTGGGGAAGGGTACAGAAAAATTTCTGCTGCTTTTAAGGTCCCAATGAGCACAGTGGCCTCCATCATCCATAAATAGAAAAAGTTCAGAACCACCAAGACTCTTCCTAGAGATGGTCGGCCATCTAAACCACCTCCTTAGTCAGGAAGGTGACTAAGAACCACTCTGTCAGAGATCCAGCATTCCTCTGTGGAGAGAGGAGAACCTTCCAGAAGAACATCCATCTCTGCAGCAATCCACCAATCACGCCTGAATGGTAGAGTGAAGCCAGACGGAAGTCACGCCTTAGTAAAAGGTACATGGCAGCCCACCTGGAATTTGCCAAAAGGCACCTGAAGGACTCGCAGACCATGAGTAACAAAATTCTCTAGTCTGATGAGACAAAGATTAAACTCTTTGGCATGAATACCAGGTGTCATGTTTGGAGGAAACCAGGCACCGCTCATCACCAGGACAATACCATCCCTACAGTGAAGCATGATGGTTGCATCATGCTTTGGGGATGTTTGGATGTTGGCAGGAACTGGGAGACTAGTCAGGATAGAGGGAAAAATGAATGCAGCAATGTACAGACATTCTGGACCGGCTCCAGAGCTCTTGACCTTAGACTGGGGCAACAGTTCATCTTTCAGCAGGACAACAACCCTAAGCACACAGCCAAGATATCAAAGGAGTGGCTTCAGGACAACTCTGTGAATGTCCTTGAGTGGCCCAGCCAGAGCCCAGACTTGAATCCGACTGAATCATCTCTGGAGAGATCTGAAAATCGCTGTGCACCAACGCTTCCCATCCAACTTGATGGAGCTTGAGAGGTGCTACAAAGAGGAATGGACAAAACTGGCCAAAGATAGGTGTGCCAAGCTTGTGGCATCATATTTAAAAGGACTTGAGGCTGTAACTGCTGTCAAAGGTGCATCAACAAAGTATTGAGCAAAGGCTGATGAAAAACTTTTTTCACATTGTCATTATAGGATGTTGTGTGTACAATTTTGAGGGAAAAAAAATTGAATCCATTTTGGAATAAGGCTGTAACATAACAAAATGTGGAAAAAGTGAAGCACTGTGAATACTTTCCGGATGCATTGTGTATATATATATATATATATATATATATATATATATATATATATATATATATATATATATATATATATATATATATATATATATATATATATATATATATATATATATATATATATATATATATATATATATATATTCCTTCCACACACATGTCTGAATAATTCATACTGTGCTCCTTCATCAGAGCTTGCATTCACACAGCAGTATACAGTGCAGATAATTATCCTAAGCGGTGGAGTCGGAGTGCACTTTTACATCACCTTCTGTTTTTTAACTGCTCCCATGATTGGATGTTCTTTTCTGCGTTTCTTAGATTGAGGTTGACATGGTAACCAACCTTGATTGCTGGAGAAGTGCTGGAAGACCTCGGAGCAGGATATGTTGACCACCTGTCCAACTTCAGCTCTCAGCCAACATCCGATGTCATCCCATTCTGTTTTACATCCTAACAAAGACAGAGAGAGGAGCAGAAGGGTCAGCCAATTCCTTTCATCTACCTGTCATCGGTGAGGATAATTTCATCTTCATAACCAACCTTTTAAAGCTGCATTAAATGATGTTTGACAACTAGGGGAAACTCAAAGATACCAAGTCCTGATATAAATTGAAAGGTATAGTGTGAAAATTCTGGTGGCATCTAGTGCTGAGGTTGCAGATGGTGGTGAAACACGTGAAAGGCAGTTTCTAGAAACAGCATTTGGTTTGTCCACTCTGGGCTACTGTAGAAACATCAAAGTTACTGCATCAAAGTTAATAAAAATACAAAAATGTTGAGTGTATTATATACTAATTAAAACATACTTAATAATATATATCCCTTTTCTGCCAATTCAGTTCCTTTTATATGGAATCAGGGCGACAATCTAGGTCTGTTCCCTCACTGGTCACTTTGATATTCTGATTCAAAATATGCATTAAGGCAGGTTTAGTGGAGTAGACAGTTTATGCAATCATACATTTTCTTTGTTTGTATTATTTCTAAGAGCAACGTTATTCTACACCGGTAAATATACCCAAATATGACAAAGGAAAAGAGGATCCAGATTAATTCATAATTCAAATGTCTTGGCTTCTGGCAACATTCCATTAAACCAGCACTCCAGCAAAACGAAGGACAAATTTGTCGCAGGATGACACAAGTCCTGCTGTTACATTCACTGGAAATGGGATGGAAATATTTTTAGTTCATCTCAGGCCTTCATCGCTGGCATAAATCTGCTTACACCAAACACATAAACTACAGTATATATAGGTGACCTGATTACCGATTCACACACTTCCTCTCTGGTGACCAAAAAGGATATTTATACCATTAAATAAAACCATCTGACAAATTCTCTTCTCCCGTCCAACAGATCTGGACTAGTCTCATTGTCTTATCTCTCTGGCTTAATGTCGCATTTATCACATATAATTGAGGATATGCTCTAATGAGACAAGGATGACAGGTTGAGAACAAATCGATGGACAGAGAAATGTTCCTGAAACCTATGACTCATAGTGATGAATTCACAAAATGTGCAGGTATTGGTTAGTCAATGTCCCGACGGCCAGCCGTGAATGGTCCTGCAAATAAATGCAGTAAATCCCAATTCACGTTGGGTAAATATCAACAGTGGTGATGAATAAAAAGAAAAGCCAAGGCGAGGAGTTTTTTTATTCATCAGCCCCAAGGTTGAAGAGAGACCAACACATATATGTGAAAGACAATGCAGGAAATCTCTTCTCTGAGAAGAGATCTGAAACTTCTCAAGCACTGTAAGTTGTGACATAACATGCTTCAAAAGGCCAGGAGTGATTTCTGACAACAATATAAAACCTGCCTTCATGTAATCATTTCTCAATCTGCAGGATTTTGTAAAACACATTTTGTAATGAAGGTGCCATTTCATGCCATTTATTCATTCATAAATATATCTTTTTTTATGTGGCAAAGGGAAGCTTTGATGTGATCAAAGGGAACGAGAATGCAAAGAGGAAAATGTAAATGTAAAGAAAAGTTTAATTTGAGGCATAATGAATTATTTGCTATATAGATAATATGGCTGTTGAGTTCTCTGTTTTAATCAGATGTCTACAGAAGAGTTAGCAGCTCTATGGGGCTGTAATGCTCTTTCTAAGAAAAGCTGAACTGTCACATAATTAAAAGTAGGAGTTCAAATTTTTTTCTTTTTAATCTGTAGCAGCTGCAGTAAAGGGAATGTAATATGTGTCCAGAGGGGCTCTGACAACCTACATCAGAAGGATTGTGAGCATGAAAGTAGCAGTAGTTTATTTGTGTGAGGAGGGTACAGGCAGAAAGGTTAAATTACTTGCTGTTAGAGATGTTATGATATATATAAAGGAGGGTGAGCAATGATGTGAAAAATGAATTAGGGCGCAATCAGAAGTGGAAAATTCCATGAAATTTAGACAGGATACATTTGAATAGCTTTTGTCACGTCTGACTTTTCTTCTAGCGCCACCGTTATGTTTGTGTGTTTAGGTGAAATGACTCAAAATTTGTTAGATGGATTGTCTTGAAATGTGATACAGACATTCATGCGCCCCTCAAGAATTAAGATTACTTGTAATAATTTGGGTGATTCCCAAACCTTTCATATAGCTCCACCACTGAATTTTAACTTGGCCAATACTTTAGTTTATGACCTATATACATGCATAACTCATGACATTCCCTTCAGTCTCAATTGTACTGGAGACATTATACCACACCTGCTTAGGATCAACATGTAAGTAATTAAATTTTTTGTTAGCATGCTGATATACTGATAGCATTTAGCACAATATGACAAAGCAAACTAGTGCCCCACAGCGCAGTTAAATATTTAATCATCATCATTAATCAATCCTGTCAGTTCTGTACACACCTTTAGAGTTTTCGTCAATATGTATCTAGTAAACACTAGATACAGATCAGTGAGATTAAATCATTTATTTTGAAGGTAGTTGGTCATAAAACAGAAATTGAAAGAATTGGACACATATGACCCAATGAATTTGCTGGATGAAATGTGAGGAGATAACTGAAGTTCACAAGGACGTCTGCACCAAATTTTATCATGATCTGACGAATAGTTGTGAAAAGCTTTGACTGTTTGTTGCCGCTGGTCTAAGCCCAAAAGAGGACAGGTGCATAGGAGAGAGAAGAAAGCCACATTGGAACAGGAAAAATAACTCCTGCCCACTGTCAATCACTCACCAAAAAATAATTTTAATGTTACAATGTTTTGGTACTCAGACTATCATCAGGTAGTTTTGACAGGAAGGAAAGAGAGCACAGTTTAAATACAGTTTTGGATACATGTGGCATTTTTTTCACACTACAAAAAGCCAATTAAATACGTTGAGTCTAAACAAGAGTAGTGAAAACAGGGGGGGAAATGCCAAAAACAGGAAACATCAATACAAATAATTACAAAGAAGATGGAGCAACACTAGAATAAGATGTAGCCCTAACAACACAATCCAAAACAATCTCATAGAAAAATTATATTAGAAAAATGTTGCAAATAGTCAGTTGGGAAATCAAGCCTTATGGAAGCAAGATAAATATCTAATAGGGCTACACATAAAACATGTGGCGCTGGTGTAAAGGGACCATGAAATGTGTATACGAAATTTCACATTAATCCATCCAGTCAAGAGATTTCAGTATAGACCAAAGCCTGCTGGCGTGCACTCCAGGTAATTAAAGTTTCCACTGTGGATGTTCAAATTAACCCGAGACGGAGCGATGATATATAGGCAGGTGCCATATTCCATTTGTACAGAAGCCAGTGTATCTAATGCATTATCCACTCCTTCTCCAATGTTTCCAATATTTTTCTCAAAAAAAAAAAAACAGTCACTCCCCCCCATAAGGCGGTGTAACCAAAGTGATGTCACCTCCAACATAACCCGGGTGAAATGAGTGAAGAGGGGCATGGGTTTCCGATTATTCATGGAGGAGCTAGAGGTTGGATGATTCATGTCAGCGTCTCCTCTGCTGCTGTCAGGCTGATGGGCTGATATTCCCAAAGCAGAGGATGTAGAAGGAGAACCAGAGGGATGTTGTTATATCACTACTGTTCACTCAATGAGTTGCTGTCTCAGGGGTGGCACGTTTTTACACAGCACACCTCAATCACATAGTTTACAGCATAGTACCTCACTTACGTGGCTCATTGTTGTTTATTCAATGGTAATTTTTCATTCTATTTCAGTAACTGTGTGATTTTCCAGCAGCACACTTACCCGCATACTAATTTTTCTTTTACTCACCTGTGACAACCGTTGCCGCTACTGTACATAGATCATTCGTTAACACTTTACTTGACGAGCAAGTTCATAAAACATTCACAGCAGCTGTGCAACTGCACATAAAGCATTCATGACTTTTTAATGAGATGAATGTGGAAAACAGAACGATGACATTTCAAAATAAAAGATATAGTTGTTTTATAATGTATCCTTTGCACCTTTCCTCTCAAGTGTTACTAATCATTCATATATATATAAGCATCATTTCATGTCATTTTTATTACATTGATGAACTATTTAGACTCAGACTGTTTAGACAAAATCAAATCCTAATCAACAGTTTTACCTTTTTCAAGGGAGTGGAAAGGTGTCAAACAGTTGACTGGTATTGTTATATCTATTCCTTTGCAGATAGCTGCCTTGTTTTTATCTCATTCAACTGTTGGGCACAAACTCCACTCATATTGCAAAAATGTTCAGTTTTGCCCACTAATCAACAGTACATACGTTCTTTGGGATAATACAATTTATTGATCATTAATAAAAATTGGGTGAGGAATGCAATTTATCTTGCCAAATTGCTGTTTGCTCTAATCTGTTGCTAAAAAAAACAACAGATAGTACATCACCTCTTTGAAAATAGAATTATTTGTTTGGGGGACGCAGAGCAGCATGAAATTGATATATAAAATATGAATCAATATGTGTTTGCAGGCCACAAAAGAAAAATAAAACAAATCTGGAGCCATGGGAAGTTTGTTTTCTTATAGATCTATTTGACATCAGACATTTAGACATGTCACAGCAGGAAAAAACCCAGGGGTAATAAATAACATTACTAATGACAGAATTTCATTAACAGCAATCAATCCCTGTGCCCTGCAGCCACGCATGTTGGCTCATTGGCTTAAATACAACTGAGACATCATTATAGCTATGTCTGCTATGAGAAGTCAAAGTGGGGAAAAGATCTATTACTTGTCGTCTTTAAGAGGCTGAAATTGAAACTCTGCGTAGGCGATGAGCAAGAGAGCGAGGGTGTCCACACAAGTCCAGCTAAAAATAAAAAATACACGTCTTTTTCTTCTGTGCTTTGTGATTCAACCCACGGCCAGAATCAATCACACTCAGAAGCAAACAATGCTTTACAAACCGTATATGTCAAGAGGTATCTTGCTGTAATGAGAGGAAATCATTGTGGATAAGGCGATTAAAACTAGCAGTAAAATAAAGGCTTGAAAACGAAGGCCTTTCTCTAGTGGTTTAGCTGGAAAAGAGAGAGGCAAAGGATTTAAGGTGCAGTCTTTTTCAACAGTGAAAAGCTCTGTTCAGGTAATTGAATCAGGGATTAAGAGAATTCGTTCGGTTTTGATTTCCTATTCCTGAGTGGCTAATTCCAGAATTGGATGTTGGCCTCCAAATTTTCAATTTGGTGACATGATTTATGTGGGAGGACCACTTTTCAGGTTTACACAGATAGTTCTAATCCTAATAGGAAAAAAGAGGCATCTGTTCAGGGGAGGAAACAGCTTCAAATAGTATTTCAGTTTTCATGGCAGAGACTCTGGCATGTTTACAGGCACTTAAGCGGGTAGAACAAACAAAACCAAATAGTGCTGTTTGAACAGCTCTCGAGGAGCATCAAAGATACCGTATAACAGGCCAGCTGAAGCTAGACCGGATTTAATTACTGCACTTCAGGTGTTCGCTTGTTTAAAATAATGTAGGTTGTAGGGTTTGATTCATGTTGGTTTAGAAGAAAAATAGTGAGTCAGTGATTTTTTATTTATATACGTATATGAATATGTTTTTAAAAGACAGAAAGACATGACATTAAGGCGACAGAAGCAGTGGGATAAAGACAAAGTAAAACACATGCCAGTTCCATGCTGTCACATCAGGGAAGATGGGGTTGGCGTCCATGAATAGGACCGCAGCTACCAATTACTGTCATCACTAACAATTATGAACTATCGCTCTGTCTAATGAACGTCTGAAAATGGAGGAAATTGCCGATCACAGTTTCCAAGAGCCCCAGATGACATCTTTTAAATTGCTTGTTTTTCTCTCTGTTCAACAATCCAGTACCTACATGTTTTCAAATCATCATGATAGAAAACAGAGAATAGTAACAAAACCTCTCATTTGAGATGCTGGAACAAGTAAATATTTGCTTTCAAAAATATCACAAATAAAAAGTTTTCAACAATCAGACTTTTGATGGTTCCAGCCTTTTGCAGAAGAGAATGTGGTAACACAAACACTTTTCTGAGTTGACTTGAAGCACACTGACTAGAAAATAGAACGGAAATGTTGATGTTTCACTGTCTTCTGTCCTGTATGACTCTGAAGGACAGCTTTATTTATGGAATTAACAGCCATTAAAGTGCAGCTTGTGCACTAATCTTACTAATCAATGTGCTACAGCACAATACACAACAGTAATCCCATTGTAACAGCTAACATGTGTTAAATAAGTGTGAGGGTTTGTATAAAGGACAATGGATACTATGCTGTTAGTGAATGTTATAGAGATAGTTTCTTCACATGAGCCGTTTCAACATTATAAGGAATACTTCATACATATTATAATTGTAGAGTGAATATTAAGAGGATCTCGTTGTTTTATTTAGTTTATGTTGTTTCAGTGTGGACACAGAAGTCATCAAATCTGTTATTGCTATTTTAGACACAAGATGATTTGACATGTAAATTGTGTTTTGAGGAAGTTACATATCCAAGTTGTTTAACTGAAGTTGTTGTTGGATTGCTTTAAATATTTAAGTATTTAAAAGTATAATTATAGTCATACTGTCTGTCAAGTGGAAGGATAATTTTCCTCCTCCAGATACCTAAATACACTATATACAGGATTCTGGATTTCAGTCATACACATACCAGAGAATTATGGAAACGTATGCCGTTTCTGTGGGACTGACATCTTTGTAATCACAATTGGAAATTATATTCGGCTAGGAAATACCATAATATCATGTTCCCTGGTGTGTGTGACTGTCAGACTTCAACTAACTCTCATGTCAGAAAGTTAGTGGTTTCCCTTCAAGATCAACCAACTCTACCTCTCACCATTGTTTTTGGCTTAATATGTTTTAAACCACTGTTAAAAGTCATTAAACATTAAACCCATTAATTTGCTAAAGAATCACAATCAGCATACTCATTGCTTCAAGAGAATTTTAAATATTTAGTAGATTAAAAAGCATTAAATTATTAATTTGGTCTATGAAGAGCCAGCAAATTTGTCTGACCAATAGTTCACAACACAAAGATATTTACTAACACAGAAGCCCGAATAAACAAGAATATATTCACATTAAGAAGCTGGGATCAAGAAAATGTGGATCATTTTTTCTCAGAAAATTTGTCAAAATAATTGGTGATCTACTATTACTAACAGTTGAAATCCTGTTATGACTTTATTAATACAATGAGCTTCTGGTTTTTCTGATTGAGTCAGAAGGACCAGAAGTAGAGCATTTACTCTCCTTTGAGAGTAAATACTGTTCCTGTTTGTTTGTTTGATGTTTGTTTGTTTAAATAAACCTCAGCACAGATAGTCCCATTCTTTTTTCCTCACTGATGGATGCGTTATGTAGGAATGTATGGGTATGGGTGTATGCTTAGGCATATGCATGTATGTATGTGTGTATTTCTTCTCTTAATACTGGAATATATGTGTAAAGCCTGTTCACAGCTGTCAAATAGAAAAGAAAATAATTTTATGGAAATATGTATACTATATTTTGCTGATAAAAACTAAATAAAAATTAAGTTAAAAAAATCATTAGACATTCATGTTCTGTCAATGGACTATTCATCAAGGAATCGTTATTTTAAACCAGTTAAACCCAGAATAAAAACATGGTAAGCACCTTTATGTTTCCTTGCATTGAAAATCAATTCAAATGGGAAAATGATGGCTTGCAGGTGGAGAATCGGCACATCCAGCGACACACTGACAGGAGTCACAGGTCCTGAGTTTGCAGACTAACTGTGTGATCCTCCAACTCTGCATGATTTTATGTCACCTGCACTGTTGGCAGCCAGAAGTGTTGCTCAAATCAACATGGGAAATTAAGATAAAAAAAATCTTAAATGTTTGTAGTTTTATACTCCCACAAAGGGGAGTTGACAGACTGTGATTATTCTAGGGCAGCTTCTTGGAGGAAATGGTGATGAGCTGGATTTCAGTGATGCAGCCCACTATGGAGACATGCAGAGCGGCCCACTTTGAGACGCCAGGTTCATTAGTATATAATGAAGTCAATGAGTCACATCAGAAGGGAAAGTAGGTTAGGTCTCACCATGAGGAAGAACAGGCGTCAGTGCTGTTACAGTATCATGAAGATGTGATGATTTAGATCGTGTCTCTCTGCATTCTCTGCCCCTTTCAATGAGAGACAGGACTTTTCTTTTGATCCCACACGGGGACATTCAAGTTGCTTTTAACTCCTTTTTGAACAGAACAAAAAAATTATATGTGAAATATAACTGTATTTTATGGTTCTGGACTGTTACTTGGACAAAAACAATTTAATCAGTTAAACCACTGTTAATGTGATTCCTACTAACCAGAAGCCCTAAAGCAAACACAGCTGGACTTTTAGCTCAGACTTCCAACAGTTCAACGGCTTGCAGGTGACTCAAGGTTTTTAATGTCTCTTGAGAGGATTTATATGACTCTTTAATGTCTTCCATGCTCCATAATGAGGGTCATTACGTGAAATGAGCAGCAAACTGACTGGAACTAATGAATATTTTCTGAAAAAGGTGAAAAATGATCAATGTATCTCGAGTCCAAGGATGAAATCAAAGGTTGAAGTGCAAACTCAGATTTTTCCCAAACCAACAATCCACAGCCCAGAGATATATTTATATTTGAGAATCTAGGAATTGGAAATTGGAATGTTTTGGATGTTCTTTAAAAAAAGAAAAAGCTCAAATTGGTGTTAAAACATTAACAACTAAACAAAATACATTGCATGTTGTTTCTGGCGGCATCTAGTGGTGAGGATCAACTATGGTTTCCACATAAAAATGCAAAAAAAAGGCTACTGTAGAAACATGGTGGTGCGACAAAAGGCTCCGTGGAGATAGACCTACTTTCCATGTAGATACAAATTCTCAATCTAAGGTAAAACACTTCTTATTTTGATTGAATTATATGGGTTACTAATCTAGTGAAGTTGAAATGAAATTCCTCCCTGAAACATTCACTAACGTTCCTACTATGATCTCAAGTCAACTCAACTTTATCTATAATGCTTTAAAAACAACCACCACTGCTGTACATAAAAGTCAGTCAGTCAGTCATTTTCTATACCTGCTTATTCCTCATTAGGGTCGCAGGGGTCTGCTGGAGCCTATCCCAGCGTGTTACGGCGAGAGGCAGGGATACACCCCAGATGGTCGCCAGCCAATCGTGGGGCACACACACCATTCACTCACACACTCACACCTACGGGCAATTTAGAGTTGCCAATTAACCTGAGCATGTTTTTGGACTGTGGGAGGAAGCCGGAGTACCCGGTGAAAACCCACGCAGACACGGGGAGAACATGCAAACTCCACACAGAAAGGTCCCAGACCCCGGACCAAGGAGGTCTTGAACCTGCGACCTTCTTGCTGTGAGGCAACAGCGCTAACCCCTGCGCCACCGTGTCGCCCTACATAAAAGTCAAACAATTAAAAAACAATAGAATGATCTAAAGCAATTGATAAACAATGAATACAATAAACCATAAAACAGTAAAACTAGAGCAGAGTCTGATGTGGGGTTGAAAGCCAAGGAATAAAAATGGCTTTTAAGACAAGTTTTAAAGGTGGAATATGTAAAATGAGCAGAATACCGACATCTAGTGTCTGAAATCATACTTGTAACACACACAAAACAATCCAGAAGTCAGGTTGCCAGATTTGTTGCCAACTGCATCCAACAATCAGCCTCGACCATGTCAAGTGAAGAATCATACAGGGAAACTACAAAAAAGCAACATTTAAGGAATTTGACCATCAAGTAACGTTAGCTAAGTTAGAAAGCGAGTTAGCATAACTAACCTCTTTGGTTCTTGAAACATAGTTTTAGTTTTGACATTACAACACGTTATGAAGGAACATTCATAATAAACGTTTGCAGAACCAAAACCAAACGTCCACAAAACATTTGTGAGAACCATTTTTAACTAGGTGAAACTTTAATTTTAAAAATGTGGCAACTATAATGGTCACAGTACAAACCGCAGAGAGGTTCAACTCTTTAAAGATGATGCGCGGGTGCGTGTGCGCGTGCGTGCCTGTATTCGTGTGTGTGCGTGAACGTGAACGCACCGCTGTGCTCCGTCTGGTTTTGCGCCTCGCTCCACCTCGTCTGGTTGCAGATCTCCCGAGTCCTCAGGTGCTGGGAGATGATGGCGCAGTCCGGGTGAATCGCTTCAGCCTGAGAACAGGAAACAAGTGTGTAAATCTGCAGGGAAGCACACCTTAAATGCAACAAGCTCTTTATTCACTATGTGGAGTTGAAACGCACGAGAGGGAGGCATTTCAGTGTATTAAACGCACATCAGCAACACACACCTCTTCTGATTAAGAAGATCTTTTATTTATATCAAGAAATTCGTATCAATATTATTGTATCACATTCATTAAGTCTTCTCAGATATATGTAAAAGTCGAAAATATAATAATTTACCTCTTTGTGTTCACTTTGTGCCAAAAAATGACAACATTGATAATAATGAGACTCACGGACTCGGGGTTTTGGTTGAAGGTCGTGAGCCTTGACACAGTAATTAAGAGCTTTAATGAGGACATTCGCTGCTCGAATGTGAGGAGCCAGAGGAGCTGGAGGCTAATAATGGAAACGGCTCTGACCGAGAGGTGTCACCGGGTTAGAGAGAGGCAGCCTAGATTAGGTTTTTTATTTTTAAAAAATGCTGCAGTAGAACTTTTTGATGACGTGCACTTCGCAATTCATGAATTGGCCCGAAGAGAAGGTCACCACATGTTTACAAATAACGAAGGAATGAACATGCCACTCACCGTAGGCCTGCACCACAGATTCAGATAAAAGATGACAAGTATGAATTTCTCGTGTCGTCCCAGCAGCCCTTTGGAATACATTTCCATTTTCTTGTCTGTTTCAAATCCCTCGTCGGATCTTGATTAGAGCGCAAATCCAGCTTATTTTAAATATATTATTATGATTATTATTTTGTTCCTCTGTTCCTTTCTCAAGAATGACTTCTTTACAGACTCGGTAGAAAATGTAACCCACTCTGTCAACCTAAAATAGATGAATCCCCACTCTCCCTGCAAGCTGCAAACTTGCAGGAATCGGGAGCTGTTGCACATGTGCTCTCTCTCTCTCTCTCTCTCTCTCTCTCTCTCTCTCTCTCTCTCTCTCTCAGAAAAAAATCACGTTGAATGAATATCTCCATTCAGAGAGATGACGCAGTGGAGACGCAATTAGGCAAACAGCCAATGGCTTTATTTCATGTCACACAATTAGCTTAGTAAACGTTAATGACGCTCAGAATCACATATATCATATATCTAAAAAAAAACAAAAAAAAACAACAACTTTATTTGTAGGCTGCAGTTTAATGTTTAACAGTTTGTTATTCGCTGGTGCCTATAAACAAGGCTGGGTAACCAGATTAAGACCTCAGGATGCGTGTCAATTGTTTTTTGTTTTCGCACTTTCAGTAATTTGAATTTAGAAAAAAATGATAGCTCATTAAATCTCTGAACCCTACATTGACAAATAAATGGGTTGGGTGTTTTGGAGCTCCGTGTGAAGTTGAGTGTAATTACACGCTTTCCTCGGTGACTTACAGCTGTGTAATAATGTAAAAATACATTTCAATTCATGATTGTATTTGTTTCAGTGAGTCAGTTGCACACTGAAGAAGACATAGCTGAAACATCCGCCCATTTCTCTCTGTAAAGGGAACAATCTGTCTTTTTTATATTTTGATTTAAATTCCAATTCATTTTCATAAATCAAGTGTTGTGCCAGCAAAGGTTTTGTGGTTATACTGGACTTAATTTAAACTTGGAGACAACAGGGCACATACACATTGCAGAGGACAGATGGGGGTTCAGAAGGCATTTCATTACATTTATGTTTTAATCTATTTAAAGTAGCTTGCAGGATCTACAAGTTCACTGTGTTCAACTGGTTTAATTAAATTAATTATAATTTATTTTGGATATAGGAATATGGTGGATAAAAGCACAAATATCTACTGACATATACAGTCATATAAGGACACAAAACAGAAGAGCAATATGTATAAAAAAAGTCACTTAAGTGTCCCTATGTCAAAACAAAATATAATTTTAAGACTTTTAATATGTCACCTGATAATGTGTTCACTATTGCATATTTCTAAATTAAATTGTGTTTAATCAAATGACAAGACTGCAACCCTGAGGTCATGTAATAATCCAGTGAAAGTGCTGTAAAATGAAAAAAGAAAGAAAGGATCTTAAATCATCCAAAGAAAATGTGTTGAGGAAAAATGAAAGTAAGTTAAAAGAGGAGACAGTCATATGATTTAGGAACAATGAAATAAAAAAGTAAAGTACTGATTAACTACATATATTGTATATGTAATTGTTTTAAACCTTAACCTTTGTGCAGGTTGAAGTTGGAGGTACACAGTGATGCCAGTAATGCAGACATAGAAGCTAATGTGGGCTATAATTAGAAAGACTAGAGAATCTGTGGTCATTTATTTACAGAGTCATATCAGCAATTTCCAGGTGTGAAATGTGCAAATGTGGAGCAGGGCAGTGCTAAAATAACACCCTTCCCATACTAAAAGTTCCCAAGATGAAGAATACAAGATTTGATCCTCTTTATTTAACAGGAAGTTGTCACCACAGGTGTTAAACTAAATCTCCAAATAAACAGGACTGTAAAAGAGCAGCTGTGTGGTGTCCTTTTATCCTGGTGGCTTAAATAAAAAATAAAAGTGAATCTCATCCATAAGCGCAATCCATACGTGCAGGATAGGCTTCACACTAAACCAACACTCCATTCACAAACACTGGTTAACTAAAGGTTTGTTAATGACCTTTTTTCCCAAACACAATGGTTGTTTGAATTCAAACAAGCTTCTTCATGTGTTTGGCCACTGGTTTCACTTCTATGGTTCATAGAAACCTTTTTATCAACAGCATGGACCTACAAAGTGAAACATATGTATTCAGGTTCAGGTTACTGTACTTGTAAAAACAGATATATTGATTTTGCAGCACAAAGCATCCATCTTGACACATATTTAACAAACAATACAGATAATAGTTCAATCGAGTGAGACAAGTGAATAAAGTAAAGATGTTGGTTTTGTTTTTTATGCAGATGATGTAGTGTTTTCTCATGATTTTTTTTTGTTGCTGAGACTCTGCAGGGATTTCTATTTCACTATACAATTTGAATGTAAAATTACTGTTTGTTTTCTCTAACAAAACATTCTATGACTAAAGACATTGATTGTTTTGGGGAACTGAATTGTAAATTGATTGCAGAAAAATCTCAAAACAGCAACTGGATGAAAATTTAAAGACAATCCACAATATGTGTATTAAAGAATATGAATTTTTATCACTTTTCTCTTTTAACTTAGACTATATAGTGACAAGTATTATTATTATATTCCACATTTTTGGAGTATAGCTAGAGAAGGCTGCCTCACCATAATTGCAGTGTTTTTGTGGCACATTTAACCATCTAAAGGCAGGTTTTAGATGTTTTTCTTCCTTGTTCTACTTCTTTCCCCCTTTTATGGTTATCACTGCTACAGCAGAGATACATGCAGAACAAACCGTAATATTTATAAGTCATTGAGGTGTAATCAGACTCGCTGTCTGAAAATCAATAGGACACTGACTGCAGACAAATCAGGTTTAAACATTGGCTTAGACCTTAGCAATGTCAGAATGTGAGCTTGGTTTGGTCTGACAATTTAATTTAGCACCTTTGTGCCATAAATAGAGCACCCATCCATGTAGTCATTGGAACAAATGCAAATTTTATAGCCAAAAGACTTAAAATTCCAAGGTTTACCCCAGAATGTGCAGGCAGACTGATTGAACACTGATGTGCACTCTTAAAATAAGTGGTATTCCCCTTTGAGGTGAAGTCAGACATATTTATATTTCAAAGGATTTAAGACTACTTATTGTACGTATTTGCAAAAAGGCCTTTCATTCAAGGGGTTCCTAAATACTGATATTAAAGCCTCTGCAGCAATATGCACTCCAAAACTGAACCCAGCAGACACACAGATTACTGTATCATTCAGATATGCAACACATATTTTAAAGTTGAGAAATGCAATCAGACATGCTGTATAATATATGATAAAAAACAGGAGTGAGTGATGGAAGAATAAATCAGCCAGTTAGTAGAATTATGTTGCTGAAATCCTTCCAAGAAAACCTAGAAGGATGTTTCATACATTTTTAATGACACTGCTTTACCCTGCATCAAAGAGGAGAAGCCCTTTGTTTCAGTTTCAAAGAAAGTGCTCAGCTCAGAATTGCCATGATTTGCCCTAACAATTTCACTTTCCCCAAGTGCCTTTACTAGAGTGGTTGAATGTGATTCATGTTTGGGATTATGCATATACAATGTCATTCTGGGTTCTGATCCCTCTTTTGATTAGTGTTTTGCTTCTTAGACGTTGGAAGACACTTTTCTCGCAACAGGGAGTTATCTTAGGTACAGTCTTCACATCTGTCGTATATCTCTGACATTAAAATGCAGGAGCATCTACCAGGATGGCCGAGAGGTTAAGGCGTTGGACTTAAGATCCAATGGACGAATGTCCTCGTGGGTTCGATCCCCACTCCTGGTAGTAATAAACAGACTCCATCAAATTAGTGCTTTATTACGGTATTTGAATTAACTTCTACATTGAAGTATATTTCTGCCTGTTGAAATAGATGACTGTATTCATCCCCAAAGGAAACTATATAATAAAAGGTATAATTTACAGTAAAACTTAGACCAAAATTGAATAGAAATAAAATAGGAATCAAATATACACAAGATACATAGGTGCAGCAGCAAGATAATGGTAATATTACTGATGTAGTAAAAGATTGTAGTATAATAATAATAAATAATTCATTGATATATATGCAGTTTATCTGATGGAGGACTGTTGTCAATATGATATTAATCTATCTATCTAACTATCTATCTACTTAATTCTAGGTGTTGATTGCTTACCTTTTAAGACATTTTAAACAAATTCTTATTCCAAGCAGATTATTGCATGTGTCTTAAAACATGTCTGGAGGGAATCTGTTAATGTGATTACTTTGCGGCCAAATAAATATGGTACATGATTCAGTAGTTCTACACCACAATAATACAATTCTTCTTTATTCTATGATTTCTTAATAAATATGAGGTTTCCTGGAAGGACATGTGTTAAATAATAAATTGTATATTTTTTTAAACAACAACAAGACTATGGTTTATATGATAACATGGCAGCAGAAAGCTTAAGAAAACAAAATGTAATACTTACTACTATTTACTTACTAACTTACTACACTTGTATTAGCAGTGACCAACGTCGTACGTATCTACGTACGTAAAGGCAACTGTTGCCCACTGTGAATTCTGGGTACTGGAGTGTTTTCGTGTTAGCATTCAGTCATGTGGCTAGTTAGCATGCTAGTTAGCGTGAGTCGTTTGTGGCTGTGAAAAGCGGTTGAGTACGTAGCTAGTCACGCAAAATGATGCGTGGAAAGACGGTGATAGTGACCGGTGCTAACAGCGGCATAGGGAAGGCCACGGCAGCGGGCGTCGTGAAGCTCCGGGGCCGGGTGATACTGGCCTGCCGGGACCTGAGCAGGGCCGAGGAGGCGGCCCGGGACATCCAGAAGGAGACCGGTGCAGACCGGACACAGCTAGTCGTGAAACAGCTGGACCTCGCTTCTCTCACATCTGTACACACTTTCTGTCAGGACATAATAAAGGTAGCTTATTTGTTATCATCATTCTACGTAACATCGACAGATGTTTACGTTCCACACGGAGCAGAACCAGAAGAAGAAATTCACGACCAAACTTCAGTCTAAAATATTGTAATTTTACATCTGTTACCCCATTAACCTAAAAGATCTGCACCCACAAAATATAATAGCACGTTTTCTAACTGCTGTCTGATTCGGCATACACGAGCACACAGAAATCATCTATTTGATGCATAATATGTTTCAGTATATCTTTGTAAATAGAATAATGTCAGCGGTCATAACTCCCAAGTTTACTTGTTTTTAACTATCACATATCCCTATTTTCCTCTGTCCTTTCATACTTTTTGAATAAAAACCGTATTGTATCGTGAGTGAATTTGTTGGCATTAAGTAAATTATGTTCCTAAAGTGCAAACTTCCTAATATCATGTTCCAATCAGATTCTACAGTCAATCAATATCGCACAATTTGATCTCAAGTAATTCAGACCAGTAAAAATAAATAAATAAATAACAACTTCACATTTGTCCCCTGCTTTTTATGTAAATAAATACATCATAAATATCTACACAATTAATTAACCCTCAATTTACAAAACAGAAGCGACGACATAGGGAAAAAAGTTCAAATTGAACAACATGATGACTATTTTGTTTTTATGCAGTACAATTAGTCCAATAAGGAATAGACTTATTCCATTGGCAGATAATTTTACTTATTTGAGTTTTTTCCCAAAAATTTGATAAAAAAAAAACCTGAATTATGAGATAAACAAATCCCAAAATAAGATGAAAAGACAACATTAAGATAAAAAGTTACACTAAGTAACACTTTTGAGGAAAAAAAGACTAAATTGACCATAATCAAGAGCAAACAAAATGTAAATAAGCCAAATTATCTGCTAATAGAATAAGTTCAAGAAAATCATAATCAATATTAGGTTAATTATACCAACAAGACAATTTTAGTCCTTAAGTTTTCACTTTTAGCAGTGTAAGCATCCAGTGGGCTCGTTCTGTACACATATTTGACACCCCTGAACTAGATAGATCAACAACACAGGCTATTGATCAGTTAATCATCTGATAAGATGCACATGTATTGACAGAGACATCATAGCTTCAGGGTGATAGTTAATTTTAATTAACATTAGATAATAAACTGATTTGATGTTATACTACCAGGAGTGGGGATCGAACCCACGAGGACATTTGTCCATTGGATCTTAAGTCCAACGCCTTAACCTCTCGGCCATCCTGGTTGTTGATAACCATTATTGATAAATTAAGACATTAAAATTCTTTTTTGTAGTGAGTGATATAATATTCTATAATAATATAATATATAACAGTCTGCATGATGAGTACTTCTACTCTTGGTATTTTGAGTACATTTTGCTGATAATGCTTCTGTACTTTTACTAAAATATTATTTTTAGTTCAGGGCTTTTACTTGTTACTGAGTATTTTTTGTTGACTTTATTTCTCATTTCATCAGTAAAGGATCTGACTACTTCATCCACCACTACTTCTAAGTATTGTGTGTATCAAAGCCTGATATGTTTCATTCCTCTGTGACTGAGACCATGTTTTAGTTTTCTCAAGTGCAGGATTTACACTGAATATGAAGCCCTTTTAACTATGTATAACAGACAATCCAAGACAGTTTTGAGGTCGTATGAAATCTTTTTAAAGCTGATACTAAGTGACACTAAAGGCCCGTCTGAGGAATCATTTCATCATCTGTTTTCTGTGCTGTTGAACAGGGGGAGCCTCGGTTAGACATCCTCATTGCAAATGCTGGTGTCTACCAGTGTCCTTACACCAAAACACAAGACGGCTTTGAGATGCAGTTTGGGGTCAACCACCTGGGCCACTTCCTGCTCACCCACCTGCTTCTCGATCTGCTGAAGCGATCGTCTCCCAGCCGCATCGTGGTGGTCTCCTCCAAACTCTACAAGCACGGTCACATCAACTTTGAGGACCTGAACAGTGAGCAGAGCTATGACAAGGCCTTCGCCTACAGCCGCAGCAAACTGGCAAATCTGCTGTTCACTTGTGAGCTGGCCCGTCGACTGGAGGGCAGCGGAGTGACGGTGAACGCTCTCACTCCCGGCATCGTGAGGACTAACCTGGGGAGGCATGTCCATGTCCCCGTGTTAGCTAAGCCCCTGTTCAACCTGCTCTCCCGGGGCTTGTTTAAGAGCCCCGAGGAAGGGGCTCAGACTTCGGTTTATCTGGCCTGCAGCCCAGACGTAGATGGGGTTCAAGGAGTGTGTTTTGCAGATTGTCAGCCCCAGGTCCTTCTGGACAAAGCCACAGACCAGGACGTGGCCAGTAAACTGTGGGACATTAGTGAAGTCATGGTGGGAATAACTACATGAGAAGAAAAATCTGTTCATAAATTATAACAGAGATGTCGCAAAGCTTAAAAAATTTAAATGGTTTTATATATTCAGTGCCTTGCTCTGCACATCGTGTGTTATTAGCACAATGATATCACAGAAAGATGTCTTCTCTCAGCTCCTCATATTTCTTCCACCCTCCAGTGCTTCAACATGCAGTGATATTACAACATTAGATGCGCTGTCACATACTGGTGTGGGTGCCATAGTATCAGCTGGAATCAGTCATATCATGGCTGCAGGTGTCAGCAGACATCTGGGAATATCTTCCTTAAATGACAATTCTTCAAGAGATATTCTCCAGAATAGCAGCATATTTGTGTCTCAATTCTGAATGAAGCACCAAGCACTTCATTAGTTGCTCCTGTAGGTAATTGGATGAACAAAATATTGGGAACTCATTTCAATATAATGAAGCACTGCGGTACACTGTTACCACCCACTACAACCTCAATAATAAACATAAAGGAGAATCATCACCGTTCTCTTAATATCAAGATTCCATTAGGCTTCAAAGTTGTTCCTAATGAAGTGAAAATAATAAATATTCTGATATATCATTGTTGAAACTTCTGTATTATCTCTATATTGCTATTTATATAACATTTGCATACAGGAGGTGTAGCTCAAAAGTACTTTTCAATACCTTATATTAAAAATAGTCTCAATTGCGTTCTCTATGATTTTTCCATATTTTTTAATTTGATTTTAATATCAATAGATTTGCCCCATAGATGTTGTTTACATATCCTCGCCCTATTCAAATAATGGCCTGAGTCAATTTTGATGAAAGTGAGTTTTTTGCCTAATTACCTTTATACTAATATGAAAGGATCTGTATCCCCTATAGGACAGTAACCATTTTGTTTTTTGCCTAGGTCAATTTTTTTTCCCAAGTCAGGATAAAATTCTCTTGATTTAGGCAGTTTAACAAGATTTCATGATAGTGACTACTTCAAGAAGCAAGAGAATCTAGTGCACAAGAAACTAAACATCATTCTTGAATCACTTTCAACAAGGTATACTTTAAAACTCATTTAATATAAAGTGTTGTGCATATCAATAAATAACCAAACATGTAACCAAACATAAAGAAAGAAAGGAATTTCCAGGATCTTTAGGTAAACATCTATAGTTAAACATGTTGATTGTCATCACTTCATTGGAAATTTGACACATCTCAGGTTTCACAAAATTGTGGAAAAAAAGTGATGAAAAGGGGAACTAATTTAATTCCAGGTAAAAGAAGTTTTGAGTTTTCACTATTGATTGAAAGAACAGTTTAAGCCAGGTTTAAATCACGCTAGAATGTTCAAAATGATCCTGAGTCACTTTATTCTTTAACATTAGATAAGTAACACGCAACGACAAAATATATTTTCAGCATTTGTTTAAATGTTTTATTTTATTAGGGTGGCGATATATATAATGATATTTTGCGCAGGATCATGTTGTTGTCGTTGTAAACGAACAATGTGACAACATGTTATTTAAAAACAAAAAACAACGCTGTGTCATAGTTCAAACTGAACATATAATCACATACAATCACAGTTATAAACGGACGACGCGTCATGTAACGGGCCCAAGTCGCCTGTTCGCCGAGAATCATGGGAAATTGAGTTTTTAAGGAGAATGGGTTATACCAACGTAGAGGTGCGATGTAAATACTAGCAAATATGCTAATTTCGTGGTATCTTTATGGTTCATACACAGGCACTTGTTGTGTTGTATATTTCCGTACTAATATATGTTTCGTAAACATAATATATACGAAGAATGCATCGATATTGTCGAGAAAAGCTAAAGTTCCTTCCCCCGTCGCTCACTGAAGAATACGAGCGGCCCGTTAATGCGAGCCCTCTTCCCCGTCGGATTACAGCCGTGACAGCACGCAAAGGGACGCTTACTGAGCCATAAAACGTCGAATAAAGCTAATAGTAAGTGACATAAAGTTGTTTTTTTACGACCCGTAGCACAATAAAGGTGTATTGCTTGTAAAACCATCGAAACTGTTTTAAAATTTAAGTTTTTTTCGGCGCCACGTGGTCAACAAGTTGGTGCCGCTGTCAAAACTTGTTCAACTAATGTCTGTGTGGTACAGCAGCGGATGAATGCAACACACAGTTTTACTGTCATAATTATCGCTGTTGACTGAGCCAATTGCTTGATTTCTGCCATAATTATAAGTTAATTGCACACTTCTTTCAGTGATCCCCAAGTGAGAAATATTTGGTGATTAGCACAGCTGTTTATCACATAACAGCAAGATAATTCTAAGCTTTCCTCGAACATTTAAAATAAATCAGTCCGTGTGCAGTTTTTATTTCTCTAAGGGACTGCTTATGAGACTTTTTGTATTGTCTTGTTTTTCTGTTGGGTATTAGCTTCCAGTTATAAGGTGAGTTTATGATGATGATGAAGCTGCTTTCAGCTGATGTTCTAACACGTGCCTTGATTTGATGGCTCTCTTATGATGAAATAATAAAAAAAAGAACATTTAAATTGCCAGTCTATTAGGTACACCTGCAACAAATCCTGTACAATATTTCGGATATTTTCTCTTTTTTTTAAAAAAAAAAAAAAAGGACGTTTTTGAAGTTGTCGACACAGTTGCAACAAGTCATTGCGGATCAACACCAAATTGACTGACTCAACTATTTTCATAATCTATGATCCTTTTGGTCATTTTTTTAAGCAGAAATGTAAAATATTTGCAGGCTGTAGCTCCTCAAATGTGAGGATTTTAAACTTTTGTGTCATACATAATTAATTGCACTGATTAACTAAAATTTATTTCAGTTAGAGTATTGATCAGACAAAAAAGGCATTGAGGACATCTCCTTTTGGCTCTAAGAAATTCTAAATAGTGTACATTGTATTGCTTCTGAACTTCATTACGGATATTTATGTCCAGCCTTAATCATATGCAATCTGCAATTAATATTTTCGTTATCAGCTAATCTGCCAATTATTTTCTTACATTTTATTTTTTCTATAAAATATGAAATGTGACAAATTCCTAAAGCACAAGATGACAAATTAAAATACTTAGTTTTGTCTAATGAACATTTCAAAACCAAATTTACGTTAGAAAATGGAGGAAGAAAGTATTCACATTTAAGATGAATGCATTTTTGCTTGTTGGGAAAAAAAAGTTGCATCTTAATTATGTTAATCGATTAATGTTTTTGACTGTATTTTTAATCAAGGTGGACCTAATGAGTGGCAATTAGTTAGAACAAGGTCTGATGTGTATACTTTCAGGAGTGACAATGCATGTAAAAGTGACTAGTTTGTGTAGTTGTGATGTTTGTCTGCTTGTTTAAAGGTACTGCAGCTGGCAGGAAAAAAAATGTCTTTTGTGAAACTTTAAATACTTTTGTGAATTTTGTAAATATTCCATCTCACAATAGGGAGCGTACATTATTCTCCAGCATGCCAAAAAAAAGGTGAGCCAGGCTCTCGTTGCACAGGTTTGATTTAAAAGATTCCTCTCATCATCATTCATGCATCAATACGGTGTTTCCTCGTTAATCGGATGTGTGTGTTTTGAAGGGACGGCCTTGTTCCAGTCCTCACCAGGTTTTCCTGGTTTCAAGTTTTACAAGTTGAGATTGTTTTGCTTAAGATGTTTTTTAATCTTAAGATCAGATTCGTAATAAATATGAGGAAGCACTGCAAACATCTAACATTTGTTTTGCAAATTATGTTTTGCATTGTTTTTCGCTTTGCAGTTAAAAAGTCCAATGTGAGATTGATCAATGAACTTTTATTCCAAAATACCAAAAGAATATGGGAGACTCTGCACTGCAATTTCAAGGTCATTCAGCTATTGCTGCTATGCAGGTTGTACTCATTCAGATTTCTTTCTGTAAAGAGAAATCTGAATGTTTAACATTTTCTGGACCAAATTAAGCTTTTTGATCAATCATGTCTCTTGACCTCAAAGACCACATTGGTGTCATGATCACAGCTGATTCATGGGCTTCAAAAATGCTTTCTCTGATGCCCCTAACCAGCAAGTTCCTTTAATGACGCTAACCTCTCACTAAACTAATGGCTCTAGCCTCCTCCACCTCTTGCTTCTTTTCTCTCCCCATAAACCTGACAAAAAGTGAGAAAGGAGACCCCTTTAATAAAGAAATGGATCAGTTTAGCCCGAACACTAAGCAAGGAGCAGTTCCTCAGCACGCGATACCAGTCGGGACCCTCAGACAGGGTAATGTTCCGGAGAGGAGCATCATCAGTGGAGACAACATCCAGTTCGGGAGGCTGCGGCGCCACACACGTCTGTCCCAGTCCGAGAACCAGGGTTCTGAAGACGAGTGGCTGAGCAGCCCGAGCGGCTCCTACGGCCAGAGCCCCGTCTTCAGGGGCGTGCTGGGCGAGTCGGTCTGGTACAACCGCAGCTCCTTCGAGCAAGCCGAGGGCAGCTACCAGCGGCGACTGGCCTCCAACGGCAACAGGGCGCTGTCGTCCTCCCCGAGGAGCCCAAACACCCGAGTCTTCTCCAGACGCACCCCCAACCAACAGCAGGATCAGTCTCCCCCCGTCACCACGGTGAAGTCCTCTGGCACCCCCCACCGCCGCTCCAGCAGAGGTCGCAATCGCACCTCCTCTGAGACCGAGCAGGGGGGCAAAGGCAGCAGGGGTCCGGTGCAAAGGAAGAGAGGCTTCTCTGAGACGGAGAAAAGGCCCAAATGGGACAAGTATGACACCTCTCACACAGGGAATGGGAGAGACATGATCTGTGTTTTCATTTTATTTAATGGTTATTTTCCGTTTGCCTGTCTGCACTTTTGTTTGCCATTTTTCAGTTATGCTAACTTGTGTATTTTTATTTTTTTGTATGTCAAACTTTAAATTCAGTGTGACTTGTGACAGTCACATAAGTTATAATGTACAACATATATGGCATAATGTACATGGTCCCCTGTGTTTGGAAAATAAAGTGGAACTCTGCTGTAACTAATGCGGGGCTGTTGGTGGGCAGTGAGCAACCTTTTGTTTCCATAATCCAGAGTTTGCAAACCAGGCAACTCTGTTTGACTGAGGAATGTGTAGATGCCGATCTGCTGCGGTAAGCCATCAGTGAAATGAGAAGCGGAGGTGAAGCATGGTTGCAGGCTGTTATAACCCTGTGTTTCATTGTTGCTTGTGATTTTTTTTTTTCTTTTTAAACTGTTATTGTCCTATAAGCTGTGTATATATGAACAAAAATTGTTACACTTTGTGTCTCTCCCTATTCCACCCACAACTCCATCTGTGGCTCTGCATGTCATAACCTGTGATGTGCGGCGTCCTGGTCAAGTGACTAATTCAACAGTGTTGCTTATTTCCTGTCACTGATTGTGCCGGCTATAAAGACTAAAGACCTGGTCCTGGCTGTTTAACAGATAATATGGCAAATATTTCTCAGACTTTTTTTTATGTGTAATTTCAACTGAATTTCTCTTCCTGCCCTCCTCAGCACCAAAATGAGCGGAGTGCAGTGCCTTGCCTCAGAGAACATCTGGTTTGACAAACATCGCTACGATGAGGCTGAGAGGCAGTTCTATGAGGGAGTAAACGGCCCCTCCACACATCAGCAGGTGAGAAAACGCTTAAATCTAAATCGTTCATTTTCTTTTGATAGCTTGGCTTTTTATACACTTTTCTGAATATGTATCAGCCCGATCAATCACTGTGCTTTCTAGAAACCTTTGTTTTTAATCCTTGTTGGTGGGAGGTGCTGTACTCGCCTGTCCCGACACCTCCTCAGCTCTTGCTGCCATGTCAGTGTGTGCACGCTGCCCTGTCAGTCACCAGGGGGGTTTGAGCAATAGTTATATCATCGTCCGTCACAGCACTGAGCAGCCTGGAGCAGCTGTGGTGCCTGTCGATTTAGAGAGAGGGATCAGGTGATTTGGCAGCTGCCTCTGCTACTCCGACTGTAGCAGCTGAGTTTCTATGCAGGCCCAGCAGAGATTGGGAAGAGTTCATAATTGTCCCAAAAAACAAATCAATTCAGTATCTCACTTATTTCTATCAATCCACACCGCTGGCACTTTGATTTTGCTTATTTCAAACTCTTTCTTTAGTTAAAAGTCATTCCCATTTCAGGACTTAATACCATACGTGGGGAATAACTGCACAATTAACTATATTGCAACATTAGGCATGAAGGGCACATTTATTTATTTTTATGACTGTGGCCAAGTTTAACATTTTGATGTTAAATGTTAAACTTGGCATCATCACTACTTTTCCATTGATTGTCAAGTGTCAAGTCACACTGAATGGTGTATGGGTCATCCTGCTTCTGTCAGTATGACATGCTGCTTCCTGTCTTCTCACTGCTCCTGTTTCATCACTGCTTTACCCACGCACAACTGCAGGAGATGGAAATTAATGCCATCCTGCAAGATATTGCTAAATCCCAACAGAATATCCAGCAGTCCTTAAATGGAGCGACTACTGTATTATGAATGAGCCACTACTACTCACTAGTTTTAATGTACCAGCCAAACAACAAAGGGGATAGCTGTTAAAGCCCTAGGTTTGTTTAGATAAGTTTAGAAATCTAGTTTTTAGTTGGGTTGGAATTCAGTTAAATCCTGAAAAAGAAAATCATTTAAAATCGCTTTATTCTCCTTTTGCCTGACGTTCATTCTACCTCTGCTTGCTTACTTTCATAATCTTCATCACACTCAGTAAGTCAGTAAGTTGCTGTATGTTGGTCTTTTCCAAACAAACAGCCTTTTGTTTGCCATGTGGAAGTGTTTAAAGGAACTTTTTTTTTATCGCTACAGCAACCCCTGATGTCATTAAATCTTACATTAAAAATGATCCCATTGAGGTTCCCACATTTAAATGTGAAAGGGGGGAAAAATAGCAGGAGTCTGTATTAGCAGACAGGCAGAGTTCAGGTTTCAGTAGTAGTGTAAGTGTAGTGGGAGAGGAGAATAGTTGGATCTGTGCATCTGCATAATATTTTAAGTTGTCATTTTTTTACCTTGAATTCATCAACACTGTATGACTGATTTGATCTAAACCTCGACTGCAAACTCTGAAGCTGTTCATACTGTAGCATGTGTAGCATCTTCCTACCTACATACAACCTCTACTTTTCTTTGTCTTTGGTCTTTTTTCCTCTTTTCCTCCCCTCACCTTCACCCCGTACCTCAATGTGGGTGCAGGTGAAAGCGGCCGCGCAGCAGGCCAAAGGGCGCCAACAGAAACGGCAGCACAGAAACGTAAGTCCTCTTAAAACATGCTTGCTGCTCTGGCAGAGACAGACAGAAGTGTGCTGGCTGTGTCTGCTGCTGCCTGACATGGCGTTTGCTCCTGTAACCACAGTACTAAGACGTCTCATCCTGCACCACCGCCTCACCATCCCGCATCCTTGTAGGCACCTTAAGCCCTGTTTCCACCACAGGAACATTCCCAGGGGGCTAAAAGCCTTTTGAGGAACAATTCCTTTACTCGTGTTTCCACAACAGGAACCAGGGTTCACAAGTGTGAATGAATGGAGAGAGACAGAGTGGTGGTGGAGAGAGCAAGAAGTGAACAAGAGGGATAAAATTTAAACGGTCTAAAGCAGAAATAAATGACCAGATGATTTACTTCTGAGACAGACGTTCTTTGTTTCAGTTACTTTTCCTCCTCCACATTTCTCCAGCTTGAAAATCAGAGGCATGCAATAGTACATAAAGCACAACAGGACAATTGGTTTTTTTTGTGCATTATTACTATTTTAAGCACTGCCATAACCTTAACTTCTTTAAGGTCTAATTTGCATAATCTAATGGGGCTTCATAGCAGGGACTTTCCAAGTTTCTTCTAGTTCCAAAGATCTCTAACTTTAGGTTGTGACAGGGGCTATACTACCACTAACTGATCCAGAATGTGTAATTATCTTGATGTTTCTGCCATCAATTACTATGGAAAAATAGTGATTTGTCCATATTAAATATAGTTCTTCCACTTCCTTGCATGCTTAAACTTTAATCTCATGGTAACATTTTAATGTGGTGATTGTGAGAAAAAGTTATTTTCAGTTGTTTTGTGGCTTTGTTTTAAAACAAAGAAAAGGTTAACATGCATGCTGCCATTGTAAACTAAATATTAAATCCTTTGTGAAAATTTAAGATGTTTAACATCAGCATTGTTTGTGACATACATTTAAATCATTGTTAAATGGATTTTAGTCTTGCATGGTTTTTATCACTTCACTATTTTTTTTTTTATTGCTTGCTTCTTCACTTCAGGCTTTGATTGGATCTCAAAGTGCCTGCTTTGTTACCATGACGACCCTAACCAGCAACATGGCATTCGCTAATTTGTTTGTTTTTCTTCAGTCATCCTCACATGCAGGAGGTGACCAGGAGCTGGTGTCACGCATGAAGAGCCTGGAGCTGGAGAACCAGGCTCTGCACAAAGGTGTGTTTTGAGTTTTTAGCACATCATTTGCTTAGTTATCACAGGATTCATATTTTACTTTTCATATTTGCATGTTAGTGGTGGAGGAGATGAGAGCAGCCCTGAAGAAACTGGAGTCCAGAGTTGTTGTGCTGGAAAAGACCCCGGCATCAGCAGCAGCCCCTAGTGCTAAGGTAGATGCCTATGAATTATGATTTCTTTACCACACGTGCTGTATGTTCTCTACATGTTCTCTGTAACCACAGTCTGAAGAGATCAAAGATATTTAGTGTTGTTTGTCATGATTCTATTCCCATTCCTTTTTCCAGCCTGCTCCAGTTGCACAAGTAAACGGTGATGACGACGATGATGATGATGATGACGTTGACTTGTTCGGCAGTGATGAAGAAGATGAGGAGGCTGCACGCCTGAAGCAGGAGCGCGTAGACGCATATGCAGCCAAGAAGTCCAAGAAACCCGCTCTGATCGCCAAGTCATCCATCTTGTTGGACGTTAAGCCTGTACGTATTAATATGCTGCAGCATATAATGATCATAGAATTGTCATTCTTTAAGCTGAACTAGAAAAGCACTCAGATCAAACCTCCACCAAGTATACGGCCAAGCTATGCAGGTGCCAGATATCACCACCGGGTGGCCCCAAATGAGGTTCATACCCGAACGTTGCCAAACAGAAAATTCTAACTTATGTAGAAACCAGGATTTGTTCCAGATCCTTACTGCAATTTAGTCATGTGTTCATGGTACCATTCCCAACATTCACTGGAAGTTTAATAAAAATCCAGCCTGAACTTTTGAGTGATCTTGCTAAACAGATGTCAAAACGTCTACTTTTACGTTGTATACTGCATCATTGATTTGGATTGTGCAATTTGCCTTCAAACTCCTGTGCTTTGTCAAATGAATGTTTGTTTCCTTAGTGGGACGACGAGACAGACATGGTCCAGCTTGAGGAGTGTGTGCGCTCGGTGCAGATGGACGGGCTGCTGTGGGGCGCATCCAAACTGGTGCCAGTGGGCTACGGCATCAAGAAGCTGCAGATCAGCTGCGTCGTCGAGGATGACAAAGTTGGTACTGATATTCTGGAGGAGGAGATCACCAAGTTTGAGGACTATGTAAGTAACAACCACTTTCACCAGGGTTAGCTCACCCAAATAATGCATACATTTTCTCAATCACCCCTGGGTGATATCTGACATAGATGCATTTTGATTGTTATCAGCTGACATTTGTCTCTGCAGTCACCTCTACTACTGTATATTTGAACTGGGGCAGGAATCCTGGCCTATCAAAACCAAAATATGAACTGAAGCTTTTTCAGTTAATCTCCAAAGTAGTGTGTTAACTTAGAACATTCGTTGAAATATTATAGTGCAAAATGCTCATTTAAGAGTTGGGAAATAATTTAATGACAAAAATATTTTTTTGTATGTATGAGTGAAATAGTCCTCTAAACTTTGCTCTTTTAATAACTCAAAGAACAAACTCCTTTCAGGAAAAAAATACAAATCATGTAATCTTTGCTTGACATGAAATGATTTATTGATTTTACATAAATAGCTTAGTGCAATGAATAGGACACTTTAAGTTGTATATCCAAATATATATATATGTGCATAAAATACAAGATATCAGAACCCTTCTAAATGTTTTTTTTTCTTTTTTTCCCTGCAGATCCAGAGCGTAGATGTTGCTGCATTCAATAAGATCTAAGCTTTACTTTCCCACCAAAGTGTTGCTGCTGCTCCCGGCTTGCACGGTTATTAAAATGTCAAGCTTTGAGCACAATCTTGTTTCCGTTTCATTATTTCTTTTGGTTAATAGTTGGTATCTTGTTATTATAAGTTACTTGAGAACTGTTTTTCATAAAGCACAGTCACCTTCACATTTGTGGAGAGTAAAGCTTCAAAGTAGAGCCCAATCCCACCCAAAATCCTGGATATATAGGCTGCGTGAATGAAGTCTTGACTTTATGGAGTAAAACCATTGTATCAGAAATGTTGTAGAAAGACAGAATCCCACTCCTGAAGTCCAGATATACTCCTATCCTGCTACAGCAGGAAGCAGCGATAGCTGTACTCTGTTTATTGTGCTGAAATGAACAGACAGAGTAAGAGCAGTCCAGACTCCAGGATTTGGAGTTGTGTCCTAGTTTGCAGTCGCTCCCTCCTCCTTTCCTGCTCATGCTTCTGTAGCACACTCCAATAGAAACCCCACCAGTGCCACCCCACTCCACCTCCCAGTAGCAGCGACCAGCCATCCCAGCACGACACAGCACCTGAGCCCAGCTAGTGAAGCGGTCGGGGTGGTCCGGGTACGGCTGCGGCTCTGAACGTGTGGTCACACATGTCTGACCATCGGAGAAGCACAGATAAGGGTTGGCTGTGTTGGGGTCCAGGATTATGTCTTGGTAATCTGGAGAGGAGATGACTATTGGTATTAGGAAGGTTAATCCATTACATGCTTGCTGTCAGACAAATGTCTAAACATCTACATGGATTGGCACCAACTATTCACTTTTTTCACAGAAGTTACACCTACATGAACTAGAAGGTAAACAGTATGCTAATTAGGGTCCAGAGTATTGTTTGTTCTCACTGGAAAGACTGCTACACTAAATAGAACCTTAATTGGTAACACCTGTGTTTCCCTACTATTTCAATATGGCTGCTGTGGAAAAAGGTATGGATGGATTGTTGTGCAAATTGATATAAATATTTGTATTTTCCTCAGGAGTTGTAGTAATATCTTGGGTCAGATGTTTAATCTGCCCAATACTTAAAGTATGTATACAACTATAGTTAACATCCATCAGCTTTACTTCATAGTAAATAGTAGTTAGCATGCTGAAGTTAGCATTGAGCTCAACAAACATCTGTCAGACCTGACAGAGCTGTGTCCACTTGATGATTTTCTTTCTTATGATTGTAAATGTGTTTTGGACTGTTTAGAGAAAATAAGTAAGATGAACTAGCAAATTGTGATTTGTACCATTTTCATTATGGAATAATTGTACTCACACTGAAAGAAATTAGCTCTCGTCTTTGGTTCTGAGTTGTGGGGTATTTCAGCATCTTTTGCTGGTGAACACAGACAAGGGCAGACATTAAAAACACGGTAGAACTTTAAATTTACCACAAAAGCTACTAATTTACATACCTTTAGT
Organism: Lepturacanthus savala; assembly: GCA_030544235.1. NCBI lineage: Eukaryota > Metazoa > Chordata > Actinopteri > Scombriformes > Trichiuridae > Lepturacanthus > Lepturacanthus savala. Next base: position 10,451,908 of record CM060461.1, read on the forward strand.
CTTTTCGGAGTTACTTTGATTGCTGGTTTCCTTCAGTGAAATCACTGGAAACAAAGAGCAGACAATGTTGTGTAATTCCTTATGTCTAAAAATCTTTAATGATCTGTAGAAGAAACTTACCTTTATCTGTGATTCTGTCGAATTCCCTTTCGAGTGTTTCATCCAGGCTGTCCTTCAGATCAGCCAGCGCTCCTCTCATGCTTTTGTACATCATGTAGGGAAGTGCATCAGTGCTCGGCATCTCTACGGTCTTCACAGGGAAGTGGAGAGATTTGCACTTCTGCAGTGACATGCAAACAAATTGGAATACACTATTCAAATGTAAAGACGGTGAACCAGGAAATAAATCACATGGTCTGTCAAACACAAGTTAGGCTGGTGTTAAATGTTACAATTCATCTTGACCTTAATAAAATAGGGGCAGAGTAAAAGCTATTGATTAATGTGGACAGAACAAGTTATGAAATCCTTCATAAGGCAACAAATTAATCATTAGTAAATGGAAAAGGCAAACAAAGGAATACTATGTTGGACTAGTGGAATAAGAAATTTGAAAACTGTCCAAGTACACTTTGTAGAACCAGAACTTGATGAATTCAACAGATTAATAATCAGTTCTTGTTTCGTTACTGCAAATAAAACAAAAGTAAAGCAAAATGACAAAAACAGTTATTGAATAAATGATCTGGCAGCCGTTCATACAGTGCTTCAATTCCCTTTATTACAATAGATCCAATATTAGAGTTTTGTGATTATGGCATTTTATGGTTTATTCCTCCCAAGACACACTGCATGGTTTTTAATATAGTGCTTCATTTTATCATTTAGTTTATTTGAAAGTTAAGTTTATTAAACAAGACAAATGTTGCCAGACTCTAGAGGTTTGATGTCTTTATTATCATGTTTGGACTAATTTTTACTCATGAACACACAGTTCAGATGAGTCCCAGTGAGGCCTTATATGTGAATGGCACAATGAGTTTCAATCCTGGGCACCACCAAAAAGGTTTTAGTGATATCATTCCAAAGAGCTAATAATCAAATAGCAAATTTAGCAGAACCTGTTGAATAAAATGTTTTGAGTTTTATAATCACAGTAAAAATATCTAAAAATGTTATATTTCCTAAAAAGGAAATATAGTCCCTGATTTTAACCAATGGGTTTCACAAAACACGGGGAATACTACTATGCAGCCTATCTTAGATATTTGATACACCAGACTACACAGCTAAGTGGAAAGACATGGAAAAAGTTCAGAGGACACCCAATTCAGAATGTGATTGGAGATAAAGAAGCAAACCAAAAAAAATAAACAGCTAGATCCAATTACATAGTGTACTTTGGAATTATGGTTCAGATTCATAAAATGTGGGATAAAGGATACTAATCCGTTATGGTGGGTTGCATTTGATAATAACTAAACCGGCCATGTACAACAAGGGATTTATACAGTGGGAAACTAAGGGAATTAGAACATTGTGTACACTAGAATATGAATGAAAAAAAACATCTAAGTAAACAAATTCTATAGGTACTCACAAATAAGGAGATAAATACCTGGAAAAAAAAAACGTAATAGCGAGTAAAAAGGTGATAACAAGGAAATTAGGCAAAGTAGATCTGACCAAGGAACAATGGATGGAAATAACAGGAAATCTATACAATGGAAAAACTGACACAACCTCAGAGGATTGCAAGAAACAGAAGACAAGTGGCTGAAGTGGACCAATTACAGGACCGCGGATAGCGACAAATGAAAAGGCAACTGATATAGAAGATGAAACTGAAAATGGATGGATAAAGAAGAACATAGCTCCCAACAGGACAATTAGTATTAGCATTTTATTTTGATATATTGTTTTGTTGTTAATGATCCTTGGTGGTCTGTAGTAAATTTTAAAATGTAATAAAAAACAAACTGAAAAAACATCTTGTATTTTGTAATAATAATATTAATATAATAAATGAAATTGTCATGTCTTTGGTAGTTTGATAGTTTTGTCTTTACGCTGTTGCTTGTGTATTATTTTCTTAACAGATGAATTTCATACGTTATAAAAATGTTCTATGTTAAGCTTCAGGTTGCCTTTTAATATCTGGCCAAGTACAACAAATGGACTATATGAAAAATTTTTAAACAGGTGCATAACTCTTAGTTCTGATTTAAACCCTGACAGCAGAGTCCTATAGCTGCCCAGTCAAGGTTTTTGGTTGAGACAGGTGATACCGATACGATACCTTTTTCCCCAAACTACAGGCGAAGTTAGTTTTGGTTCCGTACCTGCAGGAAATGAAAGTGGTCCTCGGTGCGAGAGAGCTTCTCCAGCTCAGCGTCCGTCCTCCTGAGCTCAGCGACCTCTCTCTGGATCTTCTCCAGCAGCTCCTCCACCTGACTGACAGTCGCTCTCTCCTGGACTCTGAGCAGCTCCTTCAGCTCGCTGCTCTGTTTCTCCACAGAGCGGATCAGCTTGGAAAAAATCCTCTCGCTCTCCTCCACTGCTGCGTCTGTGGAGTGCTGTGGGGGGATGAAGTTTTCTAAGGACTCATGCACACTACTTTTGAGTCTAAGCAGGGTCGCAAACATTTCAGGCACTATAGAGGAAATGCAGTCACCTTGATAAACTTGATGATGTATCTGAGCTCCTTCTCTGAGTCCTTCAGTTTCTGCACAGACTTCAGAGAGCTTTCCTGGAGTTTTTTCTAAGAGAATAAAAAATGTTTTAATCAAAAAGGATTGAATTGTACAGGAAACCTTTGTTCTATCAACCACACTTTTGACACATCTGAACTCAAGATGTGGCTGCAGGAACAGGGAATTTCACAGTCCCTGTATTCGACATTTTTTCTTTTTAGATCCCATCAGAATGTTGTAAAAATGTTCAGTTTTCCAGTGTTACTGTATTTTTTCCATATAGCAACGTATAATAGGGGTATTGCAACTGCGCAGCATCTCTATATGTGAAAACGAAAATTAAAACGATTTAAGGCTCTTCAAATTATTAGCAACATAGTCTTTATATAGTTAGAAATGTGCTGACTCCAGTGCTGCATGGATGAGTTATTGTAATTAAGTGCTTTGGACAGTGGTGGCAGACATAATCAGATGTTTTAATTAAGTAAAAGGAGTAAAGTGCTTATTATACAGCTCCTTCAAGAGTGTTAGTGGTATATTATATTGTTATATATATATATATTGTTTTTATTACTAACAAATACATATGAAAATAGTTTAAAATATTTGTGATTATTAGAAGTAGTAGAAGTAGTGGGTTACTGCATCACAATAAGTGTAACTTATTCTTTCATATAATAATACACTATTACACAAAGTTCATAACAATTGAAAAAATAAACAAGCAGACTATTAAAACAAATTAGAATATTAAAATATATTATTTTATGCAAAATCTCAATCTGTGATATCCAAGTGGCCAACAAATGTTTGAGTGTAAAAGCAAAAAAAATATTTCTCTCTGAAATAAAGTAGAAATATGAAGTAGCATCAAATAGAAATACTTAAGTACAGTACTTGAATAAACTTATTTAGTTACTTGTGTACATGTAAATAACGTTTAGATTTGTTATCTAAATAAACATTGTCTTTTTGTAATGATATATAACAGAAAAACATTGAAGTCACTGAAAAATGTAAGGGGTAAAATATATATATATATATATTTCTCAGAACTGAAAAAGTAACGGGTAACATGTTTTTATAATAATTATTATTCATTCCAGGAGAAAAATAAAAATTCTCAGATTATAAGAGGGACGGCCAATGCGGGATTCGAACCGGTGCCGCCTGCGGGGAGGACTGTAACTTCTATACATGGGGCGGATACCCACTTGCCGGCCAGAAAAATATAAATAAATAAGGGGTAATTTTTTATTCTTATTCATTTTAGAAAAAAAAGGTAGAATTCTGATTTTAATCTGCCCTGCTGGTTTTAGGAGGCTCTCACTCCAACACACCTGATTCTAATTATGAACAAGCCCTTGACCTGCTTCAGCTTCGTGATAATTAATTAGAACCAGGTGCGTTAGAGTGAGGAGATTTCTAAAACATGCAGGGTCGTAACGCTCCAGGAGCAGGTTCGGGCAGACCTCTTTTAATAGGTATTTTTTATTATTATTTGGGGGGGAATCTGAATTCAGACTTTAATAGATTATTTTATAGAATAAATTAACTTTAAAATGTATTTGATTTCAGAACTGTTCCACTGTGCAATGTTCTATCCTAACCTTCGTTCAAACAGAAGCTAATATCCCGAACATTTAAATGAATTGAAGCGGAATCCTTCCCCAAACACACCTGTAGCGCTGCTCTCTCGTCCCCCGCGGCCACCACGTCGTGTCCCTTGTGTTTATCTTTGACGCACTGGGAGCAGACGGCCTGCAGGTCGCTGCGGCAGAAGCCTCTCAGCAGCTTCTTGTCGTGCTGGGGACACAGCAGCTTCTCCCTCGGCTGGTCAGCCGCCGCCGCCGTCGCCGGCACGAGCCTGTGCGCCTTCCCGTGAAAGCGGTCCTCGTGGACCCTCAGGTGAGCCACGCACAGCGACTCCGAGCACACGAGGCAGGACTTGACCGCTTTGCTTTTCCTCCCCGTGCAGACGCTGCATTTGGCGTCTTCGGGTTTGACCGAGTGTTGCGCCGGATCCCGAGCCCCGGTCCGCTGAAACTGCTCCACCACCTCCCCCAGAACGGTGTTCCTGCTGAGCAGAGGCCGGGGGTTGAACACCTGTCTGCACTGGGGGCAGCTGTACTGGCCTTTCTGCTTGGCCCCGTTCCAGTAGTCGTCGATGCACTCCAGGCAGTAGCTGTGTCCGCAGGGGATGGTCACCGGGTCTCTCAAAACCTCCAGGCACACAGAGCAACAAAACTGGTCCTGCTCAACAGAAATCGTCGCTGCCATTTTTTCCTCTCTCTTCCTCGCGTCGAACAGAAACTCGGGAAACTGCGAGGTAGAAAGTTGGGTGTGACGCGCACAGGTGTCGATAGATACCTGCTGCTCAGGTTTCACCTGTAGCCTCCAATCACAGCCGGGAACAGGCTGGACCAGGAACAGGCTGGACCAACCCGCTGTGGTGGAACAACCTCCAACTGCGTTTACATGACAGAAGATTATGGTACATCATGCTACGATGAGCACTAAAGTGCTGCTGTTTGCACAGCCAACCTGATATCCCGCTTAATGCCCGTATTTGGTCAATATAGAATGAAATGTAAAGCAGGGATTGATAAATGTCCATTCATGGAAAACGTATGAGGGGGACAAATGGTCAAATGTCCTGGAAAATAAGTTATCGTATTTATCCTCCACCTATGCTGGGAGCTTATGCAAACGAGTTAAAAGCTGTGCACGTGCAACTTTCTTCTGGGAAACAGCGATCCACGTGACTCTACCAGCAAAGGAAATTGACTTTGTCGCTAGATTTAGCGACTTTTCAGACCCCTTTTCATGCACAGGGAATAGGGGCATCTTAAAATGAAAATAAAATTTGAACTACTTAAATTATTTTAAAAAATATACATTGTTAGCATAAATGAATGTGATTTAACGTGGCTAAATTAGCACTAAAGCTATCAGTCAATTTGACAATATTCTTTGTCATTATCCTGGATAAAGAAATATTTGTTGGACCCTCAATATACATGCAATAGAATAATAGAACAGAGAGGTACATGTTATTAAAAGTATTGAATATTAAGGAACACATTAAATCATAGTGTATGAAATAACTTGTCTCTAGTGACTGAAAATGTCACTAGAGACAATGTCAACATAAAATAATTTCAGGTATCAGGGAATCATGATAAAGCAGGTTCCATATACAAATAAAATGAGTGATTAGTTTGTACAAGTCTGTTTGCCTTTTAATGTCAGCAATATCACAAATCACAATATATTACATGTTTCTGGAAAGCAAAATGCTTGTTAGAGTTTTAGCTTAAAAATGAGAATAACTATAAAAGCATATTATGTTCATGAAACTTAAATCCATAGTGAGTTTCAAAACGGATCTGTTGTAAATACTGAAGTGAGTTCAGTCTGGGTCTGGTGCTGCTTAATACTTCATAAAGTAATTGTCTGTGTGGCACTGTAAGAGTGCAATAATAACGGTTTGGTTAAAAAGAAATAATTCTCAGATTTTTGAGAATGAAAAGAAGAGTAAATTAGTCAGATGGACTCGTGTGTGCATGTTCAGTGTTGATCTTGATGACCACTTATTTCCTCCTGGGGTGGGCGCGTCGCTGAAGGTGCCGCTGCCTGGATCCCGAGGAGAGTTTAGAGCCTGAGTAGGAAGAACAGGAATAAGTTCACAGCACCTCAAGGCAGCAGGAAATAGGACACATGTATTTTTTTCTATAATTCTGTTATCTGGCCAGGAACAGCAGATGCAATTTAGGCTTCTGGAAGTATCATTGGCTCATTTGATATTCTTTTGTTACTGCAGGTAAATGCACATTTTGTGTGTTAAATACATTTAATGTTACTTTAATTGGCCCATTATTAGATTAGCTTGCATTTTCAAATCTGTTAATATTTTAACAGTGTTGCCAGATTGGGCTGGCAACACTGGGCTTTTTTTAAATTAGGATATAAATGTTTCTTGGGAAGGTTGTGATCATCTCTAATAATTTGTCCCCTTTTCTCATTTAAGTAGAATGCAATTGACAGTGCATTGTGGTTCCTGACAAATTTCAGATATATCGGGGATTTTTTTTTATCCAGTGTTTTAATATTTACATGACCAACTGTGTAAATATTGAATGTGTGTGCAGCTGGTTGACGGGAATCTTTCCCATCTTTCCCAGTCTCTACCATTATTATGTCTATTTTTGTTTATGAATTACTTTGATTTTCAAAAATCACTGAATAAAGTTTTTTAAAGAAAAGATGTCAAGAACTAATGGTGTAAATGTGGCTAACCTGCCCATTAGCTCCAATTGGCACTGAGAAGAAAATTGAGCATAATTTTGAAAGGATAAGACGGATCCATTTTGTAGGGTTTCATAAAATTAGAATGAAAATTTGAAAGTAAAATAATTTAAATCTAAAGCTAAACAGGTTTATAAAAAACAAGTCATCAATTTACAAAGTTGTGCAAATATAAACAATGAAAATATAACACTTGTATAACACTAATACTGTTTGCATATAATGAGCTCTATGCAATTTTTACTAAATAAATGGTCTAAGGGGTCAAATTACCAAAAGGTGAGAAGGCAAACGTGGGCACAGCCGGTCCTGGATTGAGGAAAGGGTTGAGAGGGTTCGCAGGACTTTGGTCCGGGACAACTGGAGGAATGACTGCAAACACAAAGAGTCATTGCTTATGCTAGTGCAGAATCTGCAGTCTCTATACAAACTATAAACAAACAAGTTGAGTAAGGTGTACTGCATGGTAATGTGGTTAAACAAGAACTTTTCACACATGTAGGACACAAACAACAGAACTCATATCTCAGTTAAAATGGGAGATTATTTTTCAGTACATTTACATGTAGAGCTTAATCAAGCTATGCATCTAATCTGTCTTTGTCTTTATCTGTTGACTTTTCTGTTACCTTGTAAAAAAAAAAACAGACAATTTATTATAATATATATATAAAATATATATATATATATATAAAATATATATATATATATATATATAACCCAATGTTAATACCATGTTAGTCACATAATTTACTACTTATATCCATCCAAACAAGTCATACTGTGACTGAACATGACCTTAAAATATCAATAGTCATTGCATGTCCTTTAACATTTTAGCCTAGACTACGTTTACAGCAGGTTACAGTCAGCATCTCTACTGGATATCTATTGATGCACCTGTAGCTACTTCACTATTTTTCCTCAGTCTCTTAGAATATTATAATTTTCACCTTTTCTCCTCTTTGCCTGGTCATCCTCTGCCTTTCTTTCTTTGAGTGATGATGCAGCCTCTGATTCTTTTAAATGTTAAAATTAGACATGCAGTCACAATCTTGCAACAGTGTTTATTTGCTCTTTTAATAAGATAATAGATGAGCATCTCTGTCACATTAGACCACGTTGTCAAGATAATTAGGTGGGCTTTAGGTCTTTGGTTTTTCAGCTTTGTGTTGATGTTTCTACTTGCTGAAATGTAGCCTAAGCGGAAAAATGTTGATAAATGAAACTTAAGGAAAAAAATACGAGGTCATGACCTTGGTGTCCTCAATGGCGCCTATGGCCCTGGTTACATGCCCTTGTACTGTGTATACCATCACTATTGATTACTTGAATTTAATAAGGCTTTATTTTGATTTTGGACTAAAGTATGTCAGGATATACCTCCGATTTTGCTGTGTAAGTTGCTGAGAGTTATCTCTAAGGTCCCTTTAATGCACGGTGTGAGATGACTAACCTTCATGCATGAGTGGATGTCATCCAGTATAAACTTAGTGTTGGTGGTCTAGAACACTTCATAGATATGTGTGGGTAATACTGGCCCCAAATAATGACCCCTCCCTCTCTGCAAATAACAAAATCATCTTTTTTTTTTTGGTTGATGACAAACACATAATATGAACAATCTTGATTTTCTTTTGTAAAGAATTGTGATCATAACATGTACTATGTGGAAGATTTTTAGAGTTAAAAAAATTTAAACATCACCTTGTCTGTGCTTTCTAGTGCTGAAATTATGTAATTAAGATCTATTTTTAAATGACCTCAAACCTTATTTGACCTTGACATACCCACTGATACAGATATATTTGCAATACGCTGCCAGAGTGATTAGTGACATTTACTTACGCTCACATTCAAGTAAATGTCAACAGACAAGTGCCTTCTTGAGTAATAAGAGGTTTAAGGGACTGGATTTCAGTGTGTCTTTAATGTACAGAGACCATCCAACTTACAAACACAATAGGTTCTGAGAGGCTGCAAGTTGTTCAGTTTTAAATTTGCCTTATCAGTCAATGATAAATAAGGTTAACTTATAGGGAAAGGGTAAAGTATCCAAAGGAGTACGAAGTCTGACGCGCTGACATGCTCATAGAGGGATGTGCAAGAATGATCTGAGAGAGATGATGTATGGAGCGGTGCTGCTCAGCATGTGTGGCAGCAGAAACAGGAACTAGTCAGATGAGGTGCACAGTTCAAAATACGAACTTGCAAACTCAATACGACATTTTATGAACATTTATGGACATCAGTCAGCTGTTGTTTGTATCTATGAATACTCATAAGTCAGATGTTTGTATCTTGGGGAGCTGCTGTATTTTGGGGTGTTTTGACAATTGTATTAAGAGGCTATAAAAGCTGTCAAATATAAAACAGGTCAACAGACTCACCTACTGTTGCCTCCATTTGTACATTTGTCATGGCATCAGCTGGCTGTGGAATATCTAGCTGGATACCAGGATGTGGAGGCCCTACAATCACTACATCTCTCACTTCAAAAGAAAGAAAGAAAATTACATTGACAGTCTTTTATATCAGATAAAAACACTCACTGGATCATGATTATTCACATCTACATACTGCTCTCTACCTTTCTCGTAGATACTGACAAATCCTCCCTGGCAGACCTCCTGCAACAGTCCTTTAAAGTCCGACACAGCTGTCATCACGGGGCCAAAGGTGAGGTTAGCGTCCACGGTGATTGAAGGCATAGCTGACAGCACAGGTGGAGCCTGGAGCGACTGGCAGGTCTAATAAAACAAGACACCATGAGGCTATGACAAGTAAGCTACTGCCCTGAAAATCTGCAAAAAACACATTATAGGTTTAGTATCACCTGAAGGAAATGGATGTGGTCCTCAGTGTGACACAGTTTGTCCAGTTCAACGTCACGCTTCTTCTGCTCAGCGATCTCCTTCTGGAGCTTCTCCAGCAGCTGCTCGGCCTGACTGATGGCCGTCTTCTCTTGGGCTCTGATCAGCTCTCTCACCTCGAACCTCTTCAGCTCAATAGAGCGGATCAGCTCCGTGAAGACGGCGTCGCTCTCTTCAGCTGCTGCCCGAGCAGAGCGCTAGAGGGAGACACAAGTGGCGGCAAAATCTCTTAGAAAAGATCAGTCAACTCCTGCTTCCAGAGGATGTACTATAGAATCTCACAGTGTTACACAATAAATCAAGCAGCAGCGGTACGGTTGCTGGCTCTTACAGTGAGAGAGAGGATGGCGTGTCTCAGCTCGTCCACCTCCTTCTCTCTTTGCTGGATTCTCAGCTGAGAGTTCTGCTTCATGTCACTGAGCTGCCTCTGAGGAAAAATGTCAAATTTTACTTCATGGAAATCTGAGTAGGTTTACATTATGTTCATCATTATCATCATCACAAGAGTAAAAACTTTTGTTGTATTCTGTGGTCTTTACCCGTTTAGTTTTTCTTATGTCTTTTAATCTATCAGTTTTTTGCCCTATGTTTTTCTCATGAGCCCCCCAGGTGCCCACTAATGTGGGGTCTCTTCATCTGGATCCTCTGTGACCTGTGACTGGCCATGTCTCTGTTCTAAGAAATCAGTTGCTGGGTGTGTGTGTGTCTATATATGAAAAGAGGATGGGGTGTGTATATGTCTACCTGTTTTCTTTTGTGAAGCACTTTGTGCTATGTTTTTAAATGTATGAAAAGTGTGCATATATATATATATATATATATATATATATATATATATATATATATATATATATATATATATATATATATATATATATATATATATATATATATATATAATTGGTTATAAGATAAGATTGCGTCATTTGTGGGAGGTTATTTTGTTTGTGAAAACTTGCAAAAGGTGATTAATTTACTTCTGATTCATCCAACTTTGTTTAGATACAAAATGTATTGTACCAAGTAGTGTTAAGCACTCAGATCCTTTAATTAAACCTTCTACTTAAATAAAAGGATATCAGCATCAGCAGCAAAATTTACTCTAAATATTAAAGTAAAAGTGATTGATGACATCATTATATTGTTACTAATGCATCAGTGTGTAGACAGCATGTTACTGTGGTTCCAAACACAGGGGTCGAGCCCCTTCAAAGGGTCACCAGATCATGAGATAACTAAGGGCAGAGGAAAGAAGTCAAACCTGTTTCACCTTTTTGGAATCTTCCTCTACTTTAGACTTTTAGTGAAATATTGAATCAAGTGAACACTTAATGAAATTAAACCATGTGAAAAGTTTAGAAGGAAAAATGCTTATTTGTCAGAGCCGTTAACTGACAAACATCTGAAATGTGACCTGACTCCACACTGCTTTCTGTAAGACACTAAAGGGCTGGTTTGATCAGTTTTTCAGTGTGTGCTGTTTTTAAAAGCTTGTTATATTATCCACTGTGTCATCATCTGAAAAGCTACTAAAGCTGTCAGATAAATGTAGTTGAGCATAACGATATTCTCCTCTGAAATAGAAGTATAAAGTTGCATAAATCCTTATTTAAAACACAGTAAATCAGCTACTATCCACCTGGACTTCAGCCTCGTCTTGAATCAATCAGCCATCATTGATTACCTGCTTCAGCTGGATCTCCGTCTCAACCAGCACCGTGTCGTGTCCTTTGTGCTCGTCCGTCAGACACAGGTAGCAGATGCACTGCTTGTCCGTGTGGCAGAAAACCTCCAGCAACTTCCCGTGCCGGGGACAGATCGTGTCCTGCAGCTTCTTGGTGGCGGACACCAGCTTGTGCTTCTTGAACACGGCGGACTCGTGGTGCGGCTGGACGTGGAGGTCGCAGTAGGAGGCCAGACACACCAGACACGAGTTCACAGCCTTGTTTTTCCTCCCGGTGCACACGTCGCACTCTACGTCGCCGGCCTCGGCGAAGCTTTGGTTCACGGACGTCTGCGGGGCCTCCTGGAGTCTGGTCTTCTTGAATTTGTCCACCACGTCGGCCAGCATGGTGTTCCTGGCGAGCACCGGCCTCGGGTTGAAGCTCTGGCGGCACTGTGGGCACACGAACAGCCCGAGGTAGTCGTCCTGGTCCCAGTAGTTCTGGATACATACGGAGCAGTAGCTGTGGCCGCACGGGATGGTGACGGGGTCCCGGAGGACGTCCAGACACACGGAGCAGTTGAACTGGTCCCTGTCAAGCACCACTCCGGCCTGAGCCATGGCTAGAATAACACTAGTAGAGTAGAAATGTAGAGAATCCTCACGAAGCTGACAGCGGCTTTGTTTACAGGAAGTGGACGGAAAGGGGCGTGGTCAGCTGGGCGGAAACTGGCAGGGGGATTTAAGTTTTAAAGAACAGCGACGGATTTTCAAAATAAAGTTATTTAAAATTATTTTACACGCAAACAGATCTACGAATTTTTCTGACTCAAATTTTGGGACTTCTCGGTATTTTTTTAAACCATACAAATAACTGTGAATTGTTTTTTAACGGACTAAATAAATACCAGTTTATTCTCTCTTATGATTTGAAAAGGTTAAATGTTTTAATTTCCACGGCGTCTGTGTATCCTTTTTTAATTTCACTGGCCATAGAAATGAAGAAGAAATTAGACAAAAGTTTCTTTATGCAGCAAAGATACGTGTATGATTTATTAATATAATAGGGGCAATAATATATATATATATATCAAAAAAATATAATTTGAATTTCAGCTGTGGAGTTGTGGTATAGAGATATAGCTTTTTCACAGGAGGCATAGCGACCTGAAATAGTAGGTAAACACAGGTGTTACCAATGATGCTTTCCAGTGAGCCAACAAGCACAATACCAGCACTGTGACTCTTTCTGATGGAATGAGGGAATGGAACACAATGCTAAGTGATGAATTTGACAAACATGATCTAGAACTGGTCATATCCAATAGTGTAATTGAGCTGCAGTTCCATATACAGTTTAGCCTCATAAATATTTAAAAGTATATTACGGTAATAGCACAAGTGCATGTAAGTAACATGTAAAGAAAGGCAAACCACTGAAGTCCAGTCAACCAAAGATTGTTTCCAATGCATTTTTTATTTAAAATGCCTTCAAATAATTTACACAAATAAAGTTTGGTACATTAAAATATTTTAATGATCATAAATAATACATGTAAAATAAAAGGACAGTGCATATTCTCAAACCGATATTGATAACATAAATAACATTTAGACATACATCTGCTTTAAAATGAAATTTTCCCTTCTTACAGAACAATACATTATTTTGGTCACAACCTAAAGCTTTTATGCAGTAAGGGGAAGGTTTCAGATTTCAAAAGCTTGTCTTGTTAAAAACAAGCGTCCTTTAACATTCTGGGTTTATTGTGTGTTGCAGGTTTTGAAAAGTTGCCAGCAACCTTGTATAATTTTTTGCATAAAATGCCTGTTAATTTCTAATTGAGATTCCAGTCAATCGGCCCACCCTTTAAATGCATGAAAAAAATAATACTGAACTGATGAATGAATCCCTCAAAATCAAATAATCGCTTTCAGATTGTGAAGAGGAATTTTACTCTACTCATTCGGGATGCCTTGTGCAAAATGCTCATGGGGAGATTAAAACATGTATCAGTACATGTTCATGAGGCCCATTCAAGTATATTACCACCTATGTTTTTTGTAAAAAGTTCATCCGTAAACTGAAACTGTCGACTAACAACTAATTGAGAGCAACAGGCACAAAAAATTCTGTTTGTTTCAAAACATGCACTGATGTCAGTGGAAGATTATCTTTTGCTCTACATGCTTATCTGAAGGTCAGGGTTTTGCTAAATGATAATGAAGATGTCTAAAGCCAGTCTATTCACAGTCAACTACTAAATAAGCTGCAAGGGTAAAGCTAGGTTCACATGTCCCTTTCTACAGAGAAAACAACATTTCAATATGATCCCAAATGCATGAATGCATTTTGATATATGGAATACGTTTTCATAATCAGCTCTCTCAAGCATTTCTGTTCACATCATATAAAAATACACACAGCAGGAATGACAGACCCAAAACAGGTAAGTGGAATTTTGTCAACTAAAATATTTTTCTACAGTGTTTAACTGTGTGTGCGTGTATGTGCGTGCAATGAGATGATATGTTGGACTACACCCATGGTACACAGTGTCATGGTGTGGCTTCACTTGTTCTTCTCTTCCAGTCCACTCTCTGCTCTCAGGGCCTGGCTGCTGGCAGAAATGAAGCTGATCCAGTGTTTGAGGTCTTCAGGAAACTCCGGGCATTCAATCTGCACGCACAAACACAAAGTTAGAGAAACATCTGCAACAATGTTGATAATCGATTTGAATCATATAAAGATCATTTCAACATGTACATAAAATACTCCTCCAAAGACTTCAGGCACCTTTTTAAAAAAACGTAAATGTGCACTGGAGGCAGGGTGACACGGTGGCACAGGGGGTTAGCGCTGTTGCCTCACAGCAAGAAGGTCGCAGGTTCAAGACCTCCTTGGTCCTGGGTCTGGGACCTTTCTGTGTGGAGTTTGCATGTTCTCCCCGTGTCTGCGTGGGTTTTCACTGGGTACTCCGGCTTCCTCCCACAGTCCAAAAACATGCTCAGGTTAATTGGCAACTCTAAATTGCCCATAGGTGTGAGTGTGTGAGTGAATGGTGTGTGTGCCCCATGATTGGCTGGCGACCATCTGGGGTGTATCCCTGCCTCTCGCCGTAACGCGCTGGGATAGGCTCCAGCAGACCCCTGCGACCCTAATGAGGAATAAGCAGGTATAGAAAATGACTGACTGACTGACTGCACTGGAGGCTTCACATTTCCATATCACATCGGTAGTAGTTGTATACTGAACCAGGATTGGATCCAAACTATTTGTGATATCACAAATTATGCTTGAAGGTACACACCTTGAGCTCAGAATAAATTCAATCAAAGAGAAACTTTTACTGCTATTGTCAACCTCTGCACATACATTGGGAACAAGAAAAAACTTTTTTGAGTAGGGGGGGGCTCAATCAATATGATGGAATATCATCTTCCCAATTGTGAGGATTTAATGCTTTTCTCTCTTGTGTGATGGTAAATATTAAGCTTAAAATCTTGGGTATTACCCTACCATTCAAAAGTTTGGGGTCACTTATTTTTTGAAAGAAAAGCACTTTTTTCAGCAAAGATAACTTTAAACTAATCACACTCTATACATTGCTAATGTGGTAAATGACTATTCTCTCTAATATCTACATAGCTGTATAGACGCCAGTTCCAGCATCTATGACTCCAGTGTTGTAATTGTACAATGTGTTTGCTCATTGCTTCAGAGGGCTAATGCATTAAAATTTTCTAATTATTTTACACCACATGGTGGTAAAGTCGGACTTTTCATGAAAAACACAAAATTGTCTGGGTGACAATCTTTTGAACGGTAGTGTATGGCATTCCATTCTCATTTTTAATCATCCTTCTATTCTCAAATTGGTAATAAAATAAATAAGACAAAAAACAACATAGATAAACAAAACAAAAGACATTAGTCCATAATGAAAGCATCAATACTGTCCATCTCCTGCTACCCCTACCTTCCTTTTGCAGACAAACTCGATAATCCTCTCCGGGCTGCAGCGCACCACATTCTGCCTGCAGAGCATGATCGCAGAGACAAAACCATCCTTCTTTGACACAAAGCGCTGCTCCAGGTAAAAAGCCTTCTCGTCCCATCCTACCACTTTGGTCTGAATCTCAAAAGCCTCACGGAAGGCCAAGGAGCGTCGGTAACGGATGGTGGAGGCTCCTACTACCATTTTGGCCCCCAGTTTGCGCGAGGCCATGAACAGCCCGTTTCGCATGTAATGGTGGAAGCGGGCAAAGTCACACTCTCTCAGGTATCGGGAGTTGTTCATGTGGCCCATGTAGTCCAAATCATGGGGGAGGACCATGCCGTCAATGCTTTGCTCAGCTAGGATGTCCCATATCCGGGGTTGGAACCATGCCTGGAGGAACACCTGGACCCCACGTAGGAAATACCATACATCCACACTGCAGAAGAGCAGGAGGAGGGCTCCCAGCACCAGCAGCAACATCTCTCTGGAATGACAGTCCAATTAAGTTACTGACATCTTAAAAATCGAATTATACATGTACACACGCACGTGACTGAAACAGGGTTAAGACTCACCTATAATTTAGACTTAAACATTAATTTAAAGCAGTTAGTTTTATGAATTTATTAACACACTTAGCAACAGTTAAGTACCCAAATGCACCTTTGACCTCACCAATGACAACGCAGATGTGTAGAGAAACATGTGACTGTTTAGTTTATCACTCGTGAAACAGTAAATATATTAGATTAAATTAAGTAATGAGGAAGCAGCACATTCCGTAACCATCCACTTCAACCTTGAGAGGACCAGGAGGTTAACGCTGCTGCATTCAGATGAACAGGGCGCAACCTGCTGTGACAGCCAAATCTGTTAGCTTAGCTGCTAGCCACCGGTAGTTGTGGTGGCCTTGGCACGATAAACAACACACTGCAGCCGAGGCAGCGTGCAACCGCTATTATCTGAATCTACATTTACGTAGAACATGTAAAGACTGCAGAAGGATGGTGCTGTCAGTGTAGAACTTACTGTGCGTCCAGAAGAGAGTGCTGCTAACATTGGATGCGGTTCAACTTCAGGAAACCGGTAGAATGAATGAGGACTTCCGGGTCTGTGACGACGCGCGACGTCGTTGGTTGCCTCGTCGGCATGGTTACATGCTTTCATGTTCAATAATTGACGTCTCTATACATTTGTAATATATAGTGCTTTTATGGTGAACTGGCAAAAATGTAGTTATAAATAAGGAAATATATCCAATATTTAATAAAAGACAATTTTAATATTGTTTATGAAGAATTCCAGTCTTACTGCAAAAACTACATTTTACGTCTTAAAAGGAAAAATAGAGCCATAAATTATTAGTTTTATTAATATTTCTCTTTCTTCTGCTCCCCAATCACATGGCATCACATGAGGTGATGGTTGACACAAGTTAAAATAATTGTGGAATTAAAACTGTCAAACTGTGAGTTTTAGAAAAAAATAAGTCTGATAAAAGTGAAGTTGTAAACACTTACTGTACCATAAACGTACAACTACAGCTATTTGTGGACATTGCAGTTCAACCCTGTATATTGTATTGCATCTTTTAATCAATATACTCTTTATGATCATGTTTCATGCTCGCTTTCAGTGAAAATGTTACAGGTCCTTCACAAGCTTTAACAAAAGGTGTTTACATATTATAATAAGAGTGCAATAATTGCCAGGCCTTCAAAACTGTTTTGTTTTATTGCTGCCATGGTGCAAGAGCATACACTTTATGCAATCATATTACTTTTCTGCTGTGAAAGTAAATGAAGAGCATTCACCCTCTTTTCAACCTCCTTTACCTTGTGGTTTCCAGTGAGACATGTGTTGGGAGCTAAATAAATCTCGTCTTCTGTAGTGTAGAAGTGTAGGCACATGTGTGTTTAAGTCAAGTAAATGTCAACACTGAAGTAAGACGACAATGGAAAGTAAGTCTCTCTCAGATGACTTTGATTCGGTGGCAAGTTAATTAGCTGCCTGAACAAAAAGCGGATCTTTACAACTGCCTGGGGCAAAGTCCGGCCCTATTTGTTCTTCTCCTCTAGTCCACTCTCTGCCCTGAGGGCCTGGCTGCTGGCGGAGATGAAGCTGACCCAGTGCTGAAGGTCGTCTGGAAACTCAGGGCACTCCACCTGCAGAGAGAAAACCATAGACTCAGAAATCCTTGAGGTGATCGTTAGGATTCGGTGACTGATCATCTCCGCTTTAAACGACCCTTCCTTACCTTCCGCTTACACAGATGCTGCATGATCTTGTCCGGGCTGCTGCGAATGACGCTCTGCTTGCAGTACATGACGGCACACACCAACCCATCTTTTGCAGACACGAATCTCTGCTCCAAAAAAAAGGCCTTGTCGTCCCATGTGACGATCCGACTCCGCAGCTCATAGCCCTCGCCTATATACAGAGGCCTGCGGTAGCGGATGGTTGTAGCCCCGACCACCATGGAAGCTCCGAGGGATCGCAGGGCCTTGAACACACCATTGCGCGTGTAGAGAGAGAAGCGAGCGAAGTCACACTCACGCAGGTAACGGGCATTGTTCATGTGGCACATGTCGATGTCGTGGGGAGTGACGCGGCCTGTTAGGACCTGCTCTGCTGTGATGTCCCAGATCGGAGGCTTGAACCAGGCCTGGAGGACTGTCATGGCCACCCTCAGGAAATACCACACGTCCAGGCTGCAGAAGAGAGCCAGCAAAGCGGCGAGCACCCACAGCACCCACCACATCGCTACAGGGAAAACAAACATGAGCAGAAGAAGCAGGTTACTCTGATGTGAAGATGGGATGTAATTTAGGAAGTGGCTGGTAAGTGTTCAGTGCATGGCCTATAGTTAAAAATGCTGTTTGTAAGACATAAAACTGAACTATTTGCCTGTTCTCAGCCTGTACTCTGCATTTTATTTTGCCTGAAACATGATTGGTATTTTAATAGTGACTAAAAAACAAATGACAAACAGAATCCCATTTTCTGCTTGAAACTTACTTGAATGCTTTTAATTCCCCTGGCAGTTGAATATACTTTGAATGCCAGTATGGGACATTAACACTACATTATTACAGTGATTGGGGTTGAGGTTAAGTTTATTGAGTTACTGAGTAATAGATATTTTTCACAGCAGCATTATAGAGATAAAATAGCAGGTAAACACAGGGGTTACCAATAACATTAATTAGGTTCCATTCAAGTCAAAGAGTCATGTTGCTGCTATTGTGCATGTTGGCTCATTTGCTACACTAAACAGAACATTAATTAATACAGAAAATACCTGTGATCATCTACTATTTCAAGTCAATATGGCTGCCATGAAACATGTATATTCCTCTTTATTGCAGAATTCACACAACAGATTTACTGTGATTCAATTTGACGTTTCAAAGACAGTTTTGGTTTTACCACTTTTCAGGACACCTGTGAACTGAAGGAACACCTCACAACAAAACGTGGTGAGAGTGAAAACAGGTTCTACAAGAAAGGCTGGCTTCCTCTATCTGCAAAAACTGCATCCTTTAAAACAGAAGGTTAAGTGTAAATGGAAATATGACTAGATAAAAAAAAAACTATTAATGTATAAAATACCCGTTTGTCTGGGTGAAACAGCCAAGCCACCAGGCTTTGTAACCGGACTTCTCATTCAACATTGTTGTTCTACTTAATACTCTACCTAAAAGATAAGTTAATTGTTGAGGCTAATCTGAAGAAAATCGTAAATAGTCAACGTTAGCTAATCATGAGACACGGCAGTCAATACCATGACAGTAAAAGTAATGGACAATCAATCACATTCAGTCTATTAACAGTTTGATGTGGTCTTGTCAGAAATGTGATTCACCACCGTTGAAATCAATGTTTTCATGTTTTCCCACATTTAAGCGACACGCTTGACATAAAACAAACACTAACTGTTGAAAGTAGATTTTCTTATCTTTGACATAGAAAAGGCCGAACTGGTAAAGTGAGTTAAGAATTAAGAGTTTAATCCAACAAACTCACCTGCTGCCCTGTTTCCTCCCGAAACTGCAGAGTCGACAGCAGCCCTCAAAACAAACGCGAGTACAATTCAATACACTTCCGGTTACAACCTTAAAAATAAAAGCCTACATAAATGGGTTAAATGTTCGTGAAAAAAGTTGACACCGTGGAAACACGAATATATTTTTATGTCGTACAATATTCCTTTCACATCGTGTGTGGCGTCTCAATTTAATGACATTTCATTTTAAGACAAGATCGCTTCGACCTTTATTTTGTCCTTTCTGATCCAATGCAGAGCGATGTTTTAACTCCGATCCATGTATTCAGGAAGTGACGTAGACAGAATGAGAGACGGTGATTGGTTCATAAATAATGATCTTGATCAACCAATTTGACTATCAACGGGTTGAAATATCGTAATTGTTTAGTTTTGTACCCGCATTGATGTAAAGTAGTGGTGGAAAGTAACCATTTTAAGTATTGTTCTACAATTTGAGGTATTTTATTTTCATTACTGTAACGTTCTACTTCCAGAAATATTGAATCCACATTTGACAGCCTTTTAAGGCGCAGATTTGACACAATGGATAATATAAGATTTCAAAATAAAATACATTGTTAAATAGCAAACCATTTTTTTTTTCCATTTTTTTGGTTAAATAATTTATTGCAATAATTGTAGTACAATAAATGTCCAAATGACCCATATTTCACCAGGGATGAACTATTAAGGAAAATGTCCAACAACAGACTTTTAAACTATGCAATAAACCTCAAAACATGAGTTTTGCAAAAGGTTCATTTGTGCAGGGAACTGACAGTTCACAATTGAATCAATAAATACAATTTACAACAGAGGTTGGAGTTCCTTTATTTTTTATATATAGCCTTTATTCAAAGGTTGTAACAATTACGTAGAAAGACAGAAATCCAAGTAGTGTATCGAATAAAAGCACATTAGTAAAAACATATAATTTACTGAAAAGAAAGGTTGCTGCAATATTAAATGGAAAATACCCGTCTCACCCCTTTTGTCTTATCAGTAGCAGGAAAAATGCGATGAAATTTAACTTTAATAACCTCAAAAAAGTAACTTACAAATTTATGAGGTGGTAAACAAAAATATACGCAAACAAAAGTCAACAGAACAACAAGCAACAATAGATAATGAATACAGACTGTGGAAAAGTTATCAAAGATAAAACCTAAATATGAAAAAGCCCATCAAGGTAAACAGCTTTGCAGACAGAGGCTACAACAGAAGAGGCATAGCTGACAAGGTGCGTTGCAGGTTTAGAGTTTGTGACACAAGCGCTGCACCACTAACAAAGTTTTAAGTATGAATATGAAATCTCCCATTACTCAACTTCCATATAATAGAGACTCAACCAGGCTTCTAAATATTATGAGCCAATATACGTTTTGTGCAACATCTGTACTACTTTAATGCAATAACTATCTAAATTAAATAATTTTGGTAAAAAAAAAAAATAGAACTGGCTAGTTTCCCTTTTTCATGAGATTATGCAAAACTACAGAACTGTGACTCAAAATTTTGCTACACAGATTCACTGAATTTGACGAGAGCGATGCTCCATCACCATCTTCTTCATGTCCCGGTCTGCTGTTACATCACTAAAATTAAGTTCGTTTCCGGGGCCAGCCATCGGATCGCACTGGTGTCTGAAATAGAGCACAATTAATAAAATGGCTGTTGATGCAGCTGATGAGATTATCTGCCTTTTTGACCCACTGCTGCACACAGCAATCAGACCCATCCAGCAGTTCAACACTAGCGACAGCAGCGATGGGGACGCGTTGTTCGGAGTATCAGTAGGAGAATGAAATGTGCTCCAGGAAGTCAAGTTGAATTACAGATAACACATTTAATGACTTACGCCAAAACATTATGCAGCAGTTTCTAATACTCTTAGACAGAATTCTACAGCTGCATAACATTTTCTCATTAGCAAATATTGAATCTTCTATCACAATGATCACAAGGTAAACCTCAATTTAATCATCGTCAGCGGCAGGATTTGAACTCACTGTTTGAGGTGATCCTCAAGGGCCTTGCGTTCATACACGGTGCCGTATACGGTTTTCACAGGATCAACAAACATCCTCTTGGTAAGTGGACAGATGAGATGTTGGGGTACAAATTGTGGTGCAGCATCCACAAATGTCTTTAAAATGGAAAAATGCGAGGACAATAATCATAATACAGTTTTTCGATGGAAAAACTTTCATGCACCAAAAATGCTCTTTCACCTTCTCCATGTCGTCTAGTGACTTCCCTGCTGTTTCCTCTGTGTGTTTCTTGGCTTCTTGTTCGTACGTATCACGGTTTGTCAGGAATTCCTCGGCCAGAATGCTTCCACAAATAACAGGTTAATAAAAATTAGATATTTAACTTCATTTTAATATTCCACACTCTAAATAATCTGTTTCATGTTCATTGCATTGTAAAAATGGAGGTAGAATATCTGCAATATTAAATTAAAAACACCTGCGAACTCTAAAAAAACCCCCCAAAAAACCTTAATCACAAAGTTAGTATTTGTACAGCGTAATAACTTGTTAATTGTCCAATATCATAGACTTTTTCTGTTTTATTTGAAGTGTTTGATATCTTTAACAAGATATATTTGGGTAATATATTTGGTAAAACATGTATTTAATAGAAATCATGAATTTCATACATTAAGACAATTACTTGAATTACAAGTTTCCTGAAAAGTTAGAGTTAAATATGCAAACAAGACCTTATCCAATTAAAATATGCCCTAATTTACATATACTTCCAAAACATCCAATTTCAACCCTAGACCACTCAATTACAATTTGAGTGTTAGTTTGGGAAAGTGTGATTTATATGACCTCACCTGTCCAGTGGATCCTCAGGCTCGGGGATAATGAGCAGCCCATACACAGCATCAAGGAGGTCTCTTATGGTGATGTGGGCGTTGTAGTTACGGTCAAATATGTTGTGGCAGATTCGGCCCACATGGTTGACATTGCAGTGGTACACCTGTCATGTTAAGAAAATCTTGCAACAAAAACATGTGCAGTAAGACAACTGTTTAAGGCAACCAATAAAAAATAAAACGTGAGAACATCTAAACACTCTTCCGTTCACATTTTAGCAGGATACAGGTGTGACGAAGCGGATAAGTGGCGGCTTCACTGGGTAATCAGGCCCAAACTGGCAGTACAGCTCAAACACTCCTTTCTCATACGGTGTGTCAGGAGGGCCTTGCATGAGAATCCTCCAGAAAGCTGAAAAGAACACAGCATTCTGCACTTAAAGATTAACTAACTCGCTGCTTACAGCTGGTAGCTATTAAGGACTACATAATGATTAAATAATCATTTGTCATGAAATAACCATTTACATTTTTGGGTCATATGTCAGATATAAAATTGCTTTATCATGGTCAACAGAGCTCAGGTTATGAATTTGATCAGTGATATAATACTAGTGGAGAAAACATTGAATGAGGTGATTTGGAATTTTGAATATAAAAAAAGACTTTGAGTAAAAGTTAATTAAATTTTTTGAATGCAAATCAAATGTATTTTAAAAATAAGTGGGTATTTATTTTATACATTTTTACACCCATTTTCCAGACAGGAAAGGAAAAGGTCATGTGCAAGCCTGCCACTTACTGAAGTCTGATTCTGATGGAAAGATGCTGAAGAAGGGATGAGGGTCACAATGAAGGCTTTTCAGCTCCTCCAGGATTCGTCTGTCCTTCTCCATGAAACGTCCATTCTTAGACTCACAAATCTTCTTTTTCAGAGCACTGTTTAAAAATATATATATATATATATATATATGAATGTTCTAATTATTGTAAGAAATCACAGGGATTACAGGCTCCTAATGATTAGGAGCCTGTAATCTAATGATTACTTTCCAGTTTGGCTCACAAGTAAAAGAGCTTTGCCATTACTCTTCACTTCATTGTAAATCCAACACATACATCATGACTCTTGATTCTGTCACTCACCTCTCTGTCACTATCACTTTGTTCTTCATCTGACTTGGCAAGGATATCTCTGGATATTTATCATAACCACGAGTTTCAAAGATGCCTGTTAAAGTGCTCTAAAAAATGACACGGAAGACTTTATTGGCCCGGAGGGAGATTTGCCCTTTGACAATGTTCAAAGCTCACAGAGTTGTTTTCATAAGTGTTCTCATGAAAGAGAACCTTTTTTACAGGATAGCGGACTCTAACTGACCTCACTGATGAGGGACGGGTCAAGTTTTTCCTTGGGTTTCCTCAGCTCCAAAGACAGAACAGTCTCAATCTCAAACAGTTTCAGACCCTCTTTGGTTGTCCGTGGATTGAAACAGCAACCACCTGGAGGAGATACAGATGTGTGGATGGTATATTTTAGTCTGTTTATAGCCTTAAGAGCAGATGTCTGGGTCGGTGACTTGTCATAAAACTAGAGAGCTCAAGAAAACACAGTTGTGCTGTGTGTAATGGAAGTTCAGACTTCTGACTATTGTTACTCAGGACAGTCATCTTTCTTCAACCTTTTGAAAACAAAAAGTAAATTAAAACCAAATTATATATATATAATCTTGACCTTACGCCCAGCTGACTTAGCTTGGTTTATTTGCTCAAGAACCATATGTAAAAGGACAGAAATTAATCTCAGATTGTTAATAGATTATTACCACAGTTTTGCATTTCTTCATCAAGATTTTAGAAGTTTGTCAAAGACGATTTAAAGCATTATCAACACGCTAATGTGTGTGGATATATATATATATATATATATATATATATATATATATATATGTGTGTAATTTTGTAATTATTCTCAACTAACACATGACTATACCTGTTGCATTGCTAATTCCATGCAGCATCTTGTTCTTCACATCTCCAAGAAGCACAGAGTCCACAATGATGCCAGATTTGAGCAGTTTTACTGTAATATTCACCGGCTCAACCCAGGATCTATGGAAATATAATTCAAACTATATCCGCTGCTCACAAAAGACATTCATTCACAACCTGTAGAGTTGTTACTTGACAGTTCAATAACATTTACATAATGGATGATAAGCTGTGTGATCAAGACTCAAAATATTTCTGAGAATCGGGAACAATTCAGACTCTAATGAGCCGATTAAAGTCAGCAACAATCTCAAATGCATCAGTCAACATTCGTATGACTCTCACAGTAAGCTATTCAATGTGTACACTGTAGGTAAAGTACAACAAGAAATGGAAATTTACCCAGAATCATTTCCATCAGTGAGACATAAGATGCGAAGTCTGCAATCTGGGAACTTCATCTTGACCTTTTCCAACTCAGACGAACCACGTCGTAGGGCATCATATAGAAGAGTACATCCGCTCGCCTCCAGGACACGTACACGTTCCTAAAAAAGTCAATTAAAAAAAAAAAACGCTTTACATTTTCATCTTGGTAGATCACAAGAATAAAAAAAAAAATCTCAGGCAACTCATTTAATATTCAGGTATTATTTAACACAGATCTGATAAACTGAAAATGTTTCAGTTTGTTTTGAATGTTTCTGTTCAGTAGATGGGATATGTACATTTACCTTGAACTTTTCCAGATTTTCAGTGAAAGTGTGTACAGTTTTCACCATGGAGTCGAACTTCACAAGGCCGATGACGTGATGGAAATCATAAGCAAGGCTCCGGGAAGCAAAGTTGTAAAAGAGCTCTTTCACTGCATTGATTTTCTTTATTTCTGTATTTCCATAGCACTCTTCTTCCATGGAGGAGCTTGTATCAATCAGTATCTTACAAAGATGAAGTCAAGAATTACACATTGTTTGTTCAGACGATAGTTATGAATGTCTTGGCAGTAACAGTCCACACACACACACACACACACACACACACACACACACACACACACACACACACACACAATGCAGTAAGAGTTACCAATATAGCCTCTTTTGGAGTCCTGCTTGTAACAAATGTACAGTCATCTCTTTGGTCACCAGTCCTGTGTTAAAGGGCAAAAACATAACAATCAGGAAAACACAATAACCAGGGTAAAGCATATATAAATATATGGTACATTTTAGATTCTGGATTAAACATCTATTAAAGGATGATGAATGAGTAACAGGTGCAGGTTCTACAAAACAATTGACAACATTAGTACTGATAATAGCTTTACGTTCCTTAGTGAAAACATAAATTCACACCAATAAAGTTGTCTTTACATCATTGTTCCTTGACCCACTCATTGGTGGTTTGAGTACAAGATGCTATAAATTTCAGGTACTCACCTGGCTGCCAAAACATTCACATCCACTGTTTTTACGTCACCATTCAGACAATCATGTACTACGAGCAGATCGTTGCTTCCTTTACTTTTGTGCAGATACACACCAAGGTTGTCTGACAAAGAGAATACATTAATTTTATTTTCATAATTTTATATATAATATATATTTTTTAAATTTTATTCAACAGCTACCCATAATGATACTTTAAATCAAATTTCAGAATTCTTAAACATATTTCATATTTTTCCCAGCCTCATATTTCCATACTTCTCTGTAGATTTTTCAGACCATACAACTGTCCATTTTCCCTTACCATACTGAATAGATAGGATTGTATCATTATATTGTTATAATATCTGTATCTTTTATAAACAAGAACCAAATAAGTTTTGAACAAAGTTAAAATCACTGGAATTTGTACAGAGTCTGTCTCATAACACAGAAGTTCTATCTCTACACACTCAGCACCTGGAGACACTGCCTGCACATCAGACATCTACAGAAGTTCCATAAATCTCACCATTGTTTGCAGTCAAGAGCATGAGCCGCTTGAGACAAAGAGTAAAACATACAATGAACACAAAGGTGTTTTAATACAGTACCTTCACTCAGTAGAACAAGGCATGTGTCATGCCCTCCAAGAGTCTTCAGATGTAGAGGTGGGGTGATGTTGAGAAAAGGGACAGATTTCAGTCTGTCCACCATACCTCCAAAAGTCATCTGAACTTTTATCTGAAAACTAACATTTAATTGTAGGTTAGATGAATGAATGACAAAGCTTTAAATTAAGAATTAGACTCACGTCTTAAGTAGAATTTATTGAATGACTACTCAGAGTTACTACAAGGAATGTTTATCTAGTTATGAAACTGTATCTTGATGCCTCATCTCCTATGTAGAAAAAAAAAATAGCACAATAAGAACCTCAGCTGCAGCCCATTCTCTACATTCATAATGAAAGAAATAGTGACATTACAGTAGTTTCATGAAAAGTAAGATTTTGATGACATACTTCAGACCAGCCGTCTTGTTGGGGTGAATCCACAAAGGATATCTTCTGGTGGATAGAGGCAAGCTGAGCAGTATTTTCTCAATGTCAGTGGCTCGCTGTAAGGACGTTACTTTCAAATTTTGTTCAGTGCAATTTGGAATTTTCTCCTCATCTAAATAAAAAAATATAACAGGAAATTAAATTAAGCATATTGTAACTGGCCATTTACTAATGAAAAATAATTCACTTATGCAGTAATGCTAAATTTAGATACAGTTGGAATACCTGTGCCAGACTAAGCCATGAGCAAACTATTAGTGTGTATAAGTGTCTACACCTCACCACCTCCTCATGGTTTACTTCTTTTACTCAGCATATTTACAGAATTTGTTCAGCTGACAATTAAAAAAAAAAAATCTCATTGTATCTCAGCAGCATTTCCATTTACTTGAACTTATCAATAAGTAGTAAGAACAGCACCAACAAAAAAGAAATTCATATATATAATGGCATTTACAATTTCACAGAACCTGTTGTGATGTCTTCAAATTGTTTTTCCAAATGGTTCAAAACCTTGATATTTAATTTAATGTCATGACAGAGAAAAGCAGCAAATTGGATCAAAATATTAGATATGTATCAATCTTACTGCATTCCAGCTCAAAGCTAAACTGTGCTATATTATAAAGAACCAATACATATTTTTAATTTGATTTACTACTCTACTATGATGAGATTTCTTAGTCAACATTTTTCTTTGCTTCCGTTTGAACAGATTATTACAATTATGTTTTTTGTTTAACCTGTGATTTTCTGGAGAACATCTGCTCGTTCCAAGGCGCCTGGTACTCCAGGTACTCGGACTGGTTCATGGAAACGGCTTCCATCTTCTGACACCAGAGAGATCGTTGCATAGTCTTCACTGTCTGATGCCCGTTTCTGTCAAAAAGGAAAGGCAGTCATTTCAGGGACCAACAAGTAACTGGAAACCGATGTATGACATGATCATAATAAGACATAAATATAAAGAGCAGAAATATTGACAAAAAGAACACAGGATTCTAGCAGTACTGGTTGTACCCATCACTAGCTCCATATCAACATACCTTTGCTTTTGTTATGAGATATGCCCAGCAGTACAAAGAGTTCTCAAACACCTCAATGTCCTTGATGACTTTCTCCCCTCGCTGTGTTCCATGTTGAGGCAGAAGTTCTCTGAAGAGCATGTACAAGCCTTCAATAACTGCAATCTAAAACAGAGTAATGTAAATAAAAATAAAAGCAAACAGTTAATTATTTGATTCTACTAAACTGTAATATATAGTGCTGCAAAAAGTTTGTTCATCACTTGACTATCTGTGTATGTTATTAAAGTATCTTTGTACAGGTTTTATGCTGTGGTGTTCTGTAATGCTCTGAAAATGCTTACCAAGTAGATTATTCTGTATTGGAACTGTATTATCTCATTGTGAAGGTAAGTTTTTTGTTATGTACAATACAGTAGCTATGACTATCTCTTAAAAATACAGTAAAACAACGTTTACCTTCTGGTTTTGAGTCAACATTTCATTCCTGCAGAATAAGTGATGCAAACTTTGTGCAAGTGGATTACATCCAGTTAGTTTTCGAATGAGGGAAATCAGTCTGTGGTGTAGCGTTTTTGACTGACGTCCTTTCTAGGAAAAACAAACCAATGCATTTAAAGACATGGTTACGGCCACCAGGCAGTTTGTTCAAGCCAGTTTAACTGTAAACATGTCTTATGGAGGATTTTTCTTTGTAGTAAGATAAAAACTACAGGTACTTGTGCAATCAGAACATCAGTTTAAGATAAATGTTGCCAGACATTATGAATAATATATGATAAATGCAGCTTACAAGTTGTAACATTGAAGACAGGAAGATGCTGATTCCTTTCTGGGTTTGTTGCACTGAGGGAACAACATCATTGTTGAATATCTCCTTGTATGAAGTTTTATCAGAAAAGGTGGACAAAGAGAAGGCAACTGTTGATCCCTCAGAGATTCCACAGCGTTCTAGTGAGTCTCCATCACAACCCCCATCTCTGCAAATATAACAAGCAGAGAATGGAAGTACTGAATGAGAATTCTTGTCACTGTAACAACCAATTCAAGTCAGAAGCCATATCATCAATGTGATGCGCCGATATTTAATTACTTGTAGTGAAGGACGTGTGCTGGGATTCCACTTGCTTCTGCCAGCTTCAGTTTCAGACTTCTTAATGTGTCACTTTTCAAGTTCGCTATCAGGTCAAAGTCACCCTAAAAAAAAAAAAAAAAAAAAAAAAAAGTATAAATAAATGTTTCATCATTCTCCACTTCGAGCTTCACCTCTGTGAGGACTTGCTTTTTTCTGTTTATATTTCTAAGACACACCTTGAGCATGATGTGGCATCGAATGAAATTTCCACAGGTTTCCTGAACTTTGTGCTTTAGAATTTCAGGAGCCTGTTTCAGGTTCTCCTTTGGTGTGAATATGGCATATATCAGATCTCCACTCTTAATATGCCTTTCTTTCAAAGACCCTGTGAAAATAAAAAAAAAAAAAAAAAAAAAAAAACAGCAGTACATTCACTACTATTGAAGCAAATCAACATTTCTGTTTCATGATATTCCTATCTATTGAACTGTCATCGACTGTAACAGTCGGTGCCCACAAGAAAGGTGAATAATTCCAAACACAAGCTGATAAACTATAGCACTGAGATCTGATTTCATCTTTCAAGGTATTCCTAATTGATTCTAAAAGAAACATATGCACAGTAAAACATTTAACTTCAGAAAACAAAGTCAAATACCCTTTCATCTAGCAACCTTTACTTTAAAACATGTCCAGGTCTGCTCACATGTAGTGAAGAAGGGATCATCGGTCAGTGGCATCCCATCAATTGTGTAGAGACAGACTCCTGTGGAACTGCCAACACTTTCAAGGTGACAGATTCTTAACATCAGATCTTCAATTGTGTTCTGCACTGGATCGATATCTGTGAGATTAAAATGTCAAACATCACGTCTCATTTATGCTTTTATCCTAAGTAGGGCTGGGCAATATTGTAAAATACATTGACATATTTCCCCCTGTTATTTGTATATAGACAGGAATTAAAGAAAAGTGTGCAAACCATCCTTTCTTGAACTAATGATGTGTTTTCCCTTTGTAGCAAGCAGAAAAAGAATTGGAATCTGATGGTTTTAAGTTAATTTACCCGTGAAACAATATATCATGCTTTCTTAAATCAAAGAGTGGTGTAGGCAAACCGCTCTTGTAGTTTTAACTGATAAACAACTCAATGAAATGGCCCAAGTTCATAGACAAAAAAAAAAAAAAAAGACCATAAAAGATGGGACACTCCTACCTTTAATTTCTTTTGGTTTGGGACATTTGGGGTATGTGTAGAGCAAAGAGAACTCCTTCACAGATGTTTTCACAGGCCTCACGGTAGGAACCTGCTGTTCAGGAGCTTTTTGGCCTTGAATAAAGGTTTTCATAGTTGAAAAACGATTTTTCTCCACATGACTTAAACCTGTAAAAAATTAATATTTGTCGATATATAGACAATAATTAAAAGCATTTTATTGACAGAAAGCCTCTTCTTAATATTACTATACATAACAGAACTCGATGCAAAAATTACTGCAATGTCATTCATATGGTAAGCATATGAAGCACACAGCACTGGCTGCTATGATAAGATAATTTAGGATGGACCCAAGTAAAATAATCATTGCAACTCAAAACTATTTGAACACAACAACACAACAATAACAAAAATGGTGTTGTTGCTCTATATTGAAATCTGAAATATTAGCCTTGAGAAAAAGTTTGTGATTATAGAAAGTTATGTACATGCACTGACACTTATACATGCCCTAATGATAATTTACCTTTGAAACACACACAATGCACAACAACAGTTTTTTAATATAATAATTTATCTACTGTACATTTTGAGAGTACTTTTTTAGCGGTGGTGTAATGGGAAGTGTTACATTGAAAGGTGCTGACTGCTAAACAATTTAACTTTTTCAAGTAATGAACACTCTTACCCATGTTGTTCAGATCTTCCTCTGTTACACTGTCAAGGAAATCCTTTTCGTCTTTTACTCCCAACTGGACAAACTGGTTGTAGTGGGACTGTAGTCTGAACCGCTCAAGTAGGTTGAATATGTCACCCATCTAAAGAAAACACACCAGGAGGTTTTATCCGTCATCTCTCTCCATTGAATTCTGGGTCAGCTTGGAAAAAATGCAGAAACTTTTGGAACAAATACAGAAGTCAGACGTCTGACCCAAGATTTCAAGCTGCTTATAAAACAAATAATACTGAATTGAGCTGGTAGCATTACTTCAGATAGCTGGTTTTATCTGGTAAATACAACTTTTGAATGTCTGAAATGCTGCCCTTTACTTCTGCAATGTTTAAATCACATATGACAAGACACATTTTAGAGACAACAATAAAATCTAATTTATTTTTTTCATCATTTGGTAACAGATAAAAAAAAAAAAAAAAGGACAACCATACCTTGATGTGATTCCACAGGCCAGGCACAAACAACTGGAGGCATACGTTTTTTTCCACTTTTTGTGATGGGGGAGTGGTTACAAGAAAAAGAAACCGAAGGAAACGAAACCTAACAACATGCACCAAGCAAGTGATCCAACATCACATATTTGGAATTCAAAGACAAACTGCACTAACACAACCCTAGAGTTTGTTTCATGATCACTTGGCCTACACAAAGACATAATCAAAAACAGACGCATTTTTTAAACTGTTGGATTAAGATCAGATTGAATTTTTATAGACCCAAACCCAAATGCATGACTCAGGAGGCAAAGTAAAAAAAATAAAGGCAAAAAGAGGCAAAAATAATCTTTTAATAACAAAATATCAGTGGAAAATCTCAAAGTCTCAGTACCAAAATAACCCCAGACAAGACTATGACAGAAACAAGGAGAATGACAAAAATGGGCTGACTAGGTTCTTTGACTTTGCACAACAAGACGTACAGGCAAAGGACGAAGGGAAACACAGGCCACATATACCCACATACACAGAGGGTAACAAACACGGGGAAACATTCAGGGCAGACAAACAGACCAGTGGAAGCACACGAGGAAAAAGTAAGTTAACTGAAACTAGAGGAGAGATGGATGTCAAAATAAAACAGGAAGCCAGGAGACGACTGACATAAAACATACATAACTCCACGTGACTTCTTGGACACGATCTCCTCTTCTTACACAAACATTGCTGCAACTTCCTCATCACGCAAATAGACAATTTCATGTTTATTTTTTAACCCTAGATAACCCTTAAGTTGTACATGGTAACTTGATTACGTATATTACATATAGCATATATGCAATATACTGTATATAATTAGATTATATAGATATATAATATTTTATTAATAAATTAAATAGTAAAAATGAATAGCATTGAATTTCTGTTGATTTCATTGCCGCATACTGCTTTTAACAAAGGATAATGATACATAAATAACGGTTCAATTTATTTATTCAAAAAGTAGTTTATTGTGTGGGCTTGAAGCGTCCTGTCAGTTTTACAACAGTTAACGGTAAAGTTAACCACCGTTAGCTAACTGGTCTGAAGACAAAACCGGCTAACGGATTGTACATTACGTTGTTGTTAACGTTCTAGTCATAAAGATTTATCCTGCTAACGTTAAAGTTTAATCCGAGTGCCAAAAAAATCTGTTTTATGGCTAACGTTAGCTTAACCACGTGTGACATAACGTTAGCTTACATTTAGCTTCCACCTCAAAGTAAACTAAAGTTACAGTTGCTATTAAAAATAACACAGGTTTGCAGTAATTGCACGTTTATTATTTTAAAACTGACAAATTTACCTTCGTTCGTCCACCTTTGTAACGTCGTGGCGGAGAAAGTTTCCACCGAACCACACCGCTCATGGCGAGAAGAGTTCGCGTGGTCCACGTGCAGGGAGGCTCAACAAGCCGCTTTAAAAAGATTAAATTTGTCCTCGTCAAAATTTCAAAAGTAATTAAACATATCTACAACTGGAAAACATTGTATATCAACAGGGGTGTCCAATCCTGGTCCTGGAGGGCCGGTATGGGTGCAGGTTTTTGTTCCAACCAAGCAGTTACACACATGATTCTACTAATCAGGAGCCCTGCTAAGAACCTTCATTAGTAGAATCAGGTGAGTAACTGCTTGGTTGGAACAAAAACCTGCATCCATACCGGCCCTCCAGGATCAGGATTGGACACCCATGAGATACTCATAGTATAATACACCTGTTTTAACATCTGTATACAGTAACACCAATTTATGTACTATTTGATATCAATATGGCTAGGAAATGTGACTTCAGGAATAAGGTTAAATATCTATTGAAGGTGTAGGTCTGTCATGTACACACAGGTCACACACAATATGACAAGGCATAACGTGTGGCGTGAGAAACTTCCATTAAAAATGCAAAATGTTAAAAATGGCATTTTAAAAAAACATTTATTTGACACAGCCTTTAGACACTGCAAAATAACTTAACACTTGAAGTCACTGTCCTTGTCTGTAGAGAGTTCAAGTAATTTTTATTGATGCTTTATGGAAAGGCGAGGAAGCTGTACATTATTCCATTTTTTTGTCCATATATGGTAAATTTATGCAACTGTCAATTTGTCATGCTCCTAAATAATCATGCTTCTATGATTCATCACAATGTAGAAAGTGATAACAGCCTTTATTAGAAATGTTTAGAAGATGCACTATATCCATCTACCATTGGAATTCTTGCTGGAGGGACTGGCTGAAAAATCCTGTTAAGAAACTCTTGCTCTGTCTGTGCCACTTGGACACTTTTTGGCTGACTTGTGGTGCCGTCAAGAGGTCTTTTTGGGCAAGTGATTAACTGTCCATTTATTTGTATGGGCTTTGGCTGGGTACATGTGTCCTCCCTCTGAGTACCTCGGCTCTCTGTTTGATGTGAGGAGCGGTCTGTCAAACAGTGGCTATTTAAGCTCTGCTGCTGGTGCACATCCTCCCCAAGATGACCATTTTCATTTCTGTAAATTCCATTGTCGGTCTTCACGGTGCAATTCCCAGCATCACACCTGGCTGAATGTGTTTCTGTAACACAATGAAAACTCTCTGTAGTACTTTTCCTGACCTTTTCCCTCTGCGCTTTTATTGACATTAAACTACCTCCACAGGTGCTATTCTGCGGCCCGTTTTGTGATGTTCCTGATGCTGACACAGAATGGTCAGTGGCGTTGCTGCTATACCTGTCTGCGTCACACAGAGAGCTGAGCGCAGGAACAGGTGAAGGGATAATATTGATGTTTCTTGACCTTGGGGCAAGGCTGCTGTTTCTCCCCGTCTGTTGTGACAAATCACACTTCCTGCTCGGGCTGTGGAGCGGGGAATGGGATGATAGATGGACTTCTTTGTGCACGGGTGAATTTATTTGAGGTTTCTTTTGAAAACAAGAACTAGAAGTCGGGGTCCTCCGGTGGAGACCAGCATTATCTTGCTCTGGAGTGCATCGGTGTAAATGTTTATCCATTATTTTGTCAGTGCCAGGCACGGTATAGTTCCTGTGCCCAGAAGTGATGAACCTGTTGCGGATAGTTGTTGGTGTTTTATTTGATCCAGCAGCAGCTGATGTGCTTCTGTGCTGACCATGAATCACAGAAAGTGAAGCAGGATTTATTGAGCTCTTAACAAGAGAAGGTCCACCTGGTGGAATGGGTTTCATGTGGCGTGGAGCAGGAGGTGGATGTGGTCTTAGGACCGATGTAGCGGTTAAAGCTGGCAAAGTCTGATCAGAATCCCTTTGTTCTGCTGAAAGTCTGGAGAAATCAGAAGGAGAAACATTCTTTTACTTGCATCAAGGCGATGAAAATAAACAGCAAGATTGTGTTTACATTTAGAGAGCTTGACTGCAATAAAAGAAAGTGAAGCATCTATTTTAGCTGTGCCGTGTGACTAAAAACTAAACACACTAACCTGAAACTGTTGTTCAGTGCCTTCACAGGGAGAGGGGAGGACTTCAACGGGGCAAAAGGGGGATAGAGCTTTAAGTCTGTTTGTATAGCTCCTCTAAGCTCTCTTAAGTCTGCAGACAAACATGACAGTACAAAAGATAAGAAAAAAAGTAGGCACTCAGTTTTCACTAAAGAATTGTGCTCAACTGTAGTTATCCTGTTTTCTGAAATCATTTTCTATGACATTTATCCCTCAATCTGTCTTTTTTCACTTCTAAATATGTTTCAGGATGGCACAGCTTCACCAGTTAATAGAGGGTGAGAATTATTCACAGTTTATCAGGAAATGTAGTCACTGTGCTAAAGATTAAACACCATTTAAGAGATAAAGAGGAGAATCGTCCTCACACGCCCATGTGATGAACAACAATGCGCCACCAGATGGCAGCAGTTGCCAAAATGTTCTTATGTGGACTCACCTGCAAGTGAAGGCTCTGTTTTGTCGAATGTATTCTTTTGTTTCATATTTCCCTGCAAAAAACACACATCACAGTCTGGTAAAGAACAGAGCGTATGCATCTGTGCGTATCATATAACCATAGCACTATGGCGCAGAGACGGACAAACTAAGTCTAATGATAAGTGGAAAATAGGAGGCATATGTATTAAACATGTTCAAGAAATCCTTTGGGAATAGCAATGGGACAAGGAAAAAGGATAAAAATAATCTAGTGAGAAAGAGGAAAGGAATGTGTGTGTGTCATGGATATGTGTGTGTGTGTGTGTGTGTGTTTGCATGCATGTGTGCATGTCACCACTAAACGATTTAGCAGTAGTGTTCCATCATAATTTGGCCTCAAACATTTAGATTCAGAGTAAATGAAAAACCATAGTGCGTTGTATGTGCATATCAGTGTTTTGTAAAACCAAAAACCTGATCGAAAAGTGTGTGTGTGTGTGTGTGTGTGTGTGTGTGTGTGTGTGTGTGTGTGTGTGTGTGTGTGTGTGTGTGTGTGTGTGTGTGTGTGTGTGTGTGTGTGTAATGAGTGACTGGCAGCCTCCTCTCCTTATTTTACACCAGCTCAACCACTAATGGCAAATCTTTATAGCAACCACAGACTATAGAGTCCATTACCAAAACAAACATGTGCAGACACACATATGCACATGTCCACTGGCCTGGAAACAGGCCGATAAAATATATATATTTGGACTTTCCCTGTGGGATTCAAACGCCAACCTTTCCCGTGTTGTCTTTCAGAGTTGAAGTATATATGTGCGGCATCTCTGACATTGAAGTGAAATCCAAAACAACTCTAAAGCACAGGCATGCTGAAAATAGGCTTTGTGGTCTATGTGGGGTTTCAACCCATATAGCCACGCCACGGATTTGCTGATATTTTAGGAAGGCCTGTATGTTACTCTCATTATTCTTATACATGAGTCTAAAGAACCAAAATGCACTTGTGGCCACCAGGCTCATGTCTCTCTCTGTTGAGGGAAAACTAGAAACATGAGAGCAGGGATCACCATCTTGGCTGCTGTGTTTTCATTGTTTTAGGTGATGGTTTTACTGGTTCCAACTGCAAAATCTTTGATGAAAACACACATGCTATTCTCATCAGCTGGTAATACAAGCTGCAGCAGTGTGACCAGATGTTGATAGTTTAGATGTTTTATTTATCAGCTCATACTGGTCATGCTCTGTTTATTGATAGTCATCTAATGCTTGAGTAGTTTAGGTTCTATTTCGACCAAATGCTCATCTTGTCTGACATGTCACCTTTAAAGATCCCATTTCAAACTATGCAAACACCAGACTATCTGCACAGCTAAGGCAGGCAGAAGACCATAACCGCATCATTATTGTTGACTTCAGTGGCAAATTCCTTGTCCACAGGAAAGTTTTGTAGTTTCTACACTGCTGAGGCAATGATTATATTATTATCGACTGAAGCAAAGCCACCTTTTGTCTTTTGTACAAAGTGTCTGGATGATTGATTATAAAAGCACACTGGGAGCTTTTAACAACCAAACCTGTGGACTGACATCATCCACAAAATCAAATCACAAGAGGCAACTTTAACCTTTAACTTTAAGCGGAAAGAATTCATTGGAGAAACTCTAGCACCACTTTTAATTATAGAAGTAACATCCCAGTCACATAAGATAACATTCACCAACCCTGATGAGAGCCTTTGTGGCTCTAAAGCACCCATCCATGTTCGCTCAGCTGGTTTAGAAATATTCAGTTGTAGAAAATGAATGTGGTAAGCTGCAGCGAATATTCAGCTTTTTGGAACACAGAATATCTGAGGAACGTTTTCTGGGTGATGATGTTCTACAGTTTTCTTAATGGACTGATTTTACCTTCTATGCACATGGGTCTGTACAGTAGGTGTGTGAGAGATACTTACTACAGTCAACAAAAACTGCAAAAGACAATTAATTATGACATACCTCAAAAAGCTAAAAACATATTATCACAAAGTACACAATCTAAAAAGTGTGATATGAGTTGGAAATTTCAAATGTTTTCCTGCTTAGAAAACAAACACTGTTCAAAGTCTTCCAATTTGGATGAAAATCTTAATTCCTTTTCTCCAAGTACATTTACACTCATTTTTCTTTATTATTGAACTAATATTAGGTATATTTAATGTATATTTGCTTCAGAAATGTTTAATTCTATTAATAATTTTCTTATGACTGACTAGATGCCATGTAAGACTAAGAATATATGTCAGGTGCTCTAGGAGGTTGTACTACACTCATAGTAGACGGCTGTTATGTTTACCATGTTAGCAGGCTAACATTTGTTAAAAAGCACAAAACTCACAATGCCAGCATGGCTAAATACTACAACTTTTCTATGATACAGACAAACAAAAACTAAAGTTCTGGTCAGCAGGTAGAAAAATGTAAGAACTCAAAAGCATGGCTGTAGGCTCACTTGCTCTTTTTTACCTTCTGAATTACAGTATCCCTGTAGGCTTCACTCAGCAGGTGCAGCTGAATAAAACCTTGAACAGAGGCCATGACGTGAATTACACATTCCAAACATATTTGCGGATAATTAGTCTTTCTAAAGATTTTTGTCAAAATCTAAAAAAAATCACATAGAAGATCCTGAGGGCTGTTTCCAGTCCAGAGAAGTGATCACAGTCGATGAAGAGATGGTACTTTACAATGTACAGCATCAACATCACCCACCACTGCCTTGCTCAACAATTAGCTTCACACCCTGAGGTCCTAAACACCCTTGCTTCTGCAAACTTTATTAATGTCCCTCATCATTGTCCTACACCCAATTGATTTTGTTCACAGGAAAAATGCCTGATGTTTAATTCACTACCACTATTTTTTTAAACAGATCGAAATTATTAAGAATAAAGTGATAAATAAATAATAAATAAAAATGTCTATATGGCCACATAAAATATCCATAACATGAGCTGACACAGATTTGAGAGGCTGTTGCCAGTTTTTATTTTCCTATACAAACATTTTCCTATTTGAAAATATATGTTGTTTATATATATATATATATATGTTATATATATTATATATATGTTGACAAACTGGAAAATTAACACTTCCAGAATGACAGATGACACACAGACAGAGAAACACAATTAAATTAGAGAGAGAGTAACTTCCACATCTGCTCTGCAGAAAAGTCCTACATCTGGCCTCTAAGTAACTCACTCTCCACTCTTTCATAATAGCATAATAGCAGACAAGCATGACAGTGTTGCCAGATTGTAGCCATGCATACATGTCTGCTTCTTTGCCTTTGTGTGTGCTTTTATTTCTTCTTAATGAGATCACAAACAGTAAAACAACCTTCTGCACGTGTGTGTGTGTGTCTGTGTGGAGTCTGTGTGTCTGAATGTAGTAAGTAATCTGAGTTATTGGAAAGATACGGCTCTTTCTCAGCACAGCAAAACCCTTGGCCAGATAGATAGAAAAGGCCCTGGCAGACTTCTTGTGTGTGTGTGCGCCAAAAGAAAGTTAGTAGCAAGCAAATCTCCCTGAGAGATTACAAACACACACACACACACACACACACACACACACACACACACACACACACACACACACACACACACACACACACACACACACATATATATATATATATATGGCAGATGAAA
The DNA here is from genome assembly GCA_030544235.1 of Lepturacanthus savala. Lineage (NCBI taxonomy): Eukaryota > Metazoa > Chordata > Actinopteri > Scombriformes > Trichiuridae > Lepturacanthus > Lepturacanthus savala. The sequence continues at coordinate 10,490,840 of CM060461.1, forward strand.
AACAAAGAGGATTAAAGATTAATTCAGTTCTTTGCAGTTTTCCATCCTGTTCTTCTTACCTTTAAATGCTGTATTTGTTTCTCCAACACTTTACACTCCTCTGTTAGGACAGACCTAGTGAGGGAAAGACAGGGGGATTGGTAGGTTAAAGAAGAAATAAGAAATCTTGAAGTTTGTCATCAGTCTAATTGTTTTATATTCAAAACCTACAATCTAGGTCAAAGGGTAAACTAAACACCTTAGTTAAAAGAATAAGGCTCCTACTATAAATGGCTGTGGTTTTCTGTCTTAAATGTATTTAAAAATGCATTAACAATTGTATGAGTAAGATCAATTCAAACAGAGACAATGTGAAAGTTTCAGGCTAACATGGTACGGATTTTAAAATGCTGTAAAAGGTCCAGTCCACAGTAGCAGATGGATTAGCAACAGCTCTAGAATAACCCAATAACATTACTGAGGCTGTGACATTAGAATAGATGCACTTGGGGTCTGTTCAGAGTTTATCCTCTGTAGCTTTCCTGAGGTACTGAGGAAACAGTGTCCTATTTTCTCTCCCCCCCTCCTCTCTCTCCCAAAACACTTTCTGCTTCTCTGGTTACATAACCATAGTAGACTTTATTCTTTCAAATGAAAAAGAATCTTCTGCCGACTCTGGGCCAGTCTGGGATCCATTTTCTGACAATGAAGCCTTTTGTTCTGGTCGAGTCAGGAAATGGGAGGGAGAGAGTGGGGGGTGGGGGGGCTCCCTTCCAAGGTAGCCCCTGTGACGGAGTTGCCCTATGGGCCTCAAAGTGAGGGATGGAGGAAGGAAAAGAAGGATGGAGGCAGGTCAGCGACAGAAGCCACAGAGGAGAGCTGAAAGGAACTAAAGGAAGAAAATGGGGGGAAAGGGTGAAGGGAAACAAAACATCTCCACTCACTGAGCACATATGAACCATGCCATTTACAACAAATGAAGAACCATTCCATTCCACAAACACTAAAGCTTAATATGCACCAAGAGTCTCTGTTTCTTTAAATTACTTAGTCTACAATGATCCAGACAAGTGTTCCTTCATGTTCTTTTGATTCAACCATTTGTACCAGTGTGACATAGTGATCTATGACAGTGGTTCCCAACCTTGGGGTCAGGAATCCTCATAGGGCAGAAAATTTATTTCACTTGCATCGTGTTTTGTTCACTTTTTCTGACATTTTTCTGACTGGCTGTAATTTATTTATTTGTTCTTATCCTCATGAAATACTGGCTACCTGAAGTAATAAAGAACCATAGTAAATATATATTTTACAATAAGAATGTCCTATATAAAAATACAATGTCTGAGGCATTGCTTGTCTTGTTGAACAAACAGAGAATTATCACCCAACTCTGCAGTTTCCCTCAGCTTTAAAGGTCCTATATCATACACCTTTTTCTGGGTTTTATTTGAAGTGTTGATATCTCAAACAAGATGTATTCATGGGTTGAAGTACAAAAAAATCATCTAAATAGTATAAATATGTTGACATCTTCTTTCTCAAGCTTCACTCTGGAGCTCAAGACAGAACAGGTCATTCTGTGTCTGTCCTATTAATATTAATAATCTTCTCCTCTGATTGGCTGATTTGAATAGCTGTGAATGGGTGGTGGGGCAGTGACTGTACAGATGTGACATCACCACTTCACAGAAGTCCTGATGGGTGATTTTAGAGAACAATTTATAAAAACGGGCTATGTGCATTTTTCTCTCATTTTGAAACCTATGAGAGTATTTCTGTTAACTTCTAGACCTTCTTATAATGAAAGATCAATTAAAATCTACTGCTTTGGTTCACTCTTACTGCTCTCAGTATCATTTCAAATTAGAACTAGATGCCTACTGAATATTAAATTTACATCAGGGGGACAGAAACACAACTCCAAATGAATGAACTGCTCCATAATTGCTGGATGTGTAAATAGGCTTGCTATTTGCTAACTAAAAATCTATTAATGCAAGTTCAAGGTCTCTAATATCCTTCAAGTAGAACAACCTGAGAAGAAAATCCCTCTTTTTTTGTACTAAGCAACTTACTTGAGGTGGTCCACCACTTTCTCTATGTCAGTGACGTTCAGTTTGTCCTTCACCGCGTAAACTTCATCTTCAGCAGTGGACTGCACTGAACAGTGAGAGCTTGGTCTGAAGGAAGTACAAAAGTAGGAGGAAAAAAAGTACACTTTGCCAAATTATGAGCCCTGATGTATCATTTCAGCAAAATACTGAAATTCTTTTCCCCCATGTTACAAACCTGCTTTCATTATCGCTACCTCCAGGGTCAGGAAAGCTGTCGCAGTGACCCAGGGCGTAGTTCACAGTCTCTGGTTTGTACCGAAACAAGAACTTCTCATCATCTCTATAGCAACAACACACAGAAAAAGATCAAATCTTTTATTATATATTCGAATGACATGGATGAATATGCATTGTCTGGGAAGAAGAAAAAAGTACGTCAGAGCGTTCTTGCTGTATGGACAAATACTGGTGGTGCTTTATGATGGTAATTATATGTTCTGAATGATCTCCGAGGGGGGGAAAAAAAAACAACTGGTGTGGGCAGCTGCAGGCGGGGTAACTGCCTGGTCAATTCTGCTTGATTTTATAGTTCTGACATGAGAGAAATTGCGTCCGTTCTGGCCATCGACAAATAACACAGACAATGACATGGAGGTGTGGGAGGATGGGTGCACGGCTCGGGCATCAGGACCACACAGGAGGAGGCCAATAAGATAAATCAGCTGACTTTTACAAGGTACACACCCACCGACACCCTCATACAAATGGCTTAAATCACAATAAAAATCTGGTATAGAGATGAGGACGTTTTCTACCCCCCTTTGGCTCCATTTAATGTGGCGTCAGTCCTGTCGTGTAGCCATTTGCTACAAATATAGGAGAAAATTCTTGGCTAACATATCTGGTAAATGAGGTTAAAATAATGCACACACATACATACAGAAACACATACATTACTTTCCAGCAGGGAATATAAGAGAGAGAGATGCTGTTCTCCATCTTGATGCCTTGGCAATATTTTCTTAGTTTCCACGCCAACAAAGTATATTAAATTGAAATAAATTGACAGGGAGTTCTGGAGCCTTATTAAGTGGAAGTGTTATTACAAGGAAGTGTGTTCAGCTCAGTCCTGAAAGCTATTCAGCTGATATACACTTGGAACTTGGCCTGTCTGAACACACAAACACAGTACAATGCATCAAGGTCAACAAGTATACAGGAGCCAACTTCAAAGAGAAGAGGCAATTTGTGCTGGCACAGCCTGTGTGGCACAATACTTTCTTTTGGCAGAGTCTCCACACAGCCAATAACAATGGGCTACATCTCTCCGGCTGAACAGGACTTTTTTCCAATCAATTTACATCCCGGGCCGAAGCACTTTATAAGACTAAGTTATGATGTGTGAGCAAGTAAGGTTTCAGTTGGTGTCCTGCTCAGTGACACTTAAATGAGACACGGCGAGTGCTGTTGTTGTGGGCACTGGACCTGTGGCCTTATTGGGCCTGGCGGCTGTCATGACCTAAAAGAAACCCTTGTACAATTACTTCAAAATAAAATCCCTGTCACCTGGGCTGTCATAACAAGCACCACTCGTACATCATACATTTCATATTTCTTTGATGCTCTCCTTAAGCCATCTTAGATTCTGCAGGGAACTTCACTGTGGGAGGTCCTGAATTTAAAATTTAAGTAAAAACACACAGGGCAACATGGTGGCGCAGGGGTTAATGCTGTTGCCTTACGGCAAGAAGGTCGCAGGTTCAAGACATCCTGGGTCTGGGACCTTTTTTTTGCATGTTCTCCCCGTGTCTGCGTGGGTTTTTACCCGGTACTCCGGCTTCCTCCCACAGTCCAAAAAGATGCTGAGGTTAATTCTCTAAACTCTAAATTGCCCGTAGGTGAGAATGTGTGAGTGAATGTTGTGTGTGCCCCACAATAGGCTGGCGACCATGTGGGGTGTATCCCTGCCTCTCGCCGTAATGCGCTGGGATTGGCTCCAGCAGACCCCTGCGACCCTAATGAGCAGGTATAGAAGATGAGATGAGTAAAAACACATATTACAATGGTGCAACTTTTAGTGCCAGTGGTAATGGAATGTTTTTTGTGGGTCAAACGAGAAATGAAGGCATGTTGGCATTGTAAAAACTAATGGTGGTAAAATGTTACTAAGCACATTCACTCAAGTACTGTGCTTAAGGGATAAGCCTGGAGATTTTCAATATTTTTCTTATTGTCAACACATTCCATGTGCAGAACCCAACCAACAATTAACTGATTTTGTCCAAACCCTAGGATAGTGCTTTTTAAGCTTGTAGTGCGGCATATCACAACCTCTTTGTTCAGTATTTATCTACAGTGTAGCACAAAGAACCATGTTGCTGCACATACACGCCCATTGTCTTCATGTTGAAGGGACCGGCTGCAACAGTGTGCCTCAGTGACTTGTTTTTATTAGTTTTTAGACAACAATGGCCTATGGTCTATGGCATGGAGAAGTACAATATATCAGACTTCGGATACACAAGCAAAACAGTTAATTGTTGGTTTGACACTGCATTTTGACTTTTATTGACCAGAAAAATATAGAAAACAGCCATCCTTACTCAAATAAACATATGAGGCTTCTGATAACAAAGTACAGTTTAAGCTAAAGCATATGTAGCATATGCATATATACTGGCATGTACAGCAAGGTCACACATTTGTGGGATATACGGTATTGCCTGCACCCTTTAGCTTAACAACATTACAAAAATGGACACAGAAAAAATGATTACAATGAAAAAAAGGAAGTTGACAAATTGACAGGCAATAAATTGTTAGTGACAAAAACAGAGATCAATCTGTCTTATGTTGTGCTTCGTCTAAATGACCTCAGTGAAACCAGAGAGGTGACATGGGGCAACATTCCTGGCAGCAGCGAGGTAGTTGCTGGGATAGTTACAAGCTCAGACTCTCACGTACGCACGCAAGCACACAGACACACACACACAGAGATGCACACAGACACACTTTCATACAACGTTTGTTATATTGTATGTCTCCAACCAAAAGTTTCAATAAATGCCATTACATTTCCAAGTGCTACAAGCCCATCTCTGACCTGAGTTGTAAGTAATAAACTAAAAACCAATTAGCAATTAGAAGGTTTTATAACCACCCTTTGAGGAGCTTGTAACTCCCGTGCTTCATAAAAAACGGATATAAAATCAGTCTAACCCTTTACAATTTTTAAGATGAGTATTTAGCTGCCCTTTAAACTAAAACGTATCTGTATTCCAATAAAGCAAGCAGTGACTGACTGGGCCCTAAAATCAAGGCTAGTGGTTGTTGGCTTTTGGTGTGGAATGCATGGATGTCTCCCTTTTATAATTGTCCTATTGTTCCACAATTTCCAAACCAGTTTGCAACATCTTGACACCCAAAAAAACCTTTGTTCCTCTGCTTCCCATTCCATTGACTGACAGGGGAGCACAATATAGCATTTTATGGCACCCTTTGTTAGTGGAAAAACTTACGTAGAGAGTGCGACAGCAGGGCCTTAACTTACTTTCCCATCCCGCCTCTTGGATGGCCAAAAAAAAAAAATCCCAAGTAGTTGTGCTTTTAAGTTAGGTTAAGTTAAGCATGTATTTACTTCTGAGATTCATTGAATTTTAGATAAATTTGCTGTTTTTATATATGGAATTATTCACATTCATATTTTAAAACTAAATAGACTCACAGAACTTGACTGACCAATTGTGACAGTGTGTAATCAGTAAACCCTAGCCCTATCTAATGAAACATTATGCATTGTTAGTTACACATTTTAGTTTGCCAAATTACTTTTTACTATGCTAGCTAATTCAACAGAACACAGTCCTACCGAAAGCTGCACGTCAGAGTTGGAATTACTGTGGTATCAAACCACTTGGACAGTGAACTTGGTTGGTGAGAGAGCCTACACCTACCTTCCTTCACTGATGGCTCTCTCTTTGAGATTTTGTAGTAACATCCGAACCTCGGCCCTCACCAGCTCTTTGACTATAGGGGGGTCGGCCAGAGGGAGTGGGGTACCTGCCCTGCTGCTGTAGTTTCCACCTCGCTGGCCCTCCTGCCACATCTCGTACCACCTCACCGCCTGCAAAATTTACAATGGTTAGTGAAGACGACTAAGGGTTATACATTAACACTATTTCAGGAGGATTTTTTGTCAGTAGTCAGGAAATAGTCTGAAAACTGGCAAAGCATGTACAGACCAGGTGATATACTCACAGCAAGGTGACAGCTGAACCCAGGAAAGACATATCAATAAATGAGAACATTTTAAAGGTCATAGAAAGTGAGATTTTAATTGCTTTTTGGTTATAAGAAATGTGTAGGTATTATAGAAATACTGCATCAGGTTTCAAAATGCTCACTCCACAGACAAATGTTCCCAGCCCATTTTCAGAAACTGTGCCTTGACACAAAAGAGAGAGAGAACCTTAAGAAAAGATCCATAAAACTATAATGAGATGATTTTTGGTACTTAAAACCACAATACATCTTGTTAGGGATATCAAAACTTCAAACTAAACCCTGGAAAAGTGTACAATATGGGACCTTTAGGAGTGATTTAGTGAACCACTCTTTTCAAACGGAGTCCACTTGCAATATTCTACACACAGTTATCTAGACATCCGTCATCCGGTGATTCCCCTGACAGCCGCCCTGACAGGAGGACGATATCAGGACTTGTCATGTCTCAGGGAAGGCGGAGGAGGATTATCTTATTTCTGTCAAGACTGTGAGTCCAAAACATGATTATAATCTGTGGAAAAGCAATTATACTGTGAGAATACCAGTGTATACTCTCGGTAGTGCAGGTAGATAAAGGATTCTGTATTCATCATATGGCACCGCAGTTGATCTACTAAGGAAAACACCACATTGTTAAACTCACAGGATTATATATACTACAAAGATAGTGGGCTGGCAAGTCACCTGCAAACAATACAAATACTATGTGTTTGGGCTCAGTGTTGTGAAAAAATTGGAATGAAATCTCAATAAAAATATCCAATAAACCACCCAACTTCTGTTTTCCATTTTACTTCCTTGCTGCAATATATATATATATATATATATCACACCTGAATTCCATTTTCTCTAGCCACACCAGGCGATTACTGCCACACCTGTTCTCAATCAAGAAATCACTTAAATAGGACTTGCCTGACAAAGTGAAACAGACCAAATGGTCCTCAAAAGCTAGACATCATGTCCATGCCAAGATCTAAAGAAATTGAAACCTATCAGTCTGGAAAAAGTTATAAAGCCATTTCCAAAGCTTTGGTACTCTCCCCACAATGAGAGCAATTATCCACAAATGGAGAAAACATGGAACAGTGTTGAACCTTCCCAGGAGTTGCTGACCAACCAAAATTACCTTAAGAGGAGTGACGAATGATCCAAGAGTCAAAAGACCCCACACCAAAATCCAAAGAACTGCAGACCTCAAACAAAGCGACAGGGCAAAAATGGCTACATGGTAGAATTCTAAGACAAAAACCACCACTGAGAAAAATGGACATCAAGGCTCATCTTAATTTTACCGGAAAACATCTTGATGATCCCCAAGACCTTTGGGAAAATACTATACGGTCTGATGACAAAAGTTAAACTTTTTGGAAGGTGTGTGTACCACTACATCTGGTGAGAAACTAATGCCACATTTCAGAAAAAAGATCTTCATACCAACAATGAAATATGGTGGTGGTAGTGTGATGGTCTGGGGCTGTTTGCTGCTTCAGGACCTGGAAGACTTGCTGTGATAAATGAAAAAATGAATTCTGCTTCTACCAAAAAAAGTACAGCCATCTGTTCGTGCCCTCAAGATGAAAGGAACTTGGGTTCTGCAGCAGGACAATGATTCAAAACACACCAGCAAGCCCACCTCTGAATGGTTAAAGAAAAACAAAATGAAGACTTTGGGGTGGTCTAGTCAAATTTGTGACCTGAATCCTTTTGAGATGCTGTGGCAGGTCCTTAAAAGGGTGGTTCATGCACCAAAACCCTCCAATGTGGCTGAATTACAACAATTCTGCAAAGTTGAGAGAGCCAAAAAATTCTCCAGCGCTGTAAGAGACTCAGTGAAAGTTATCGCAAACGTTTGATTGCGGTTGTTGTAGCTAAAGGCCCAAACAGTTATTAGGTTTAGGGGGAAATCATCTATCTATCCTTGATGTCTCCACAGAACATCAAATCTGGATGAAAACCTTTTAATGGATATATTTTTTTTCTTTCTTTCTTTATTACTTGTCTGTTCTATAATCTCAAGCTTTAATATCTTTTGAGGCCTGTAACCGAATCACACCAGAATGAGCACAGTGACTTTTATTAGATTTTGGTAGATTTGTCATTAGACAAACAGCTCTGTGTGCAGCACATGTAATTTTGCTAGGATTATAACCATACATCAAAGATTTGTTTTTAAAAAAAAAATGTGAAAAGGGTCGGTCTTTATGTGTGACTTCCTCTTGGTTGAGCCAGTAGAACGGCTAAGTGCTCGGGATCATAGGTGAACTTTTACAAGAACTGTAAACCATTTTCTGCAGCTGCACACAGCTCGGTGTGCTGTTGACAAAAATGTCGAAGACAAGCATGATTTAACAACCAAAGGGGAAACTGCAAAGGATAATCCTATAGTATACTTAAAATCTATCATTTTTTAAAGAGACAATGGGAGAGAAGAAGCAACAAAAAAAAAGTGTGTGTGTGTAAGTGGATGTGAGGGTGTATATGTATCTGTGTGAAGTGTAGATGGCATTAACACCTCTACACCTGTTGCCTATCAATCATGTTTACCCCCGTTCGATCAAAACTTCACTCCAGCGTTCCCTCATATATTATATAGTCACACACACACTCTGACTTCCTCTGTCTGTCTTCAGGATTCAGGGCTCACAGACTAACGGGTTGTTCCCTTATTTTTTCTCTCCCCTTCCCTCTGATGTGAAACTGTTGATCTCATCCAGGAGCTATTTTAAGGGAGCACTGTTGTGTTGAAACCCATCAGTTATTATGCTGAATCATTTAAAATCTGGCTTTAGGATACATGTAGCTTAAAGGGCTCATTTTCATTCAGCATAGAAAGAAAGAATGCAAGGGTAGGGGGAGACTTGGAGAGATTGGCCTCGTAATAGACATGAAAAGAGAAGCTGATATTCCCTCTCATCTAACCGCTGTAGACAATGGAGACCTTGATCGAGGGAGGAACCGAGGAATGGAGGAGTCGCCTGTAGATCCACTATTACTCACAGTGGCTCGTAGAGGAATGGAATTCATTACAGGGCTGAACAAGAGGAAAAGACATGGATGAAGAACAGGAAAAAAAAAACTGAGATATGGCGATAGGCAGACATAGAGGGGGGAAAAAAGGAAAAGGACAAGGAAAAGAGGAAGTGATCTGAATCTGCATGCACTAGCCTGAGAACTGAATAAGGCGTCTGTGCTTAGCTCTTTTCTTTTTTTTCTCCTGGAAATTTCTTAAAGCTCTCAGCCTTAAGTCTTTCTTTCCGTCTGCAGGCTTTTCAGCCAGCCACTGCATGCCCCGTAGGTGAAAAAATATCAGAAAAATACTGAAAGACACACACACACATAAGTACAGTATAAGCACACACACACACACACACTTATTTTCGCTCTCCCTCTAACTGATACACACACACATAGATACTCACAATCGAGTTAAAGAATTTGTCTTGCTAACGGTCTTATCAACAGTTGAGGATTAGCCTCTTTAACCCTGTTATACCGACCCCCTGACTCACTAAGCTTACTGGGCCTCTTTCTGTGTGTAAATGTGTGTGTGTGCAGACAGGAGGGTGTCTGTGCTGTAGATGAGTTAAATTACTCTGCATCATTTTATTATTAATTCTATTTTGCAATATAAAAGGACACTTATGTAGATTATTGTTTGAGTCCCATGCATGTATGTACCGGTATGTATGTATGAGGTCCTGTGCATGTATGTATGTGTGTGAAAGAGAAGGAGTCCTTGCTTCCATATGAAAGGTAGTTTGTGCATGTTTTGTAAGTTGTCACGCGTGAACTGTCACACAAGTAGCATGTGGTATTATACAAGTCACAGCTTGAAAGTTGAGACAAACTACTATTGTCCAAGTATTTTTCTGGTCCGTTGGCTCACCGCAGGCAGAGCGATGATAGCATCTACAGATGGAGAGAATTCAATGCTAAAACAAACACGACACAGGAAAAAGAAAGAAGGATGGCAGAAAGTGGGAGAACAGAAAAGGTGGAGGTACGAGAAAGGAGAGATGCAGGGTGTGTGCATCCTGTATGAGAAAACCACACATACAGATGACTTTATATCCCAGCTACAAACTGGATCTTGAGTCACATATGACCCATCTTATGTAATTCAGCCTAAGAGGAATGTTCCCTCAGCAGAAAAGGACACATGTCCTCACATTTGAGCCATTTTCAATGCACTTCCTTTCAGTTTAAGCCTATTTTATTCGACTCTGCTTTCATTTATGGTTTGTGACACAATCACCACATTTTCATTTGGAACGTTTTTACCCAAGATTGCCTAGAAAGTTAATTTAACCTTGATTTGGCCTTTTTTATGAGGTGTACCACTATAGGTTCGACCATAGCCTCAGATTTCTAGTCAGCCCCTCAAATCTTTCTTGGGTGAGGTCACTTTGCTCGAGCTGCTAGAGTGCTTTCCATGCAAGGGGCTTTGGGGCCGAGAGTTTAGCTGGCCTTGAGTAAATATTGATGTCTGTCTGGCTCACATTTGGACTTCAGGGCGGCACGGTGCCAGTTTATCCACATTTCACTTTTATTAGGGTGTCTGGGGATTGTAATTACTGAGTTTATGCAGCCAAACTAACCTACTTACAAAACATAACACCAGACTTTTTAAAAAGTGTTTGGCCAGGAATGCTTAGCTGCATATTTTTTATTCACTCTGAGACTAAGTATAAAGGGAATTATTTGGTATGTCTTGGAGCCTGCTTGTGGTGGGATCCTTCAAGAAACAGACACACTGTCTGAATTCTCTGAAAGAATACACAAGAGCCAGAAAGTGTGAAAAATATGGGCAATGACACAAGCTGCACCCATTGAATTTCAAGGGGAATGTTCCAAGTAAAAAGCCAAATCGCAACATTTTGTCTGAAAAAATCATGAAACACTCTCACCTCAGCATGCACCTCTGTGTACATATCAATCAGTGTGCAGCCCAGTGCTGTACAGATTATTCGTAGCTCTGACCCAGGAACATGCTCGGCCATCAGGCTCAGCAGAGACTGACCAGGGCACCAAAGCTGGTTTCCATCGGTAGACTGCATATGAGTAGCGGTCTATGGCAGAAGAAATGAGAAAGCAACTGCCTTAACATAATAATAAACATCAAATTCGGAATGATTCAGAAGTATGACAGCATTCAAACATGAAACTATTTGTTGGACAAAAATAGGTGCTGGATTTACTCAAGTACAGTATAGTGCGAGAAGAAATTGAGATTTAGTAAAACCTGTATTTATTGTCTATTCAGTGGTGCTAAGTGATGAAGGAATAAAAAATCATTACAATACTTAAGTGTCTTTTGGAAGTTTCTGTATTATTTTTTTACAAATAAAAATTTAAGTGTGGTAGAAAGAGAGACTGCAAATGACCCAGTTTGAAAGCCAATTGTCGTTCAATGGACTGGTCTGGACTGCTTGCTTCTTTTTTTTTTTATTATCATTAACATTTACTTGCTTGTACTTTTAATATGTACATTTAATATCAGAAAAATTACATTCAACAATTAAGTACAATAAATATCAGATACTTTATACTCAAAAACTATTTTAACAGGTGACTTTAACGTCTACCAAAGTCATTCTTTTGGTCAAATATCTGTACGTTTAATCAAGTGTTTCAGTCTTCATACATCACTGCTACTATTTCATGTCACACTTACGTACATGAACGTCACACCTGGGTAAACGTACAGTGTGACGTTCAGGTACCACCAGGTCACCACTGCTACTATTTCATGTCAAAATGTCTGCTAGGAAAAAAGGTCTAACTTTAACCTAACTTGCTATCATAGAATAAAACCCTAAATATTAACGTTGAACGCGGTTTAAGTTGTGGAAATCTAGCTAATAGCCGCAATAATGTTAGCTCCTTGACAAACTGTGGAAGAAACAGCGAATATTTCCCAACACCTGTGACCTGCTCACAGAGAACATTCCTGTATCCATGATAAACCGCATGTGTACAAAGACACGGACACTAACGACTTTCGTGAGACGAGTTTTATTTATGTTGATAAACAAGAAAAAAGACGCTCACCTCAACTTGTATCTCGCACCGGCTGAGGTATCCAGGGACAACCTTCCCAGTTGCTAAGGCCGAAGTATCGCGAGAGTTTTTGCTTGGAGTCAAAGCAGCGCACGATGGAATCTGTCCGCAGAGGTGTGGATTCCTGCTATTAAAACTGCATAATTGACCTCAGAGCTGTCAAATTCGTACCTGTCTTTGCTTATGTCTGTTTTTGAACAATTCTGTAACTAAAGATCTTTGTTTTTTCTTTGTTGATCCGTCATTTGCTCTGATTGATAGTTCTGATATTAATATAATATCAGATATTGTTGCCATGCCTGTCTGTCTGTGTTCTGTCTTGTTTTTTTCCTTTTCTTTTTTTTAATATAATTATTTTTATTTTAGACTGATTGTATGCTGCCAACTTTACATCTGACTAGGGACATGCTATTTATAGAATGTTAATATGCACTAAATGAAATAATAATAATATGAAATAATAATAAAAAAACAAGCTCTGTCTTACAGCAACTGTAGCGTCCATGTATAATACATGTATGGTTAGGGTTAGGGTATAAAGATGCAATACACGTGACAATATGTGCAGACTCAGATCACCACCATAAAAACAAATATGGTACTGTGATCTTCTGTAAAAGTCTGCAGTCAAGATGTGAAATTGTGGGACGACCCAAACCTTCAGCCGATTTTCTCAGCGTGTGAATATTTCCCTCTCCATCCATCCATCCATCCATCCATCCATCCATCCATCCATCCATCCATGCCCTCGACCTCGAACCTCCACCCCCTTCCGGGCTGTGTCTGCAGCAACGTGCGCAGCCCCAGCGGACCACTCATTGTGGAACGAGGACGCAGGCAACGTCAAGGATTTTCCGCTCAGTAACCATGTAACATACCATTTCGTTTGCTTTGTAATCTCTCCATAAAAAAGGAATCCCCGTGTTCGTGTTGGAGAATCGTAAGGGCAAATCATGACAGCGGTTTTCAGTGTGCGCTTTTCCTTGGAGCGCAGAATACGCGCCACCGTTTTGGCGCTGCTGCTTTGCGCGCAGGCCGGTCTGGGCTTCTCCGTCGCCGGGCAGCAGGAGAGCACCTGCGAGGCCAACGGCAGCGTCTACTACGTGGGGGAATGGTACTTCCTGGACTCGGACCACTGCACCCAGTGCGAGTGCACCGCCGAGGGCTCCGCGTGCGCCCGCACCGAGTGCACCTCTCTCCCGGCGGCGTGCATCCATGTCAGCCACTACCCCACCGACTGCTGCCCCAGGTGCGAGAAGATCGGATGCGAGTACCGAGGAGTGGTGTACGAGCTGGGGCAGAACTTCCAGGTAAGACTGGAAGCAGTGATACACGCCGAGCTGGAACAATCAGTAGACAGAAATATATCGAATTTAGGTATTTTGGTATTTAGGTATTTTGGACAGATAAAAGTCTTTTTAAAGCAAAAATGAAAAAAACAAACAAACAAAAAAAAATCATCTTCTCTTACTCGTGCAGCTTCTCTTTCTTTATATGATAATATGAATGAAAATTTTTCATTTGTTGACTTTTGGTGGGACAAAAACAATTGCTTGTACTCTGGGAAATTCTTGGACACTTTTTTTTCTAAACTGTTCAGTTGTTGGCCTCATGCATGGGAGCTCCACTAATATGTTAAGATTTATTGACTGTAAAAATGTGAAGCATAATATAAAACACAGACTACTGTAAATCTCAAACAAAACAAACCATAATAATAATAAAAAACTGCCCACAACTCATGTCCACATTAAAGCTGTAATCTGTGATGAGGCATCACGAGTAGATATTGTTTCATTCTCAGGGTTATAAGTCAAAATGGTTATAAATCATAGATTTAGAGAGTATAGTAGTAGTAGTTTTGCCAGTTTATTATACATCTGTCTATTTAGATTGGTTGGAAAGGACAGAGGACACAGAAGCAGGATGCAGTTTTTTGTTTTCCTACAGGGCTTCAACATCACCACTGAGTCGAAACTGTCTGCACTATCTCCAAATGAAAAACTGCTTGTGAGGGCTCTAATGCCAATAATCATCAATCATGCTGTGATATTGTTCTATAGACTTAATGTGCAATATAAAACTAACAACCAACTGGAATATTAAAAAACACCATGGATTATTAAAAGAAATACAATGCATTACTGTGCATTAGACACTCATTGTAAAAAACAAATGGGCCTGATCATACAGATATAAAAAAAACAAAGATGTGCTCCAGCCAAGTCCTGTTGATGTGTAAACTTTGGATCTTTGTTTCCTGCAGGTTCCTGTTCTGTAACTACTGGTCTCAGTCATTTCAATGAGTAATCATGCACAATACCTTCTCGTAAACCTTCTCATATACCTACAATACAATTTAACTTAATAAATTAACTTATGTGTAACTGCATGATAGTACGCCTACATGCATCTTTTTCAGTTCATTTCTTTTCTCACATGTTGGTGTAGCCTGGATAACACCAGACTTCATATCAATTAATATTCACTTAACGGATTTGACTTAATATTATATTAAATTTCAACAGCAAAGTGAATTCGCTGTTGTATTGCTCAAGTGAACTTGAGTGTTCAGTGGGGAATTAGATGTATGTGGCGCCCCCTTGAGACGGCATGAGGAGGTATTGGTGCTGGTTAGAAATATGACACATTATCAACTTGTTCTCACTATTTTTCTGTGATGCATATAGAGTGTCATTCTGTTTGTGTGTGTGTGTGTATTCTCCAGCCATCAGAATGTGAGCAGTGCACTTGTGACAGTGATGGCATCGCCCGCTGTCTAGTTGCAGATTGTGCACCTCCACCATGTGTCAACCCTGTCTACCAGCCTGGGAAATGCTGCCCTGAATGCAAAGAGGGTAAGTAGAAATGATAACGTAGAAAAGTCATTTTAAGGTGGATATATATATATATATATATATATATATATATATATATACACACACACACACAGTAAAGGCCAAAAGTTTGGACACACCTTCTCATTCAATGTGTTTTCTTTATTTTCATGACTATTTACATTGTAGATTCTCACTGAAGGCAACAAAACTATGAATGAACACATGTTTATGGTGTTATGTACTTAACAAAAAAAGGTGAAATAACTGAAAACATGTTTTATATTCTAGTTTCTTCTAAATAGCCACCCTTTACTCTGATTACTGCTTTGCACACTCTTGGCATTCTCTTGATGAACTACCATTTCAGGTAGTCACATGAAATGGTTTTCACTTCATAGTTGTGCCTTATCAGGGTTAATTAGTGGAATTTCTTGCTTTATCAATCAGAGCAAAGGGTGGTTATTTTGAAGAAACTAGAATATAAAACATGTTTTCAATTATTTCACCTTTTATTGTTAAGTACATAAGAACATAAACATGTGTCCATTCATAGTTTTGATGCCTTCAGTGAGAATCTACAATGTAAATAGTCATGAAAATGAAGAAAATACATTGAATGAGAAGATGTGTCCAAACTTTTGGCCTGTACTATGTGTATATATATATATGAAAGGCCTCTCGGAGACTTAATGTTCACTCACCTCTGTCGCTCATCTCCCTCCAGGCCCAAACTGCTACACTGATGCATCACGCAGCAGGGTGATTGCTGCAGGAGAGCCTGTCTGGGTCGACTCCTGCACTAAGTGCCGTTGTCATGATGGCCAGGATGCAGGCTACTGGGAGGGAAACCGTCTCGCCACCTGTTCCCGCCTCAAAAACTGTACGCCAGAGCAACCATCCAGCCAACACAATTGATTTTCTCTCTGTCAGCGGACAACACAATCCTTGATGGCTGACCAGCGATTACACCATCCATCTGTGCCGCCACGCCGCACCCTCCTGTGCCTCAGAGAATGTCAGACAGACATAAAGGATCATCTCCAACGACAAAAAAAATTGACTTTTTGGGAAGCGAATTTAACTACAGTCAAAGATGCTATTTTAAAAATGCCACAGGCCATTAGAACAGATCAGCTGCCATTTTCACAAGGATTACCCATCCAACATGTCTGTTGTTGTGGTGAGACCCATTGAGCTTGTCACTTTGCTGGACATTGATGGCCCATCATCAGGCCTCACTTGTTCTGCATATCACAAACAAGGACAAAATTATGAAAGGAACAGACAAGACTTCAGTCGTGTTAGCTGAGAAGAAGAATTCTAGTCATTGAAAACCACTGCAAACAGTGAAATTAGGAAGGAAAACAGGACTAAAAATATGTACTAGAGTTTTGATGCTTGTTTTAGACACCCACAAATGTTGTTCCTTTACTTCTACCTAAGAATAAAAGTCTTGACAGGAACCATAAAAAATAGAACCTTGAAAAGTGATATTTCAGAGATATTTCATTTACCCAGGAGGTTTTTATATTTTTTTGGTATTTTCAGACATGTCTTTGGGAAACGACTTGCAACCTAACAAAGCAAATGCGATTATTGGATAAGACATTGTTATTGACCTGTCACAGGTTGATGCAGCACCAAAATGTATGCACAGCTGTGATGTAATTTAGACAAGGAAACAGCTGAGCAATAAACAATTTTGAAACTGTTCTATAAATTTTCTATTTCTATGCTAGTTGAAATATAATGTATGCGACTATGGCCTAACATATGACTGTACAGTAGCTATAGACACGGGCGATATTAGAAAACAGGCTTTTATTTAATGGAAGGTTACTTTGTGCATGTACACTGTAGATCAGGGGAAATGATCTGTAATTTACTGCTTTATTCATTTTTCACCAGAGAACATGTAGCTTCTCATAAAAACAACCTCCATGTAATTTGCGTTATTATCAAAGTGTGTGGTTTCCATCTTGAAAAATCAAAGTGTAAGATGAAATGTAGCATGAAGTTGATTCTCATTCTTCGGGTTCAGATGAGGTCGCCCTTCCTACAGTTATATGTCGTTGTCTATCACTTTAATCATGAGGGACCTATGAAACAATGATACCAAAGTAACAATGTGTTGTTATTTGCTTCATATAAAACTTTACATGACTGTTTCACTTGATTCTTACCAAGTCTTTGCGATCCGTTTATATGTTATGGGTTATGAAAATATATCAAATGAACTCCTGATAATAACATCAAAGTGACTGAAATGAAAGGAAAACTAATGTCAATCACCCCCAAATCATGCAGTGTAATACTGTAATACATCTTTCCATGTCCGTTAAATATCTCTGACTTTTTGTTTTCTCTAAAGTTTTTTCTATAAAATGTTTTTCTAAAGCATTGTCCCACTTTAAGTGAACAATTTGCTGTTTTGAGAGCTGGTTGGCTTCGGTCTGAGAACATATCATACTGATTTCCCCGCAGAGCTCTTCTGTTGACAGTTAAAGTCCCGATAAAAGGAGACAACAAGTACAAAGCAAAAGGCGGATAGAACAACTGTTGCAACTTTAAATATATGTTATTGGGAAGGTGAGTAAATTAAAGACAGATTCAGTCTATAATTTAGGCCATCGAGTCACCGGGATCACACAGCAACAACTGAAGCAGGTTTATTTGGATTGTCGTGCAACAGCAGACAGGAAATGGGCTGGCCAACAACCATCTGCTGTGGGATTACCTCTGTCTGCAGGTGAAGATCACATTCATTTTATTTTATAAAACAGAATCACTGGCTGGCACTGGCACTCTACTGTAGTGGTAGGTTGCTCCACCCACTTTGGTCCAGAATTAAATATCTATATCCATTAATTATTGCATGAATTTAGACATGGAGATAGACATTCATGGTACCTGCAGGATACATCTATGTAGCTTTAGTGATCCACTGACCTTTAACCACCAGCAGCTCAAGGTGTTCACATATCCTGTTAATATATCTAAACATATATCAGACAGGTTGGCACAGACATTTATGCAGACAGGGATTATGGCTCCTACGGATTTTTGAACTTAAAATTTCACATGTGCAGTTTTGAGTAAAATATATCAACAGCCATTGGATGGTTTGCCATGAAATTTGATGCAGACACCCATAGTCACATGTAATCGTGGGGTCAATATTAACATTTGACAAAATAAATAACCTTCCCATCAGCTTCACATGCACTTTGTGTTTAGAGCTAATTAGCAAATGTTAGCAAGCTACCATGTTGAAAGTGAACTTTGTAAACATTGTAGCTGCTTAGCATTTAGCAAACGGTGCTGCTGTGCCAAATTGCAGGCGGACAGACTCCTAGCATGGTTATAAACTCGGCAGATGATTTTAATTGAAGTTTCTTTTTATGTTTATTTTTGGGGTTCCTTTTCTTCCTTAAGGACACATTGACATTTGGACAGGAAGAGCTGGGGATCAAACCACTTTAAAAATCATGACCAGCCCACTCCACCACCTAAGCTAGTCACTCTTCATTCATCTATTACCCTTGAGTCTGACATCTACTGTATTGTACAGACAGTAACCTAGAAGAAAATATAATTATTGTTCACAATAATAGCACATGTATGCACAGTAAACTAACCAGAAAAATAACATTATACAATCTTTAACCAGCAGATTTATTGATTGTATAGAAAAAGTAGGTTTGATATGACATAATGCATTCTATATAAGATAACATTTTCAACATTCAATGTACAAAAAACATAGCTAGAGATACAATAAATTTAAAAATGCCCACGGGCCTGAAAGTCCTGTCTGCTCTCTGGAGCAAACAAGCAAAAACATTTATTTGAAAAGCTGTTTCAAATACTTCACCACCTGAGGTGTACTTGACAACCACAAAGGCCTCAAAAGCCAAAGTACTGCAAGCCCATTAAGAAACACCAAGCACTCCTTGTGGTTGTTCTTGTTCTCAAGTAAAGGAAACATTTCAAATACTTTTACTAAAGTTTCTGTTGCTGATCTTTACATCTATAACCCACTTTACTGTTTATACACACTGGGGCCATGCCTTTCTCTCCACATCCATCATTTTTTACCTATTAACTAGTCACTCTTCAGATTGTACCTTCTTCATCTATCTCATCTCATAAAGGGTGCTGTAATTTATCAGAGAAGGCTTGATCAAACTGATTTTACTTGTTGTTCCAAGTAGCTGTCATTATATCAGCTGTCTGGTTATATGGGTCTAAAAGTGAACAAGTGAATAGGAGGCAAAAGATGAAGAATGACTATTTGGACCTAAAAGCAGAAAAACATCAGATGTGTGTTTCTTCTTGATCAGGGTTAGATGAAAAGATCAATTCCATGATAAATTCTGCGTGATAAATATGAAGCTACAGCCAAATAACCCAGCTTAACATAAAGACTGGAAACAATGAGAAACTGCTAGCTAGTCTGGTTTTGTCCTAAATTTACATAATCTGTCTTTGAGCAACTTTAAATCTCACTAATTAACACAAATATCCTGTGTTTGCTACAAAACATGGAGCCTCCACTGGTTTCCTGGCAAGAACTTAAAGATAAAGATACCAGAAATAACTTTTAAAAATTGAGCTGTAGAGCAGCTGTTAGGTAGATTTTGTAATTTATGTTTCAGCTAAGCTAGCTATTTCCCCCTGTTGCCAGTCTTTATGCTAACATAAACTAACTGGCTAACAACTGTAACTGTAAGCTCTACATTTACAGATATGAGAGTGATATTAACATGTCAACCTATTCTTTTACAAACTTCATAACACCAGAAACCCACTTTAAAACAGTGGCTTGTCAAATATTGTAGATGTGGAGAAGACTGTATTGCACAGGATAAACTGTAAACAGTATAGAGAAAGGATTGTAATGAGTCCACACGTGGCCTTCATACAGAGGACACTGAAACTCAGACCAGGAGAGTTTAACAGCAGGGAAAGGAGAAGTTGAAAAACAGTGGGGGAGAGAATGAAAAAATGGGGGAGATTCACCATTGGGTAAATGTACCATGAGGAAGATAAATGGTAGAAAAGATACAGTGACTGGCGAAGATTCAGAAATATAAAGAGCGGCCATGTCGATAAGAAGCACTCATGTGACACAGCTGTGCCTGAAGTGGGCCGACCACAGGCGTGACAATGTGCCAATGACACATACAGCCTGAACTGGCAGAGTAAGAAAGAAAAGGCAATGAAAGGAAACCGTGCAAAATAAAAAAAAAAAAAAAGGAAGACTGTGAATAGGCGTCTGGCAGTGTGTTGAAGATAGGAACAATCATACCTTCCAACAAGCCTGAGGCGAGGATAATGAAGAGCCAAACAGATGGGAACATTTTTGCCTCAAGGCTGACCAGTAGAAGGCCAACAATACACAATTTTCACCAGAATAACAGCCAGAAATTGCTCTGCGTGATGCAAAAATACAAACAGCACACAAATGTTCGACATGTTAGCTGCCAGATGCAAATGTCAAAGGAAGGAAGAAGGAAATGTGTTGTGTAGGTTCTTATATTCTTTAAAATGTTTGTTTTATCTTACTATATTAAAACACACATCAGCGAGTGATTTCGCCTTCTTAAAGAATGACATTTGAATAAAAAAAAAAGACAATAAAAAAAAAATCCCTGCCTCTTAGTTAAGATAACTACTGAAGGCATCAGTTTGGTATTTAGGCGTCAACAGTAACAGTGTTGAAAGTAGATGAGGAAGAACAGAACAAAGGGATAAAAATGATGAATTTGATGGATCAAAGCATAAAGCAGTCAAAGGCTTCAGTATGATAATGGAGGGAATTATGATCAGATATTTCCCTGTTGCATCTGTCACAAAGAGAAAATCTATGAAACTCAAAACAGAACAACAAAAGTTCTGCAATTCAAATGTTAAAAGTTTTAGTTTGATTCATTAACCGTCACCACTGTAGTGTGATAAAACAGATTACCATATAAAACTGACACCTGATGATGACAATGATCTGAAATCTGAGCAGTAATGGAGACGTCAGTCAAAGTGCTCAAACGATAGCTTCTTATTACCGCCTTAAAATTCACAATCTCCACCAGCAGGAGGCCACGAGCGTATAATTTCCTCCTCCCGGATATGATAATCTTTTTCTTAAAGATTGAGAGAAACAGATAGTGGGGGAAATGGCATAGTAATAGCATTAATATAGTTTTAATGACTTGTGATAATTAAAAAAAAAGAATTGGACCTTTAGGTTACATCGTAGGCTTTAAAAAAAAATTACCTTCGCAAAGCATTACTTCTCACGAGAGTCAGCTTTTGTTTTTACAACTTCCTGCCGACAAAAACCAGACGTGTATGCTGACAGCCCATTTCTGATGTTTACCCTTCTGTGCCTCTAAATATGTTCAGAAAATAGATTTATGTCAATTCCTCTAATACAAAAATGCATATTTCTACTTAAACATATCCCTAAAGACAAATGACGTACCTCAGGACATTTGCATCTTTTGTATTTTGCAGCAAAATAACAACAAAAATGTTTCTTTAATGCACAGATTACCAAAATAAACCTTCATCTTTCTTCAAGTCGCATGAAAAAAACACACATTTCCATTTTCAACTTAACATCCAATATCTGCCACATGGGGTAAATAATCATAAGTGAGCTGCCAGTAAATATCTGGCCATTTCAGTTCCTCAAGTTGATTCCA
Organism: Lepturacanthus savala; assembly: GCA_030544235.1. NCBI lineage: Eukaryota > Metazoa > Chordata > Actinopteri > Scombriformes > Trichiuridae > Lepturacanthus > Lepturacanthus savala. Next base: position 10,512,770 of record CM060461.1, read on the forward strand.
ACGCATTCCCACGGTAGATCCACCAAACTGCATTCGGCACAGGAGAAAACGTATCTTGCAAATCTTCTCCGTCACTCCAATAAATCTGTTTCTGAAGTTTATATATATTTATATATAAAAAAAGAGAACAAAAACAGAGTTCTCAGGTGTTGCTGTTGACGATGATCAAACACGGTTTTATCAGCGTGTCCCAGCGTTGTTTTGAGTCTTCTGCGGTAGATGCAGGCACAATACACATTCATTAATTGATACCAGAGGATTTGATTGAGTAATTAGATCCAAACAGATTACTTCCTGACAAAAAAAAAATAAGAAAGTAAATATGTGAACTGTCCGATATCAGCATTTTTCAAGACAGGAGTCAGCTGATATCTCTGATATGCAAACCATCTGATACAATTCACTGGACCGTCACTGCATGTCGTCATATTATGTCAATTATCCTCCAATGGAAAACCTTGTTCAACCTGAACATCACTGTAAATGCTTGGAAGGTCTTTGATGGTGTTTTGTAAAGGTTGCTTATCCACCAGTTTCCTTTTTTCTTCCTGATTTTTCATTTCCCATCCAGCAGGTACCACATCTGGCACCCATCTGCCGCTCACATTGTCTTAGAATCCATGTAGTAAGCTTGATTTTCTATTGCCCATTGCTTTATATGGCCTTGGACGCTGTCCAGAGTTTCGGAAAACTTTACAAAGTTTCAAATGATGTCAATGTCTCATCTCTAATCTCTCAGCAGTATTTCCTGTCAACATCCCCGGGTCAATACGCTGTTGGACGTCCTCCAGTTTACGGTTTGTTAATGGAAAAACTCCAAGTTTCAACTGCACATCTGATGCCAACCAGCGGTTAGCGACTGATATTTGGTCCCCACTCTTGGATTGTGAAGTCACTGGTTGGTAAAGGTAGGCGGTGTGAAGCCTGTCATTGGCCATTTGAAAAAGTCATAGGTGGAAAGTGCCTGAGTCCTGGTTACAGAAATGGCAAGCTGAATTATCAAAGAAACAGAGCAATGGGGAGAGGAGAGAGAGAGAGAGACATTATGATGTGCTCATGACGTTTCCCTCTCTCCTCCACTCCCGCATCTGTCAAAATGTCTAAGATATGTCTTCTATTTCTTTCCTTTAATAAGCTCTTCTCAAACTAATCTTTTCCCCCTCTTGACTCAAGTCAACGGGCATCATCATCTTCCTCCTCCTTCTTCTTCTTGATCTTCTCTGTCATTCTCTCTCTTTTTACCCCTTAAAAGGCCGAGGTGGCGGTTTGCCAATCTCCACGGAGATATTTGTGTAGAGAGGGTACCTTTTGACCTGAACCACTCTGTAGGTCAGAGAACTGATGCCGTCCTTCTTCATCGTGTTCTTTGTGTTTTGAATTTTATTGAATCTGTTGGGAGAAGGAGGAAGAAACAGAGAGGGAGGGGAGAAGAAAAAAGAGAGAAACGAGGAGACCGTTAGATTCAAATCAGTGCAAGAAAAGAAACAAAAAAAACAAAAACAAAAAAAGTGTCACAGCTTCAAAGTAAACGCTTCTCTCCTGTAACAGTAGACATTTGTGCTTTTTTATTGCTGGAACACATCATCAAAAGCAGATGATAAGAGGACTGTACTGTGGGGGATTTTACTGGGGGATTGTTTTACTTTAGAGAAGAGAACCACTGAGTATTTCATTTGAAACAGGGACACTGTGGCATGGTCTTATCCAGGTTTCTGCCCATTATTTGCCAGATGTGCAGGTATATACAGTATACTATATTACAAAAAAAAGGCGGATTTATGTCCAGGCAGCCACAAACCAAATATTGATTAATCCCCAAGTGTTGAGATAACACAGTTGGTATAAAAGTGATTGACATGTTGAGGATTCACTCACCTGCACACAAACGATTAGAAATCTAATTACTGCTATGATCCTGTATACAGATAATATTAAATACAATCATCGCTCAATCTTCTCTAATCACCTTCATCCCCCTATCTTATGATGATATAAAATGCTGTTCACCACATTGTGGCACACATTATATTATCTTTTAAGCAAAGCTCACAGTAAATCAAAATAGTTGATACATAAAAGGAGATCCAAGAAGTCTCGCTTGGTATTTCTCTTTAAGTATTTCTACAGAGGGATAGCAAAACTTCAAATAAAAGCCAGGATAAGTGTACGACATGGGACTTTATGTCAAGGCAGACAACCTTAGGGGAAAAAAGCAAAACAAAACTAAGGCTTCAGTTGAAATAATATTGTGATTTTTATTCTTTGAGCATAAAGGTAACAAACAGATCAACCTGTATTGACTCTGTGTTCATCAAGGGACAAGCACATAATCCATCAGAATAATATACCATTCCACACATAAGGCCTTGTACATAACCAATAGGGGAAGCTGAAACAAGAGCAGGGGCGCTTGCACTTATGCCAAATAAATGTGAATCTATATTGTAATTCTTTAAGTTAATTTAACTCATTGCTGTATGAGCCACACAGCTGCAACCATGTCACAACCATGCACAGCTTCCTCTGTCCATTGTAAACTAGTTGAAATACAAATCATAATTACATTAGATCTGATCAGATGTACAATTGCCCTGGCCACTAATTAAAAAAATCTGCTTAAATAGGGATGCAAATAGCCACAAAAACAGGATCATTGTTATAAAGAGCTAAACCTGTGTGTGAAACACATCCCAAACTCTAATTACAGAATAATTACGAATATCAAAATCTATATTTAAACTCTCAGTCTGTCTAGAGCTAAATATTTTATTTCATGTAGACAAAATACTTTGTATGTTCCTTCTGTCTTTGCGACTGTACATCTTCAATATCCCTAAAGTTGAAACTGTTCTGCTGAAGTGTTTAAAACAAAACAAATCTGTTTCCTTTACTGTGTGAATCATGACCAACAGGTGGTGCTAGGACATTGCAATGTGACTCAGTTGACAGTATTATCTATCATCTCTGCCTATAGCTTTTTCTGTCTTTTTTCCTAAATTGTGCTGGAATATCCTTCTTCATTTGGCTGTGGTTCAGCAGTTCATCACAATCACATCACAATCTACCCTGATGAGGAAATGTGCTCTGATATTAGGAATGAAGACGGGAGAATAGTCTGCGCGGTGCTTCTGACAAGCTTCACGTTGCTGCTGCCGATCAGTTCACTTCAGCTTGTGATGCAACCTCTTGCATCAGCAAACAGATTCACGGCACAGGTCCTGTCGTACTGTAGCTGGATCAGTGTGAGTCCCCGGTGTCACTGTGCCAGTATGTAACCTCATGTGTACTGTACTGTGCAACCTGCTTGTCTTAAAATACTGACTGAGAGAAAAAAGCTGATGCGTGCGAGCTCCCCAGCTGTGCCTGTTCACTTTTTCAAAAGACAGCGGTGACTGACTCCAACAAAAGATGTCTTCTTAATGATACGCCTCGGACGTACAAGTGGAGCTGACACTCCGGTCCGACACGGACGGCTGAGTCTACAGCGGCTTGTCAGAACTGACTAGTGAAGATCTCGCTCCCTCTCTTCCTCTTTCTCTCTCTCTGCGTCGCTCCCTCCTTCTGTCTCCCTCAAATCAAATCAAAAACAGCTTTATTGGCATGAAGGGAAGCAGGAAAAAAAATGTTGTCGAGCATCTTTCCCTTGAATAATGTAATACAATAAGATAAAAATAGAATTAAGCCTGGCTCCGGTCCCTACCGAGGACTTTTATATGAAAGGAGCACTAGCCGAAAAGAAAGAGTGTGAGAAAAAGAAGGGAAGGTGCAGAAAAACATAGAGGTTTGAAAGTGAAACGAGGGCTGGATGACAGGGAAGAAAAATGGACGATAGATAGGCAAAGAGATAAATATATATCCAAGAAAGAATGACAGATGGAGGGAGCGAGATATAGTGATATTAAAAATAGAATGAGAGAGCGGCAGGGATTAAAAAGCAATAGACTAATCCCCTTGTACATATAGAGAATATCAGATGCATTAAACCTGTAAGCTTTCATTTCAAATCAACACTTTGTTGTACTTTAGCAAACTAGAGTAGAGACAAAGGCAGCCAACCTTACATATTCATTAGCCTGATTTCCAGACTTACAGACTGAGTCCTATAAATGGGCTAAGAAAAGCTCTGTTTTAATTTCACAGGGTCTCAGAGGAAAACACTTTGAGTTTAGGAGCTCAACAAACGCTTCTTCTGCTCCCTAAGGAGGGTTATTTTCTTCCGACGTCATATATTTTGAGCTGCCCCACTCGACCCTGTTGTAGAAAAAATGTCTTTAAGGATTTCAGATGAGGAAGAAAGTAAACTTGAAGTTGTGTTCATGCTAGACACACGCGCTGAACACAAACACACCCCATCTCTGCTCTGTCCCAGGATGATAACATATGAATGGAATACTGAACAATGTCTGTGCCAGTAATTCATTTGCAATACACGAAAGGCTGTTTGGTATACAGAACGTGTGTGTGTGTGTGTTCTAACTGATACTCGCGACTGGTGATGAATGTGCCTTTTTATTTATTTATTTATTTTTACCTCCACTGGCCCAATATCTCATTGCTATGCTTCAGCAGCGTCATCCGTAGGGCTGCAAGAATGGACTCCGCTGTAAGTGTGTGCCTGATTGAGCGGATGTGTATTGTGTATGTGTGTGTGTGGTGTGTGTGTGTGCGTGCGTGTGTGTGTGGATGCAGAGGGAGATAGTAAACATTTATCAAACAGTCAAGACAACGCTTCCCTTGGTAAACGCTGGACAACATTACGCAGGTACTCCAGATAAACTCTCCCAAAAGGCCCGATCATTAATCTGAATCTAAACAGAAACGCAGTCGTGCACCTGAAGGCGAAGAACAGAGACAGACACCGAGTTTATCTGTGTAATTGAGTGACAAACCTCTGTGTGTAAAAGCCTGACAGGGTTTTTAAGGTACTTGTGAAAGACAAATTGATTTCGTAGGTCATCGCTGGACTTTTGCGGAGGTGAAGTGTTGTATTTATCGGAAATCCAACTATGAAAATTTGTGAATTTGAAAAAACAAAGATTAGAGAAAAGCTGTCCTGGAGAGGATCTAATGGTAACACTTTCATGACTTTGAAAGAACATTATGTCATTTATGACTGCTGTCATTAAGTGTCATTCTTTTTTTTTTCTAATGACAGGTTGACATTGCTTGTCAAATAAATCGTTACCACAATGGTAACACTTTAATTGAAGTGTTACCGCACTATAATTGAAGTGTTACCATAATGGTAACACTTTATTTGAGAAGCAACCTGTCATTATAAAAAATGAATGACACTCAATGAGAGCAGTCATGAATATTAATGACATTTACATAATGTGTGTCGTGTTACGACATGTCATTTCACTTCTATGACGGAAACCTTCAAATAAAGTGCTACCAATCTAACCAGTGTGTTAGCGCTTATATTATAGAAGACAATCAACCTTCCAAATGGATGGATGAATGTGCTTTGAGACATTCATGTTGCTCAGAGGATACATCCTTATGGTTGCATTGATCTCTGAATGTCCTGTAGTGCATAATTATAATGAGACTAAAATATCTCAATATCTACCAGGTGGATTGACAACAAATATTTGTATCATTCATGGTTCCCAGAGGATGAATCCTATCAACTTTGATGACTTTTCCTCCAGTGCCATATTAAGATAAAATGTTTGAAACTCAGGGATGGATAGTGAACTGGGTGCAGACATTTTGCTAATCCCCCCACTTTTCATCATCGGGTCAACATTTGAAATTGTCCAATACTCTGACTAAGATGGTGATCGTGGTTAAAAGTGTTCAACACACCTGCTATCATAGTTATCACAGTCTCAATAAGAGTTTATCACACTCAAATCCCTCCCTCGGTTTTCAGAGAAATGAGGTTAGCCTGGTAAACAAACTACTTTTCCTGTTGTTACCTAAAGTTTTCCCAATGACTTTTCCAATCATAGAAAAGACCAGACGCCTTGATAGACTAAAACCTCTAGAGAAATCAACAAACCCTCAAAAGTGCAGTGAAACAAAATGTCAGATGTCTTTCAGGAGATGAATTGTGATGAATTAAATTGGTCAGCCTGAAGAAAAATAGAGAGAATAAGACCCTTCTTCCGTCCTCCCACACTGCCTAAACACTGCCACGAGGTGGCCATTCCTCTTCACAACCTCAGTGCCCCAGTCCCACTTTTTTTCACAAGACCCTTTTAAGCTAAAATTTGGGGACATTATAATGAGTGTCCAGAAGGGATGTAAAAATGCAGTTTGTGCTGACTAATAGGCCGTTACCTTCTTGCTGCAGTTATGAATAATGTATCTGCACCAAATAAATAGCGTCCCTACTGGTGTCACCTCTCATTGAGGAAGTCTGGTCTGCGGAGCAGAGAGAGCGTGCAGAGTGCAGAGCGAGAGGAGGAAAACAGGAATTGACTATCAAGCAGAGAAACACTTCCTTTCAGTCTAGTGGCTGATTTATTGATTTGTATTAAGGCAACTAGACTGGTCTGAACTAGCTGGCTCCCATCTCTATTGGTGTCATTTCAGCAGGCAATTACTGAGGGATTGTTGAATCTTTTCTCTCTCTGACATACACACACAACAATGATGGATGACACATTTTGCATGCCTGGTTATTTTTAGAGATGCTCAAGTACCATTTTTTCCTTCCTGAACACACTGGCCGATAAAGGGAACTCATCCAATATCAGTGCATTCCAAAAAACATACATATGTACATAAAAAAATATATAAAAACATACAAATACATATATTCAAGCTCTTCGAGTCACACACAGCTGATCAATCCATTTTTAGTCAGAAAGTGTTGTACACAATGAGTGTGTCCAGACAAGTTAATGGCTCTAAAGATGATGGGATGCACAAAATGATCATTCATTTGTTCATTCATCTTCGCAGGGGTCTGCTGGAGCCAATCCCAGTGCATTACAGGCGAGAGGCAGGGACACACCCAATATGGTCGCCAGCTTATCGTGAGGCACACACACCATTCACTCACACCTATGGGCAATTTAGAGTTTCCAATTAACCTCAGCATGTTTCCGGACTGTCTAAGGAAGTCAGAGTACCCTGTGACATGGGGAGAACATGCAAACTCCACACAGAAAGGTCCCAGACCTTTAGCAGCGCTAACCCCTGCACCACTGTGTCGCCGCAAAAATGATCAGTTTTTCTAATTTTACTACTTCTAGGTATGTTTATACTGCAGTTAGTGTTCATTGTTGCCTATTGCTACTGACGCGTTGATGCCTCTGATACATAAAATATGAAAAATAGAATTTTACTACTGATGGGTATGTTTATACAAACCATAAAATAACATACCTCCATCCATCTTCCTGAAAAGAAGGACCATTTTTGTTTGAGTCTATAAACTACTGGCAACATTTCCCCAAAAAGTTCAAATAAAAATGTATCATTTGGAGCATTTTAAAACAGCATAACACTAATTTTAACACAAGTTCAGAAATCAATATTTGGTGAAATAACCCTTATTTTTAATCCAAGCTTTCATGTGTTTTGACAAGCTCTCCCCAAGTCTTTACCATTGTTCTTGGGTGACTTTATTCCACTCCTGGTGCCTCTTTAAGCCGAATGAGGTGTACATGTTTTGGAATTCAACAGACACTAGAATGGAATGGCTGGAATACATATAGAGATGCTGATTTCAGAAAAAAAAATGCAGTGATCTCTTATTTTTTTCCAGAGCTGTATACTACATTTAAATATTGAATTGGAAAGAATCTCTAAGATTGAGTAAAGGTACGATGACCTATTGTTTCATTTAATTATTTTAGTGTTAACCAAATCTTCACGAATTCTAACACAAGAAGAAAAATAAATGAAGGCGTCTCAGACTTTCTATGATCAGTTTCCTGAGACTCAAACACAACAGAATGTTCTAATTTTCATGTTTTATGTATCAGAATCATCTTCGGGTCAGTAGCAACAATGAACATTAACTGCAGTATAAACCAATTTAGTTGCTACAGCTAAACTAGACATCAGTGTGTGAACCCTCAAGCAGTCCTGTCAAAATGCTGTGATGTAAGAGCAGCTCATGAGCTCCAACTAAAATAATATTGGAAGAGGGAACAGAGTACACTATATCTTCATTCTGCACCAGCTATAGCAGCTATCGATTTTTGTGTTGAGAGGCATCGCTGCCTGGCCTATCCAGGCATGAAAACAGGAGCTCCTCAAGGAGAATAAACAGTGATAATCCACGCTTAATGTGAGGTATGTCTAGTGATTAATGTGACTAGAATGCTCATCTCTGCATCTCGTTCATCAAACCATAAAATAACATATCCATCTTCTTTTCTTTTTACACATTTTTTTAATGAAAAGCAATTTAAATTGGGTGCAGCCAAAAAAGCTACATTTTTACCCCATGGGCTGTATCACTAAAAAGTAATTCTTGGTTTATTGAAAATGTTTTGCTATCTCCATTTCAAATCTTTCAATCTTGTGGTGACCAGAAAGACCGAGTCATGGTCTTCTGAGGGTTGTTTTATTAATATTTTTCTCAGTCAACTGATATTTCCTCATATGAACTCTTGCTTACATCTACAGACCACATCTACTGTTGCAATCCTATCATGCAGCATCGCACAGACATCGCAGTAAACTAAAATTACACATTCATTTATGTAACTTGCATATATTAGCAGAAACGGAATTTTAATAAACATTGTGAGAACGCGAAGCTTCTTTGGCATCTTTCATATGCATGTGTTATTTATTTAACAAGTCCTCGTGTCTTCATACATTTCAATAGCTTCTGGCATTAATCTTTTAACCTCCTTCTAGGATTGAAATATTTGATCAGTTATGGAAAGAATATGTCTCTGAAGAATGGTCTGCAACTTCTCAAGCATTAAAAATACATTTTTGTTCTTTTGCTCCCATTTACTTTGCCTTCGCTATGAAACAAACAGCAGCTTTATTGTTGCTGGACGGGTATGGAAGGTTGCAGCCAACATTGAAGTGCCCTGAAGATCATGTTTTTATTGTTTTTAACAACCTTGGAAAAAATTCTATAGTTAAAAACGTATACATGATTAATATTTCTGTCTACTTTTGGGCCAGCGAGAAAAGGAACATAAAGTATTGAGTATGTATTCAGCAGAAAATGATGAAATTCCTGACAGTAGGGAGAAACAACATTTATGGAAGCTAATCACCAAAATAAAACTGAATATAAATAACTTTGGATGCACATGATGTCTGTGGGGTTGATGGAAATTAATCAAATGTAGAGACTTAGTGTGCCAAGAGAGATACAAAAAATAAGTATAATTATTATATAAAATACGATTTTTGGTGAATGAAAAAGGTAAATGTCTAATTTGACTGATGATAAACAGTTTTTCAGGCATTTAATGAGCTGCAGTAATGAGCTTCAGCTCCTGCTACTCTGACACTGATGTATGTAAGAGGATACTGAGCAAGGTTAACATCAACAAGCCTAACCGGATTGAAGGCTTTTTGGGTGCATGTAATCTCTGCACGACCCGGACAGAACGAAAGCCGATAATGTGGCCGACGAAGACCAGGCGAATCATGATAAAAAGTATTACTTCTTGCAGCCGGGCCTTCTATCGCCTGTGTTGTTCACGTTTCAATTTCCGAGCAGTATTGATCCCGATGTTAAGCCGGAGGACGGGTTTGGACAATGATGCAGTACCTCTGCGGGTTGGGCTCGTTGTGTTTGTCTCTCTCATGTTTAATCATTCTGTAGCGGCCGATGTGAACGTCTGGCCTGGACACCTTCATCCCATTCAGAGTGATCCTGTAACACACATGGATGCAATATCTATTAGTGAGTGAAAGGCACACAAACAAAGACAGAGACAGGAAAGAAAGGGAGGCAGACTCAAAGAGGAAAAGCTAAAACCAGAGAAAGAGGGTGTACGGGGAGGGGAGGTAGGGTTGTAATATCGGATAAAGGTTTTTTTCTTTAATTAATCATCAAATAAATGTCAGGAAAAACTGAAAAATGTCCATTGCAATTTCCTAAAGCCTAAATTGCAAAGGCGACTTTTTCAAATTACTTCGGAACCCAATTAATTTAAAAATGACATAACATGAAAAAATGAGCAAATCCTCATATTTGGGAAATTGGAATATGGTTGAATAAAGGTTGTAATTTACTCATTAAAATCTACCCTTTAACATTATTGAAGGAAAAAAAAACATAATGGAAATCTAAAGCGATCCATGAAATATTAGATTAAGGTGTAATATCCACTGCTCTCTATCTCCAAACAAATGATTTTTTTTGGCCACCTGGGAGCAGCAGAACAAGCTCGGAAGATAACGCTGACGTACCGTTCTCTTTTAAGTTAATACAGAAAACTTGTTAGCAGAAAGAGAAACTTTTCCATTCCAAACAGCTGCTTATTGCTACCGAAAACAGCATTATGAGATTCAGTGAAAGTGAATCAAAATGGTAAAGATGCATAAAAACAACAAAAATGCTATGGAGGGAAAACAGAGAATTTTATACTCAGACTCTATTAATGTACATATGGCAAGGGAGTATTACATTCAGATTAACCCCAGGAACTCTAAATCTACCTTGAATTACTCAGGTTGAAGAGTTGGTAGTAGTATACATAAAAAAGTCAGTAAAACATTGCACAAAAACAAATTAAACACCTGAGACTTCTATAACGCTGTGGAGACCAGCTGCAGGAAAGATTTACAGTGTCACAGTTTAAGCGAAGCATGAGATCAGAACTTTCAGACAAAGCGGTGACGCTGTTTTACCGCTAAGATGCATTACAAGGAGAGATTTATATCTGATATAACAACAAATGGGAGTGTAGCCAACACAAACAACAGATCTGTTCCACATAAAACCCGGCTTAAACCAAGAGGTTGGCAGAATCATTGATATTCATTCCTGCAATGATATAACGGACTGTATGTGTGTGTGTGTGTGTGTGTACTGAATGAGCAATTTTTATTTGTTGCAACGCTCTGATTCATGCAGTCTCTTTCTTAAAAAGCATTCATGCCTGATATTGCTCCTCGACAACTCCTCCTGTTGTCTCCTAATTCCTCAGGTCATTCCCTCCTTTCTCTTCTTTTATTTTCTCATTTTCTTCCTCTGCTTTGTTTTTTCCCCTCTATTACCAGCACTGGAGCTTTTGGAAGCTGACACCACATGTTTATACAGTAAATTAAAAGTTAATAGCCAGTACGTGTGCTAAAAATGATTTAATTGAATGTATATGAAACTAATATACATAGTTAATTGCTTATATACTATCTTAATGAAATAATGAGAAAACAAGATTATTATAATATATTAGGTGGTGATCTAAGAAACGGATAAACACAGCACTAGGATTAGAACATGCAATGCTGAATCTGAAAAAATGTAAAACATTTCAAGAGCTTCACTAAGTTTAACTATCTTTGTTAGGGTAATTATTAATTACTATTACCCGATTGTACTTGTTTTCTGTATATTTAATATTCTCACCGTATTCTGACTTAACTAGTGAACTAGTTCAAATGCTGAAATAAGGGTGAGATTAGAAGATCAATATCAGTCTCTTTGACTTAAGGTGGAGTTCAGACCGACATTATTAGACAGCCATTACTAAATAGTCACCGCCACAATAACTTTCCAGAGTTGTAAAACCCTTTCTGTGAGTATTATACAGCATTTGGCAATGTTTTGGAGTCTGATAGGGCTTTAAAAGCTTTAAACTATAACTACTGGACTCCCTTGATCGTATTTCATTGTCTCACCAATTTAAACAACACAAGCTAATTGGCTCCTGGCTCCAGCTCCAAGCTTTACACAAAGATGTGAGAGTCTTATCGATATCCTCGTCTAACTCTCAGCAAGGAAGCACAATAAGTGTATTGTCCCCAAATGTCAAACTATTCTTTATTTCACAGGAGGTGTTCATTTATTTATTTAAAAAAAACATTTTTTTTTTTTTCACAAGTTAGCCTTTTTCTCTATCCTTAACTGTCCATCCTCTATCTCTTCTTAAATCACTTCCTCTATTGGCCATGTTTGGGCTATTTCATGCTTCCCCCCCACTCCACTATTCTTTTCACATCTTCTTCCAATGTTTTTTTTTTCTCTTCATGGCTTTTCACCTTCCTCTTCTCCTCTCCTTATCTCCCTTCTTGTCTTTCATTCCCTGTCATCCCCCCCTCCCTTCCTCCCTTCACCTTCCATTTCTCTCCTCTCTTCTCATCTCAAACCAGCGAAATTGTGAATACCCCAGAATGCAGCCCTGTGCCATCAAAAGCACATCAACCCTTAAGGCAAAAACCCAAACTCTATCAAAACAACCCTCCCAGAAATAAATTCATTTGAAAACTAAATAACAGATCTTGGCCTCTTGGTTCCTTCTCTCTTTCTCAAGTCTCAGTGACTTTGCTGACTTGGCACACATGCATAGATGATTGCCTTTGTCAGTGTGTGTGTGTGTGTGTGTGTGTGCGTGCGTGCGTGTGCGCACATATATGAGCATGCATTTGCATAATTTAGAGCTTTATTATGGTGCAAATTATGTTAGAGTGTGAAAGAGTGAGTAGGACAGCCTCTCCTTCTCTTCCTCAGCTTTTCAGTGAGATTCATTATACATTATGCACGGTTCTGCATCTTTAAAATAATCTTCTTTGTGCCTGTTGCCTTGCAGACCATGTAAGGCCTGATTGTAGTGATATGGACTTGAACTGATCCATCCTTAAACTGATTCTGTATGAATCTGTATCCTAGTACTTTTACATGATGATCCGCAGTTTTTGAGTCAGTTTGGTCAAGATATTTTAGAGTAGACCAATAATCTGGTTGTTTTGCGCTTCACTGTGAATAACAATTTGTAGTTGACTGGAAATGAGACTGCTGATCATCAAAAAAGGAGATTCAATCGTCATTAGTAGCAGTGATAAATAGATTATTTTTTTTTTAAGTTAGCAATCAATGAACTAACAAAAGATAAGTGTCCACAGTGTATCAGTTACATCATAAAGGTACAGTGTGTAGTTTCTTGCAGCATCTAGCCACAAAGTTGCAGACTGTAACTTACCAAGTATCCCAAGCCTGTAGGAAAAGGTATGATGGCTGCGAGAAAGACTTTTGTCCATTCTGGGCTACTGTAGAAAGATGGTGGGCTTCATTGAGGGAGACCTGCTCATGGAGGTATTATAAAACTGGGATTTGGTGCCATGTCTTGGCAGCACAGTGATTTTTTTCCTAGTGGCTACTTGTGGTACTGCAACTAAAAAATCCCATGCGACCCAAAAAGCATTTTTCCCATAGACCAGAAGAGAAGCCAATAAAACTGTTGACAGAACACCCCCAACTATAACCCTGTTAATTACTAATCTCTGTCTAAATCTATTCTAGTGTCTAAATCTATTCTAGATTTTTAAGTCATGGACTTATTATCTGTCAAAAACCTTTCTAACGGTCAGAAATGTCTTCCCAGCGTGATATCATAGCTGTGTGCGTGCATGCCAAAAGCGTGGTCGTGTTGTGTGTCAGTGGGAGGTGACTCTATTGCACAGTCTCTATGGGTCGCATAACGCGGAAGTAAACCCCGGAAGTCAGGAAGTCGTTCGCCGTATGCGCCAGACGAGCAACGTCCATAGAAATGAACGGCTGCCAATTTTTTGGCCCAGTATCTACTTCCTATAATACATCCATGGATTCGCTCCCATTGCAGATAAATACAACTCAATATAAGGTAATAAAACACCACAAATCTTATTTAGTTTGAATTATATACGAATTAAAACATACTGATGAATATTATGTTCCATTTCTGCCAAGTCTGTTCTGCCAGATGCTACTAGTTGTTACACAGTGTACTTTTAATTTGCCGCTAGCACGGCTAATAAAAAAAAAACAGTTACCATGGTTTTCCAAACTGCAGTCGTTAGTGTCCTAGTTTTTACAACTAGAACATTTGACACACTGGATGGATCAAGATGGTGGCGAGCATTGACATAAGGGATTGCAGTAACAGAATAAAAATGCACTGCACTGTACAAAACATTTTACTGGTTCTGTTTGTGATTATATATGACACACGTTTGTTTGGCTTTGCAATGGCGGTGTAGTCATGTGTTCAAATCAAATACATCACTCACTAAGTGAATGTGAAATGTGCAGAAGGCGAGGAAAATTATGAGTCACAGTCCATGGGTGAGATCTTTTATGTTGTTTGACAGAGTCAAAGCATATACAAGTAATACCAGTGTGCCACAAACCTTCTAAAAACTATTAAAACACATGAGTGAGTCACACTGTTGTACTGGAAGACATGTTCCTAACAATGAACACTGGCACTGTGGTTTATTTCAGTCAATCCTGCTGCCATCAGTAGCTGCTGTCTGTAGTTCCCCAGCAGTTTAAATCAGCACAATAAAACAGCCCCTGACAAATACACAATTTACTGTCTGAGTTATCTCTATAAACAAATCTGCATGTGAAAATGCAGAAAACATAGGCCAGTGACAATTATTTTGTGACCAGAAACAATTCCAGAGCCATTTAGGATCTCTGCGGAGAGCGGCACAGAGACTGAAGCATTTCACAAAACTACAATACCAAGATTTATCAAATTATTTTGCCTTTTACAAAATGAAGTCATATATTTGTGAGTCAGATTTGAAGACGTACACTGTCAAAAAAAAATCTTCTAAGCATTTTAATTGTTGTGCAGCAATGACTGCTAGTAAATAATCCAGAGGGAAGGAAAAAAAATAGTGCCAGTTTTCTGGCTTCGCAAGGAGAATGTATTTGGCTGTGTAAAATGTTGCTTTTCTTTTTTCGCTGCCTTGTTGTGTCTCTGGCAGTTAACTTCCTCCTGCCAACTTTCTTTGAACGACTCATGAAGCAGCGTCTGAGGGTAGGCCGGCTCTCCGAGCTGCTAACCTGTCAATGTGAAATGTTGTGAAATGTCTGAGATTCTCTTCCGCAAAAGGAAAACACACACCTAGGCAGACAAAAAAAAAAAAAAAAAAATGATCAAAGCTACTCAGGCAAATACAATTACACACTGTTTGATGAATGAAGCTCGGGGGTTGTTACATCTCAGTTTTGGGGGTCACGGTTCGGTACATTTTCGATTCAGCAGAATTTTATTTTGGCAAGAATTGTGTCCTTGACAGAAAGAAAAATTCAGCTGGAGCGCACACACAGACACATGCACACACTCACGCTACAGCAACACGTACAGTACAGCCATTATTTTTCATCACTCTGACAGGCAGTAGGCAGTAACATAGCGTGACAGCGTAGTGTGACACACTGAGGATTCGTTGGAGCTGCTGCGCGCTACAGAGGGTGGAAAGCTTCGGCGTGGCCGTCCCCTGTGTGATGTATGTAATCAGAAGCCGACATATTCGACATCTACCTCCACCGTTAAATAGCAGGTGGGTGGCTGCTGTGGCATTCCCCAGTCTGGTGGACCTTCAAGCATTTTATGACTTTTTTTTTGTTTTTTTTAGAGCCAAGAGAATATGATTGGGAGCAAAAGGGGAAAAAAAACACTGTTTTTCAGAGTTTTGCTACAGCGAGATTCCAACATCGTTTGATTTGTTTTTTGGTTTATTAAAAATAAAACAGTCCATCATCTCTGGTGCTTCCAAACTCAACCATCCTTTATTAAAGGCATTTAATTTCTGCCAGTGAGATTAATTACTAAATAAGAAATAAAGGAGTAGAAAACTACATGAACAACCAAGTAATATAATAATTATGACAATAAATGGAAAAATAGAAGGTAAATTAAATTTAGACTACAAAACTACAATCTACTTTCAATTACTTGACTTCATTGCATTTTGCTGCCTTCTTTTATGAGATAATTAACAAAATCACTTGTGGCACTTTTATAAAACGAGAAAATGTTAACCTGGAGGTGGCAGAGGCATTCCGCAAATTTCCTTTTGAATCATTATCATCAGAAAATCAGTTCTCTTAACTCAATTATATTGAGTTCTGGGAATGCACTTGTGGAATCATGCTTCATTTACAATGTTTATTGTTTAGTATTGATTATTGCTCTTCAGGTTATGAGGTTTCAAGATATGTCATCATCTAAAAACGCTGAATCCCAAATAAACACTCAGATACTCATGTTATGTATCTATATGCCACTTGTTCTTGTGCTGTATTTATGTTATCGTGGGACAAAGGCAATTTTCCATTCTGACCATTAACGATATCTATAGTGTTTTATAGATAAACATTTTTAAATGTTTCAACTTTTCCGAAATGCGCAAAATACCAAAGATAGTAACACAAACCAGAACTATGAGCTGCATTTGTTTGCTGCTACTGTAACAACAGTAAAGTACACCACTACTACAATTTTTGGCAGAAAATCCATTTTTCACAGTCTCAAGAAATCTGTAGGTGTCATACTGCACTGTATGGTTGTAGAAAGAGGAGGCTTCAGAGTAAAGAGTATAACAAAATTGTGTAGTGCTTTCAAATTGCTCCGTGTACTCTATGCACAGTGGGTCAAATGCCATATGTATTCTAATTAGGCTGTTAATCTAATTATTAGTTGAAAGTGTGTACACACAACTAGAAATGGACCCCTGCAGTGAATATATTATGCAGTCTATTTGCCTAACAGAGGCACCTTGTTCCTTTGAAAAAGGTCCTGAATCTGTGTAGAGTGGACGGTCCAGCACTTTGCTCTATCAGCCTGGTAATAGTTTAATTTGTTTCCCATGGATTGTGTGTGTGCATATATATATGCATTTAGGAATATTATTATAAGAGTCTGGACAGCTTTACAGACCCACACACAGATAAGCATGCAGGCCATGGATCCATTTGATTGGATTAATTGGGATTTCTCAAGCTCTTCTCTCATATTCCCACCAGTGGAGTTAATTTCATTAGAGCAATGGAGTGGAGGAGAATTGGAAGCTAAGACCAATGTCCTGCCTCAGTTCCCTGCTGAAATGAGATGGGGGAGATAGAGGGAGGAGTGGCGGTGGTGTGTGGAAAGATACTCAGCCGAGAGAAAGTAATAGAAAAGTAAGGTGTGTGGGCGTGAACAGAAGCTTGGCAGCAACGCATGGCCGGATGCTTGAAAGGCACTTAAAAAAAAAGCATTTTTCAAAGCAAATAAACTACTGATTAGTAGCTATTAATTCATGTTTTCAAACTCATTTTACCTGCTAAAATCGAATGCTGTATTATCTTATATTTTAAATAAGGATGCACCGAATGTTCGGTAACTGAATTATATTTGGCTGAATATTGCAAAAAAAATGCTACATCTGGCCTTCGGTGGATTGAGTTAAAAGCAAGGCCGATTAGTGGCGTGACGGAATCATGCAATCAAACAACAAACAGTGACGTGGTGTCCTGGCTCCTTTGTTAAAGTGTCGGTAGTGTGCACCGCACACCCACTCCGTCTGTGGCCGATGTCTTTGAAAAGTCAAAAAAGTTTGTAAAGGACAGAACCAAAGCAAATGTAATCACAAAGGTCATGGAGTTCATAGCACATTGACCCCGGAGATGTTTCTTTGAAAAGCATGTCTAAAAATAAGTTCTAGACTATTTATGCAATGTTTTAAAAAAAAGAAAATAGTAAAAAACTTAACAACCACATTTGATATTGGGTATTCGGCCAAGCGTTTCATTTTATTCGGCTTGAGCCACAAACTTTTCATTTTGGTGGATCTATAATTTTAAATGATCTATGAATATGAGGTCACTGTTCAGTATGTTTTCACCTTATTTTTTTTTTTTTACTTTTTTTTTTTTAATTTTAACATCCAACTATGGCCCATTGGACATAACTATTACTGAAACAGTTTAGTTCTGCGGCACTGGAAAAGGACGTGTGCTGACAGCTGTTTTATGTTGATTTATGATCCCTCAGAACTGGTTCTGATGACAGGTGGTCCGTCCAAGTCGGAAATCAAACCTGTTGTTCAAAACAGCTTCACTCACAGGCGGCCACAGAGAGAGGAGGGGGACGAGGAGATGCAATATAGTCCAAATCCAGTGATATTTTAATAATAATGAATGAGGACGGGTAACCATGGCAACTTGGCTAAGCTGGCGAGCATACATCTAAAAGCCTGCTCCCATTTACTACCAAAATGTCCCAGGTGGAACTCAAGTGTGAGAATTATTGTTCTCCACATCATGGTTAGTAGATTAAACTACTCTGAGAGTAATAATTTTGATCAGGGAGCATCCCAAGCCGAGGGAAGTTGTGTACCAAAAAGGATGTTTTCCTGTATTAAATAGTCTGTGTTGAATACACAGGATGTTATGCCCCTAGACTGTCTACAATGGCGGGCAAAGGTGTCTGAGTTTTGGCAGGTTAATGCTCCACTGCTTTCTTGGGGGATGTGGATTTCCTGTGCCAGCAGCTGCCGCCTGAGTCTGTTCTGCCTGACCATACCTTCCACTCAATGCTTCATTTCCCTTTCTCTCGCTGTCGTCTTTCACCCTACACTCCCTCCCTTTCTCCCTCCACTGCTTCTCATTTTGTTCCCCTTTCTCTATCCCTCCTTCTCCCCATGCTCACTGTTTTTATTCCCTCATTATTGTGCCCTCTGATACAATTCAACACAAAGGGGGTGCATGTATAAAACTCAGAAAAAAAGATCTGGCCTTCACTGGGAAGGTCACATGCTGTAAGGGAACACATCTTGGATCACTGGATAGGTCATAGACAGTTGCAATAGCAATTTAAGTGTCCCAGAGAGCCCTGGTCCCTGTATACTTATTACTCATGACAAATCCTCTAGAGGTCCTCTAACCTTGAGGTAGCAGTAATTTAAACCAAACCAAGCTGTTTCCTTGACCTCAACAATGTATTTATTTTAACTGAAACTTGGATTGTTAAACTAAACAAATAGTTTCTAGCTCCTAAACGTAACAAATGTTGTGATGTTGTCACATCAAAAAAACATTTTATTTTTCAAGGTTTTGTAAGATGCAGACAAATGATGTTATCCTGCCGATATGGACGTCAGATTATGCTGTGTGCATTTCTCAGTTTTTCTGAGTTTTTGACCTTATCTAGAGATAAATGATGTGGGACCTGTAAGATGCTCTTCAAAAAAAAAGGCTTTCATGTGAGCAGAGGTATATGGTTTTAGAACTCAGGTGAAAGGAAGATTTTGATCACCTTTGTGGGTCATAATCAAGATATGGAGCAGCTGCATTTTGAATCACAGCTGTTTTTCCCCCAGTTTCCCATATGAGACTAGAATAAAAAGCCTTGCATTTTCGAGAGGATGAAAGGTCATTTGGGTGAGGCTGCTGACAAGTGAATAAAAATTCAGGCCAGCATCAATAATAACAATGTTTTTTGTACTTGGTCAGTGATCCTCAGGGAATAGACTCCAAGAGGCTCGGAGGCTTGTCACCAAACAAGGTTTCACAACAACGGGGAAGCAGTAAGGAATGAAGCACCTTCAGGCTTCAACAGTCTATAACGAATATGTCTGATGGCAAAATCCAACTCAAGAAAAGGATTTTAAAGGAATCTAGCTTTCCATAATAACCCATATATAAGCTAATGGAGTTCACAGGAAATCAAGCAGCTGATCCATGTTGTATATCAACAATACCAGCAGTTTGATCATCTGACCTGTCTCACACATTCACACTGCTGTTTGTTTCCTAAGAAGATCAGTCAGTCATCTTCGCAGGGGTCTGCTGGAGCCAATCCCAGCGCATTATGGTGAGAGGCAGGGATACACCCCAGATGGTCGCCAGCCTATCGTGGGGCACACACACCATTCACTCACACATTCACACCTACGGGCAATTTTAGAGTCTCCAATTACCCTCAGCAGGTTTTTGGACTGTGGGAGGAAGCCGGAGTACCCGGTGAAAACCCACACAGACACGGGGAGAACATGCAAACTCCACACAGAAAGGACGTCTTGAACCTGCGACCTTCTTGCTGTGAGGCAACAGCACTAACCCCTGCACCACCATGTCACCTCCTGAGAAGGTGTAAACTCTTAATTCAATGTTAAATAAAATAAATCCAAACTTATACAACCCATACTGAAGCTACTGACACTTTTTTTTAGTGCATCTTGAATTTGTGTTTGAACATGGCCTTATATAACAAATGTCAACTTTTACAAAGTGCTTCACTATTGCATTTTTAGAAAAAAAGAAAAGTAACACAAAAAATAAGATAATAAATGTGATAAAACAAAGACAAGTGTGTTAAGACAAGCGTGTTTATAAAAAGCCTAATGCAGGGCAAGTCAAGCATCAATACAATTTCTTAGAGGAAAACCAAAAGATGGGATTTAAAGCGCTTGACAGTGTTTGCTGACCTGACCCGAGGGCGCAGACTGTCTCCGAACCAGGAAGTGTGATTGTACTTTGTACTTTATTCTGGAAGTGTTAAGGCCAAAATATCCTGACTTTTACACCATTGTCAAAGCTACACAGGGACACGTGTGGGCCTTGAGCATTTGTGGTTGTATATGCACATAATTCTAGCTCAAACTCTGTTGAAAGCCACCCCCGGGAGGTTCAGAGAGAGGAAGGGGAAAGGGCAAGGAAAGTTGTGAGGAATGAGTTAGTGTGTGGAGGGTGCTGGACTGTCATGGAAGCCCTTGGGTCAGGTACAGTCTTTCCCAGAGGCTACCGCTGAGTGTTCAGAGAGGGTGAGAGGGAACTAAGAAAGAAAAAGCCTCTGTGCCTCTTGCTCTGTACAGTAATATCTATCAATTTTTAAGACAGGGGTGTGTGGCAAACTGTGGGAAAGTGGCGCTGGCAGTTGTGGAAGTGGCACATTGTCCTCTCTACCCTGGGCTCGGGCCACACTGAGCAGCAGGGACAGCTTGTTCCCCTGGGCTGGCATTAAGCTTGCAGGACCCATTTCAGGCACTGTCCATGCCATGGTCTGTGGCATCAAAAAAACAGCATAAAATGGGAAATCGCTGGAGGGAAGCAAGAGAGGACGACAGGGACACGGAGAGTTAGAGGGAGTAGTAAGTGAGGGGAAAGGCGCTGAAGGGGAAGAGTAGGAGCGATTTTGTCATTTATTTGATGACACTTTTTTTTCCCGGAGCCGCTTCAAAGAAAGAGCAGATGGAGATTGGTTGTTGGGTTCAAGGACACTTCGACTGGACGTGGGCTGATGGACACATCAGCTGCTCGCCAAGATCAAACCTGTGAACCCTGTCACCCTTAACGACAGAGCAAAAAACAAGGGCCACATTTCACGGGCGCCGCACTCTCTGATCTATACCACTGCTCTCTTACCTTTCCATCATTTTACTCTTCTGTGAGTAGTTTTACTAAGACTTGAAAGATAGTGGAGGCTGCCAGAGACACCATCTACACCTCTGCAGACTACTGAAGTTTTCATTGTTGGAACCCTTCCAGCTTCAGATTTCAAAATAAGAGTTTTTTTCCACTCTATTGATCTGTGTAGGTAAACATTTTAAAGGGGAAATGTTTGCCTCTACAAGACGGGGCATGTTTTCCTAGCCTGTATGTTCTGCTAATCTCAATCAATCATGTTATGGTGTTCATATTAAATACAGTGCAAGACTAAGGATGATTTCACACCAACAGCAGTGGGTGCGTACCACAACATCTATTCAAACCAAAGGAGCTTAGTTTGGTTCATTTTCGTTGGTGTGAAAGCATCAGTCCCGCACAGGGACACTAAATTAAGTGGATGGAGAGGTGGTCTCAGTTCACTTGGCCTACACAAAATGATACACTTTGATGCGATGGTAAGAACACAAACGCAGGTCCAAACAAACTATTTGAGATACGTTTTTGGAGGGGATACTAATAATTTTATTTCCTGTTCATTTAAAGATAAACATTGATGAAACAATGTTGACCTATAGGTCAATTTTGACCTATCTTGGTTTGTTTGCGGACCTTGTTGGAATCCATATGTTACATAGTAAAAATTGCATTGCCTGGTGCGGACCAAATAATCAAACTCATGGTGAAAGTACTCTAAGAGCTATATTTTATAGATCAGAAGGTGTGATCATTAATAAATATGCTACCAGCCAGTTGCATTACTCTGCATATACGCATGACAAAATGTGTTTCGTCTGGAAATAACTGTTGCATTAGCAACATCAACAAATCAAAAAAGTCATTATTTTTTAGTATAAAGATGATAATAAATAACAAATAAAGTGTGTGAATTTTATGAAACACCATTTCAGTTTGAAGTCTACTGTATTTCATGTTGTAAATACATTAGTAGTAAAATGTGCCAGTTGCATTTAAACAAACACACATACATTACAGGAATGAATCATAACTAGGTGCCACAGGATTGATGAGACCCAGTAATCTGATGTCTCTCTATATAACAGCAAGTTATAAGTGAACAATGTTGTGTGTAGAGGTTTTGTGGTTATTTGTAACAGCCTGATGTCAATGGTACTGTATGTGATTTAATCAAGGTAAACCAATTCATCAGCTTGATATTCATACTGTATATCTAATAAGGTAAGTGAAAACTAGGACCACCTAAGTCATTAGGATTCATCCTCTGGGCCCAAATGATATCTATACAATCCATCTGAAGGTTTTTGAGATATTTTAGTCTGGACCAACAGACCAACACTAGCGTGATTAAAAACCCACAAAAAAGATTTCACGTGAGAGAAGTGAGTAGGAAACTGTTTTGTTTGCTTTGACAGCCTCGGCTATACGTCCACACACCATCTTCCTCCAACAGCTTGTCCAAGTGTGTTTTCAAGGGCATTTCATTTTTTTAGGTTGCTCTGTGAAGGTCTTTAAAACAAGCCAGCCCTGAAAGGTGGAGATGGATGGTGGGAGGGGGTGTGAGCCTTAGAATAAAGCAAGACATAACCTTCATGCTCAGCCTTTATCCAATGTTTTATTCTTTAATTTATTATAAGATTGACTGTGGGGTTTTTACGGTTTCACTCTGTAATAAACAACAAGAAGAGAAAACCATGAGGAGTAATTTGATGCATGACCCTGTATAACTCAAAATATCTCAAGGTATATTGATCGATTGGAGCACTGAGTTTCACCGTTAAACTAAATACACAACAAGAGATATGAATACATATGAAAAAATAATACCGATGTTCAGAATGCAAAATGATGTTAGGTTTCAATCTGCCACTGAGACAAACAGGGGCTTAAAGCTGCAATAGGTTTTTAAGAAAATGACCAAACAGCAAAACAGCTTTGGCTTTTGTATTGTAATGGATGGATCTGCATGGAGGTACATTTGACAGCGTGCGAGCAATTCTCAGTAAAAACAAAACAGGATTGTAATGATAATCCTGCACATCACTCCACATTTCAGAGCAGATGGAATAGTTCAGCTAGAGTGCGGGAGCTATCTCAAGAGAAATCTGCAGAATCTAATAGCCTCCTGCAGCTATCATCCAAGAAAAAGGTAAAGGTTTTAACTTTATCTGTCATCTTTGGTCTCATAATTGCAGACATGCATGTATGCATGCACATGTATAGCTATTCAGTGAACCACACATAGACCCGTTCTATCACATACTGGCAGATGCTGGCAAACAGCCAGAATCTCCTTAACGCTGGGGTGACTGACAGAGTCAATTCTCAAAAACAAATGCTCTATTTTCGGTTTTCTCCTAATGCCATTACACTGAAAAGGGAAAGATAAGCTTCACAGTGTGAGGGAGACAGCATGTCTCAGAAAGAGAAGAATAAAAACAGATCGTGATAAAGAGAGGTACAATAAAAACAGAGGTAGCATTTTGTCTGTGAATAACTGTTCTGCTGTGTGTATGCCTTTTAGTAGTGTACTTGAGCCAAATCTAAATGCAAATATATCTGTTTATGAGTCTGAAATATAGTTTTTCTTGACGATAACCTGATGTGACAACTGACAATTCCTTTGGTGAAAATGTTTATGCCAATGCTCATGTTTATTTTATCTTATCAGCAATAAGAAGGTGACATTTCTAGCTCGTTGTGACTTATAGAGGTAACCTTAATGATAAAAGACAGGATATTGGTTGATATATGGAAACTGTAAGCAGTTCTTAAGCTGCTCTGTAAAGTAACAGATCAGTTACTTTTATAATATTAAACTAAATATTAATTTATTGTATATATCCTTTGCAATTCTTTTACCCTCATAGCACAGACTGTATTTTAATGAATTTAATAGTCAGATCAGGTTCAACAGTTGAAGCTATCTTAAATCATCTTCCTGTCTTCCTGTCAAATAGATACTCTCTCAGATTTGATTTCAGCACACTACCACAGTAGCACTGTCAGTGAATTTAAGCAAGTCATTTGAGCTGAAAAGGTTTTAATGACTTGAGGTTAATTATAGGGATGTCAGAGTTAATGCAATAATAACACCACAGAATTATCTTTGACACCATTAGCACAGGTTCTGTTATGATGTCCACCTGCCTCACCTGTAGTCCAGCCCTCTAGCATTAAGTCACATCACAATTAGTTCAGTTTCAAAGATCTGTCAGATGGGTCAGTCAACAAGACCAAAGATATGAGCTACAAACACAGTACAATTCACAATTAAATACCATGTATAATCAGAACTGAAGTTCTAAAAGTTATGATATGAGCATATTTTTAAAAAGCTAAATGTTGTACCTGTAAAAGTTTCTTACAATCCTTGTCATCATTGTTAAGTGATTTTCAACAATAAATGCATATCGTATACGTAGTTGATAGTAGATAAACTGACAGAAACAAGGAAGGAGAGAGGGTGTGACATGCAGCTGGAGTCCAACCAGGGATGTTACTCTTATGTGCATGCACAGTAAAGCTCAGGGCACACCCGGGATTAAACATTTTAATCGATTGACAGCCCGATTTAATGGATTTGCTAATAATTCACATTTAATGAACAATTACAATAAACCACCCACTCCATGAAGAACCATTATGTCGTTTTCAGTGGAAAAACTTGATTTCATCCTTTTTTTCTGCTGAAATAATCTGTGCACACATGAATGTGTGAGACTCTTTGAGTATAAAGTGCATTCAGAGTTAAGGTGAGCAACGTAACAAAGATACATATATAAACATAACCCTGACCTATCATATATTATGGTTCAATTTTTGCACTTTGGTTCAGTTTTAGTTTTTCTAACTTCCTATAAAAGCAATGTATAAAACTCAATTGGGCAAAACAATGGTGGAAAAATCATGGGCAGAACCACGGTTACCTATTGTAGATGTCGTCGTCCTCCCCTCCCCAGCCCCAGTACTCGTTTGGGAAGCCGTTGATCTTCAGAAACTGTTTTTTACTGAGGCCTGATACTCCTCCAAAGTAGCCTGCATAGGGCAGCCTGCAGCAGAGGACAGAAAAGAAAAAACAAAGATAGGAGAAGATAGGAAAGACGAGGGAAAGAGAAGAAACAAGAGGGGGGTTACAAAGCTGTAAAGGAAATACTTGACGTATTAAAATAATGCCTGAACAAACAAGACTGTTTGTAGTGATTTGCAACTGTCTGCTCCATCTCAAAAACTGACATTCATTTCATAGCAACCAAACAGGAAATGTCTCTTCTGCCCTTTAAGCGCAAACTTAAGTGAAAGACCAAAGCAAATGCTAGTTTACCCATGTTCATTCCAATTAGTCAAAGAAAGAAGAATAAATCTTCTTTGCGAAAAGAAGAAAGAACAAATATTGAACACAAATCCGGAGCAACCTGAGCAAATTGGGATTCTTACGTCTGCAGGAAAAACAACAGAAAAAGTCCCTATAGGTTTGTGGTTATTAATACACAATCTTTTCACACCCTTTAACGACGAGACTTCTATTAACCATCGCTACCCACACAGGAAAGAGAAAATCCTAAAAATAATTGTGTTTCTTCTTTTATTTGTTAGAGTAGGATGCTCGAGCTACAAGTGATTTAGATATTCATCTTTTACATTTACATTTAATTATACATATGCATTTGTGTGTGTGTGTGTGTGTGTGTGTGTTTATGGACACTGGACAGTCATGTGTTGTTTTTATTTTATCCTCAAAAAGTAGTGAGCCTAGTGGAGTGCGGACCAACATCAGCTGGGAGGGTCATGACAGGCGCCTGGAGTCTAACCAGAGGCTGATGCATGTATTTTTCTGTGTGTGTGTGTGTGTGTGTGTGTGTGTGTGTGTGTGTGTGTGTGTGTGTGTATTCATTACAGTATGTGTTGTCAAACATATGACAGCTCCCTGTTGAAAGATGACAAGCAGAAACTAATGAGGCCGTCTGTTCCTGCGCAAGTTTCTCCGAGTAACAATATGGTGTGTTGCGTGTGTGCTTGTGCTGAAAATGGACACATGCTGAGAAAGAAACAGAGAGAGAGAAACAGAGAGAGAGCAGGCATTTGTTAAACTGATGGCATGTTTTTCTTGAGAACTTAGGAAAAAGGGAAAAACGACTCATCCCGGTTGTTCCATTTTTCATTATTTTTTTTAATTTTCATTGATTTGTCATGTGTCTTGATGATGAAGATGGTCCTATAGGTCGCTCAGCGAATAAATGATATGTCAAAGGTCACTTCAGAAACAGAAGAGAAACATCTGGTGATTGATGAGTTTGCTGTGGACAATTTTATACTGTTTCATGTTAAAGGTAAAATGTAATTTATTTTACATAACAAATGTGATGATAACCGCAGAGAGGGCTTTTATAGTACATTTATCTCTGTATTCTAACATTTAAATGAAATTGATTAGATGGAAAGGGTAGTTAAAGGTGCAAATGTATTGGAAGGTCCCAAATCCTAAACCTTATATATTATGACTTATGTTTAAAACATGTTCAGAGATTTCCTTACAAGCTGCAGTGATTTACCAAAGGAGGACACGGTAATTAAGGGTCAAACCTATTAAAACCAATTTCCTCAATTAGCTTCTTTCTATGAGCAATAAAATTCAACATTATGCATAATTACAAGACTGGAAAATCTCTATATATGCACATATACACATACTGTATACACAGAAGCACACATACACACAATGATTTCCCTTAATTTAGTAATGAATATTTAATGTTGTAAGGAAAGACTCAAGCTGTGAAACTTCACAGGTTTCTTTCTAAATATACAAATATTACCACTTCAATGTGTATCTTTAACCCCCATCAAATATGTTGACTACATTTCCTTCATCATACATTTTCATTTTTTTTTACATTGGTTTTGTGTCTCTTTCCATAATCTGTGGATTGAGGCTTTTTCCAAACTGATTTTAATTTTAATTTAGTTTAAAAAAGACATAAGCTTTTTGGAATTTTCTTCCCTTCTAAAGTGACCACTTCCCCAGCCTTTGTTGATAAGGTTGATTCGTGAGATGTTTGTGTCATCCACTCATATTTTTCAGATCTTGACTCTTGAACATCTATTAATGTATTTGATAAATTGATATTCTGAGTAAATAACAAAACAAAGTGATTGTACCATTGCTTTTAACATAACCTTCTAAACTGCTAGAAGTCTGGTCAGAACAAAGCAGGATCACAAGGAGGGAGGCTTTTTAGCAACAGAAGCTAAAAAGGCCTGTTTTAGACAGTGGCTAAACTGAGGCACTATGTAAAAGTATAAGTTAAATAACTAACATATACTAAACATACTAACAATGTACCAGTAGAAACCCAGAATATATATATATATATATATATATATATATATATATATATATATATATATATATATATATAGACCTGGAAATGTGCATGATACAACCTATTAAGGGCTGACATTAAATGTTGACCCACATGAGTACATGCTCCCTGTAATGGGTTAATGGGCTGTAGAGGACTCATGTTTATACAAGGAACAAGTACTTAAACATCCACAAAGTTCTGTAGAACAGTATGAGTATTTAATTTAATACGTTCAACCATACATACATTGACAGAGACTACAATTAGAATGTGTTTCAAAGAGCCGTGTCGTGAAATGGACTTGAAGGTGACCCTCTCTCTGCTCAGAGAGCTGTGGGGTGTCACGAGGTGCTAAGTTAATGGAATGACACTTAGAGTGACCTGACATTCACTGCCAATGGTTTTTTACCATTTCTATTTTAAAAATAAAAAGAGTACTACTGTTACATTTGGGAGCAGCCGAGGATCTTACTGAAATGACTCACCTGGAGTCCTTCTGCACAGCACCTCAACTTAATCTTCAATTACTTTCTTTTTTTTGCATTACTGCTAGCATGCTTCAGTTTGTAAGCCTCTGAAAAAAAGCTATTTTCAATATAACTCTCTAAAGACTGGGTAAAAAAAAGTTGCAAGGCTGACTCAGACCAATTTGACCTTGGGAAGCAATTCTCTATAATGATCTGATTCTTACAGCAGCAATTAACTACAATCAATTCTGTGACCTTCCACTCTCTCTAACCACCAGCCTTTATTTTTATCCCCTATTTTCTTCATTTTCTAGGAGCCAGAAAAAAAGCCATTTAAGTCCTTACTGATTCATTGCTAATAAGGAATGTTAGCCACAGCCCTGCTTACCACCTGGTGTTGTATTTGTTGCCAGATAGCATTAGGCTTATTGAGCATTCTATCAAAATGCTTGGTCCCCTGTTCAGTAGGATAAGCTTTTGGAAGGGTATATTCACTTGTCATGTTTTGGCCATTAATCAATGTTTCTAATCTGCTTTTAGAAAATTGAGGGCAATGTGGTATCATTATACACAAAGGCACAACTAAAACAAGACCTACGCATGTGACCAACATTTCCTTAACACAGAATAGTTTGTATACTATATTTTTCATGGGTATTTTCTCAGTATTGTTTCCATGCAGGGCGACACGGTGGCGCAGGGGTTAGCGCTGTTGCCTCACAGCAAGAAGGTCGCAGGTTCAAGACCTCCTTGGTCCTGGGGCTGGGACCTTTCTGTGTGGAGTTTGCATGTTCTCCCCATGTCTGCGTGGGTTTTCACCGGGTACTCCGGCTTCCTCCCACAGTCCAAAAACATGCTGAGGTTAATTGGCGACTCTAAATTACCCGTAGGTGTGAGTGTGTGAGCGGATGTTGTGTGTGCCCCACGATTGGCTGGCGACCATCTGGGGTGTATCCCTGCCTCTCGCCGTAACGCGCTGGGATAGGCTCCAGCAGACCCCTGCGACCCTAATGAGGAATAAGCAGGTATAGAAAATGACTGACTGACTGTTTCCATGCAACTTTCAGCTGTCATCATAGTCAGAGCCCGTGCACATAGCTGATGTAATCCCAAAATGCAGAATTATTAATGGAACTGTATAAGGTGGTGCTGGCTTAAAGCTACATTGGCAAATTTTGGGAAGCTGTGTGTGCTTTTATCATGGTATTTCATTTGGTGACACACTGTTGATAGTTTGGATCTAGCTAGATTTTTATCTCACTTTTCTTTCATCTTTCATTTTGTTGTCTCTGTAAAAATCCTTTGATACTTGGTTGCAATGAATGAAGGGCATAACAAAATAAAAAGGGCAAAAAAAGCCCTTAAACTTTCACCACAAAGCCACCACAAATATTGACTGATTTTACCCATTAATTGTATTAATTTAAAATTAATACCATTTAAAAATATATATATTTTTACCTTTGCCAAGGTGGTTTTGTTTTCACTGGCATTTGTTGGACTGTCTGACTGTTTGTCTGTTATTTAGCAAAATACTTCAAAAGGTTTTGGCTGGATTATCACAAAATTTTCAGCAAATGTTGCAAATGGTACCAGGAACAGATGATTTATGAAGAAATCCTAGTTTCTGAATCACTTTATTTTGTTGTTGTTTGCTAACATTGCAGTAAAAAGACCTTCATACAGGTGCCATTGTTTGGGGCCACCTGGTGCTTGCACCTTCATAGTATAGGAAAGGGGTAGGCAACCCTGGTCTTAGAGAGTTACACACCTGATTCTACTAATGAAGGTCCTCAGAAGGGCTCTAGTGGTTGATTAGTAGAATCAGTGAATCAATCAAATCAATCAATCAAAAACCTGCACCCACAGCAGCTCTCTAGGATCAGGGTTGCCCACCCCTGGTATAGGACAACAATACT
This sequence comes from Lepturacanthus savala, assembly GCA_030544235.1. Lineage (NCBI taxonomy): Eukaryota > Metazoa > Chordata > Actinopteri > Scombriformes > Trichiuridae > Lepturacanthus > Lepturacanthus savala. The sequence goes on from CM060461.1 coordinate 10,542,804, forward strand.
GGGATGGGAGTCACAACATGCTTGACGGAGGTCTGTGATCTCAGAGTGCTTTTCTAGTTTTTATTTAAAAAAACAAGTGCCTTGTGACCAATGCAGACCATTTGCCATCCCATAATGCTATAGAAACAGTAACTACAGCACACTGCTTATCAACCTCCTGAATACAGCAGGTTGGTCTAACAGGTCCAGTCTTGATAAGGGTCTTTGTTCGTGTTGTACTCTTGACTGGTCAGATACGCTTTATGTCATTTGTCCTTGTTAGGATGACAGAAATTAGAGCAAACAAAAATTGGCACTGAGCTCAGGCATGTTCATACTAATTGAGGCTACTACAATGATTTAAAAGTATAATAAGATTTAGTCAAATTAAGTACTGCTCTTTGCCTGTCAGAACAAAGGCTGCAGGCCATTCATAAAAATACTGGGCGAGCAAATTGCATATTTGCATTATACATATTTATATTCTTCACACCAAGTGTAACAAAATGTTAAAATGATAATAGGAGCAGGCAGGTGCAGAGCCCACCAATTTTATTTTTGGACCCATTTTGACCAACAATACATGGCCGTGCTCTAGAGCTGAAAAATTATTTGAAGACTGATCAGCTGGTTTAAAGAAAATTAGCTAGCAACATTTCTGATCATTGATTCATCGTATTAAGTGTTATTTAAACGCAAAAGCTGGTACCTGTTCCTCAAATGAAAATACAGCAGTTCCCCAAGATATGAACATCTAACTTATGAACATTTGCAGATAGGAACGACCTGACTAATGTCCTTGAATGTTTGCAAAATGCCGTATTGTGTTTGCAAGTTTGTATTTTGAACCACGCGTCACATCAGACTAGCTCCCCTTTCTGCCACAACCCATGCCAAGCAGCAACGCTCTATACACGGATCTCCAACACTCATCTCCCTTATCTCACCCAGTTCATTTTGCAGGTGTCTCTGTGAGCACCCCAGCATGTCAGACTTCATACTTCTTTTGATACTTTAGTGCTTCCATTCAAGTTAACCTTATTTATCATGGCTGATAGTGGTAGTGGCAAAAAGCAAAAGGCAGGTGATCATAGAGTTAGTGGTAAAAAAAACGCCAGGCAATCTACATGAAAATGAATGACAAATATAGATTGAAATTCAATATATAATGACTTAAGAACAATTCAGTTTACAAGCAGCCTCTATTGTGATCATAGGTTGTTCAATGGCTGTTTTTGGAAATTTCCACTGATAGTTAACTCGAGGTCTTTGGGCTTTTGACTGTTCTTCAGGCAAGTAACCCAGCCTTGCATTAAGGTATAATTATACTTGTTCTTCATCAATGTGTGTGCACATATGTGACTTAATTTATTCAGATTTCAAGTGAGAAAACTTCTATGCTGAGATGAACTCAAACAGACAAGTGCTGGAATTAGACATTGGCAAATACCATAACCCTATTTCCATTAACATGAGTTGGATTTCCATTAAGATAAGTTGAACTAAAGTGTGCCTAAGCATCAAGACTTTTAAAAGTAAATCCAAGCACAAACTTTTGCTTAGCAGCACTAAAATCACTCATTAAGGTGAGTATCATCGCCTCACCTGAAGCCAAACTTGTCCATGGCGATGGCGAAGTGTCTGGGCTGGTCGTAGCAGTGGTAGAGGTTGCGGTCGTCCATGGGGATCAGATCCACGTCACTGAAGATGAAGCAGTCGTATTCCGCATCCTTCAGAGCCTCTGTGTAGCCAACATTCAACAACTTGGCACGATTGAATGTCTCCTCACCCAACTGAAAAAAAATAAAAAAGACACATTGTAGGCCATTAGTGCATTGTTTACATATAGATGAGGAGGGCTTATGTTGTAGCTTCATCAGTTCTATGTGAGGAAGGCAGGTGGAGAGGACTGACAGGCGACTGCTTATGCTATCAAGTTGATGAAAAGTTACACCGCTTATTCTGAGATTTAAAAAAAAGATGTTTCAGACACAAAATCAGAGAAAAAAACAACTTCAGGGGTTATCAAGATGGTTCAGTGGATCATTGGCTCCCCACTCCCACACTTAGTGGAGATCTACTCACTGAGAAACTGAAATATTGAGTAGAAATATATTATTCTGGCAGATAATTCTTATTCTAATATCTTATTTCAAGTTTTTTTCCCCTGATTTGTGTCAATTTGGTCTTGTTTTTGAGAAAAGAAGAACATTTTCTTTAAAAAAAGGTTAAATTGACTAAAATGAAGAAAAAAAATTAAATAAGATAAATTATCTGCCAGGAGCTAACCATAATGGCTTCTTTCAAGAGACTCATTTATAAGATTAATAATAAATTAGATCTCTTCAAGAAAGTGTGGTCTTCTTTCTTGGAGATGATTGGAAATTCTTGATCAATATTCCTAATACTTACACACTTCCCACATACGACTGCTTGGTTGTGGAAGTCCAAGGAATGGATGTGATGTTAGGTAACCTTGGTTTGGGATGAATCTAAATATCTATAGATATAATAATGTAACTTTATTTATTTAAAGAACCTTTTGCCACATCTATGTGTTATTGTATTTATGACAGGCAAAGTGCGCATGTGTTGTAACTTGTGTATGTATAACGTTATTATGTGTCAGCTGAGTGTATATGGAAATAAATAGTGAACACTGGAGCAGGTAGCACTTGCATCATGTTGTTAAAATGTCTGATCCCCATCCCAACCAGCCACTCTGCTGCTCTGTCTCTATTCAGATCGGTTCAGCTACTGGAAGCTTAGAAGTAGGATTTCATGTATTTCTTTCGTTCCTTACCAGATATGGAAACTTCTCAAATACATCCCTACATGCTTTAACCCAAATCTTATCTGATATGTGAATGGACAACCCCTGGAACGACCGCAGCATCGAAGGCTAGGCCATGGATGGCCATTTGTGGACGTACTCTAACAATCTGCTGTCATCAGAGCTATGTTTTTCTAAATGAAGTGTTCACAGGATTTCAGAGTGTATAAAATCACCTTTCAAATTAAAACACAACACAGCGATCATACATAAAATGCCTACATCAACATTATGTCATTTCCAGTGGCAACAGTTCAGAAGTTATTTGGGCATAGGGTCATAGATAGTCACCATTGAAGACTAGAGACTCATTAAAGAAGTGGAAAAATTCACGATTATTTATGAGACAACAGATCCTTTCTGTATGGACAATGGCTGAACAGATAAGGCCTGATTTGTTTGCAGGAGTTATTGAAGTGGATGCTTTACCAGATTGGTAGTTATTAATTTACAAGTCAATAATGAACCTGTAAAACTGCCATATGTGATACGGTCAAAATTTGGGTACACCTAACTTTTCAAGAACCAAAGTTAGGTGTGCCAGTGCAATGAGTGCAAAAAAAGTCATCTGGAGCCCTAGATCAGTGTGAAACTCTGGCTTTTGACTTTCAGGAAGCATTTTTACATCATGTTTTAGACATTTAACGTGAACATCCAACATCAAAATAATCCAAGCATAATATGCCTCCTTTAAGAAAGCAAGAGCATCACTGAACATCAGGATTTAGTGTGCAGTGCTGGTCTGTATTTGTCTACATGTATACTATGAACCGGTGTGCTTATAGACCCCAAGAGTCGGCTGCCGCAGAGAAATGCATCTGTTTTCAGACTCTATTTAGTCCAGATTCAACACTCTGGCTAGGATAAATGTATCCTTGCCAAGCAGCACAGCAGCGTGAGACATCCGATAGCATGATTGGATGCTTAATTGTATCCATACAACACACATACGTGGAAGCATATGCATTCGTTATGTTTCTCCGCTCATTTATTCAGGTTTTTTCTCATCTATCTTTCTGCAGAGCCCCTATGTAACAGCACAGCTTGGTAGAATCTAAGGGTTTTGACAAGGTGCCAGGAGGACAGCGAGCAAAAGGTGAAGCTACTGCGCAAGCTGACAATCTTTTGACTCTTTTCTGACACGTTGGCTCTGTATTTATTTGACTTCCCATGGCAGGTGAAAGGAAGAACGCCCAGGAAGTAAGAGAAACGAAATTTCAAACCCTTTCTACTCTCAGGACCTGGTACATTAACAGACTCACCAGGACGATTTCCCTTCAGGAAATGCTTTTATTCACTTACTGTACAAGTCAATTTGTTTTAGTACAAATGGCCTCAGTCGAGCAAGCACAAGCACAGTCTCTGTATGCAATAAAGCTGAGCCAGTACAGGAAGGGAAAGTATTAATTGAATACAAAAAAAGCAGCAGATGGAATGGAAGTAAAACGATCACTTGAGTTGACAATCAATGAAATATTTAAAGCATGCATGTACACTTTTCTGAGGTATTGAACATGGTGCGTAAAAACATTTGGGTTTTTACGCACCAAGAATCATCTCAAAATAGTTTTACATTTTGTCTCTCAAGCTTATCTCTGGATGGTCTAGAAAGGACAGGTTGAATGGCTGTGAGTGGTGGGGTATGAGTTAACTGCATTGTTGTGACATCACAACTACGGGCTGTTTGCATTTATTTGTGGATTGAGTGTTTTGAAACATGGGATTGTATTTATACACCACCTAGACCTTATGGGTCCTTTAACAATATAGGTCCTCTAACAATTAAAAAGGAAAACACTACCTCATTCTAGTTTCTCAAATTTGACATGTTTCTTTTCTCTCATCTTCTCTCTTTGTACTGACTGCTAATTAATTAATACTTGCAGCCAAAGATTGCTATGCTTTAATTAGGGCCTTTTTGATTGTTGATTAATCTGATGATTATTTTCTCTATCGTTATTGTAATGATTTGGTCAAAAAAAGGTCTGAAAAAAAAAAACACATGTTGAGGTTATACTGTGCCTCATTTTGGACAATCAACAGCCAAAATTCCAAAGAGGTTTAATATATATTTCACTGTATGAAAGAAAGAGAAGCACATTCTCCAGTTTTAGAAGATACTACTTGGCAACATGCCAGCTTCATTCAGCATTTTTTTGCTTGATAAATAGTTGAAGTTACTTGACAAAATAAAAAAATAAATACAGGATCTGCACTGAAAGAGGAAATATGTCCAACAGGGTTGGAAACAGTTAGGAAATTCAAAAAATCATCAGTACTACATTTTTATGTCTGGCCAAGAAGGTCTGAAGACAATTTTGTGAACTATTCAAATTGCTTTATCTTTTCAATTGCATTCTGGGTGTGGTTGTGCAATTCATTCATTGGAATATGTGTACTGTTCTTGTACACTTCACATTAGTTAGCTAGAGTGCAATTTTATCATTGTATTTACACTGGAAAACTAATGTTTGAAATATTAGAGCTGTAATGGAGACTTCCATACAAATTGCCGACTGTCACCTTACTGCAAAGCCGGTAAAATGTGAGTGGCCCCAGATGACACAATTACATGTTCATGTTAATTAGACTAGTTCCCAGAGCGCGGCTTCATTTCTAAACCATAAAAGATGACTTCCCACTGGGAAGTTTCCAGTGTGATGAATACCTCAGTATCTATAATATGTAGCAGAAGTATGAAACACTTACAAATTTGCTGCAGTCACGTATTCCTGGGTCATTAGGGAAAGCCACCCACTTCTGACAGCACCAAGAATCTCCAAGATGATTAATATATGTGCTGCTCGTCCTTACTTCTGCTCAGGTTACAATTCCTTCCCTTTTCTTTTTGAGGTACACTTGCTTCCATTATCTGTGCGGACCGACCGTGAATTGAGTACAATGAGTAATCCCACTGCTAAACCTGCTAATACCTGAGATTTGAGAGCATAATCCCTTGTGGAGGTAACAAAAGAAAAATCTATTGTCACAAATCCACCCTGGGCTCCAAATATCAGCCCAAGTGGTCTTTCAACTGTTTTTGGAACAATAGAGGGTTTATGTTGGTACACTATATATATAGGTTAGGAGAGCAAAATAAAATTGATGTCAGCTCTTCAGAACCCAAAAGTCTGAAAAAACTTCAAAAACTTCTGATATTATACAACATACTTTAGATAATTCATAGGCGTTCTGCTTTCACTAGGCCATTAGCGATAGTTCAAAAAGACTTTGCCCTGATGTGAATCGAGTGTTTTTTCTTGTGCTGCAAGCTACAATCAATATGGACATGCTTCCATTTTCCAAAAAAAGCATGCACATACTGTTGAGAGAAAGAGAGATAGAATAATAAATTGAATGAAAGGGAAAGGGATGGAGGGAGAAACACAGAGAGAGAGAAAGATTATCAACTATCCTCCCAGCAGATGATCTTTTACAGCTTAAGAAAAGCCAAGCCCTCTCTTCCTGCTGCTCCTAACCTCATTATACATCTTGTGGTCATTGTTTATTATTTTAATGAGATGTCTGTGTGAACCTCCCAGCATCTTTGCTTTAAGGTGCTCTGCGCCTTTCCTAATCACTTCCTGCCATAAGCAGCTTCACATCACTTGCAGGCCGGGAGGTAAACTGGCAGCCATTATATTAGACAGGCCATTTAAACTGTGGTAAAATGAGAGACAACTAAAGGGACTGTAGAGTTGTTTGCAGGGTAATACGCTACGTGTGTGTGTGTGGGCTGATGTCTGCCTTATGTTTGTATGTTCATTTTGTGGCTGGTTGTATTGCATTTTTTAAATTGAACTGATGGTGTAAATAAGTAATGATGATATTAATGTGGTATTTAAGAGTTTTGCTTAAATACTACTTATTTAATTACATAACCTTTGAAGGAAATATCCTACTAGTAACAGTTATACAGCAGGTTCTTTTAGGAAATTATTGGAAAAGAAATGACTGGAACTTCATAGAAAAATAAGGGATCTGTAAATTAAAATGTTACCAGATAAGAACATATAAAGTCTTCCCCCTCTATGTTCAAATCAGTCCATTTCTTTCCACCACTCCATTGTTGATTTTTTTTTCCAATATTTATTTTGTTGACGCAGTGTTTCTGTGGACTCTGCATTTTTCCCCCTGCTGTCAGCTGCATTTTGAGGTCTCCTCCTCCTCCTCCTCACCTCCCCACCGACAGCGTTAGATTGTTGTTTCTAAAATCCCCCCCCCTCACCCAGAATACACTGGAAAGAACTGCTCCACCACAATTTGCCTGGTGCAGCCCACTGGGGACAAGTGAAACCATTCAAGTGTGACTATATGACAAATCAACAAATTACATGTAGACAGGGTGAAAACAAGGGGGAAAAAAAGGATACTCCAATTTAGAATTGCCGTTCCTTGGCTCCTCGTTTGCAATTTCACAGGCATCTTTTAACTTTCAAGGACATTTCTGCACCATTAATTTTTGATCAGGCTGTACATGTATAATGCGGTTTGGATATGCATGTGAGAGCATGCAGTCTTAGCCTTGTGTAAATGAGTTTGCTGAAAAGGGTGACAAGTTTGTGTGTCTCGTGAATACGGTTTTCCCAAGAGTTAGCCAAGAGAATAGCTAAAAAGATGCAGAAACAATACAAAACAAAACAATACAATACAAGAGCCTGAGACGGTCATTAAACATGATGCATGTTTGAAAACACAAAGCGCCTTGATCATGAGTTAAGTGTATTGCAAAGTCCTGTGTGTTTCTGCAACTTTCCTCCATTTGTCATGCAATAAATTTATAATTGAACACATACTCTACACACAACTCCACAACAGATTTTATTCTGCAAGCCTCACTGGCTTGCAGGGATATTATTTGAATTAAATGTTGGCCTGTTTAATTCACACACTGGTCAACAGAGGCTCATTAGTTTATTGTGCAGTAATTGGCATTCATCAATAATCAAGACCATTGTGTGCTGAAATTTTTACATCATTTATTATATTGCCGTTTTAGTGATTATTCATTATTTGGTTCATTAATCCAGAATATCCCTTAAATTTAATTGCTGGAAAGAAACTAACTGCTTTTCTCAAAGTGTGTTTCCTTGGTTTCACATGGATTTGGGATTTTTTTTATTTTTATTTCGCTCATGTTTGGATCGATGTGTACCTGACACAAAGTGGGACATCCAAGTGCAATCTTATTGGGTTTAGGTATAAGGCTGGATGTAAACAGGATCAGACGATAAGGGGAAAAAACAGAGGTTGTCTCCATTCATTTGAATGGAGCTTGTTTGGGCTGTGGGAGGAAGGGCAGCGCGGGTACCTGGAAAAAAAGGTGGTCGGGCAAGAAGATGGGGGAAAAAAAAAACAACTTTTACAGAAATGCAACCTTATGTCAAGCTGCGGTGGCCAATCACTTAAACCTGATCATAATGATCAGGGCGGTGTAAGCTGCACATAAGGGGGAACAGAATGGGGAGAACATTAATCTTTGCAGGAAGGTTTGCCTGATCCTGTGTGAATGCAGCCTAAGAGTAGCACAGATGTCCTTTTTGTCGCTACCTTTTCTCCTTGGATTTACTCATTTGTACCCTTAAAGGGCATGTATAGCATCTAAAGTAATTTAAAGTAATTTAATTAAATAGCCAAAAAACACACATTAATTTATAAATATCTCCTAAATGGTGTCAAATGACCTTTGCTAATAATCTGACGTGTCGTCCTGAGCGGAATTTTTGTTCTATTTTTTGTTTCTATTTTTTGTATATACATGTATATACATGTATATACAAATACACTACTGTGTTTTGAACAGTAGTGTTCAAAATTTTGGGGTCACCCAGATAATTTAGTGTTATCCATGAAAAGTCACACCTTTATTTACCACCATGAGTTGTAAAATTAATAGAAAATTTTCTTACAGCCTTCTGAAGCAATGAGCAAACACATTGTACCATTAGAACACTGGAGTGATAGTTGCTGGAAATGGGCCTCTATACACCTATGTTGTAGATATTGCATAAAAACATGTTTTGCAGCTAGAATAGTCATTTACCACATTAGCAATGTTTAGATTGTATATATATATACTGTATATATACACTATTTTGTGTCATGTTTGATGCTGGGCATATAGCGTCTATAGCGGGTATTTAGAGCTTTTTCAATGAAAACAGCTGCTTGATGGAAGTCATTGAGTGAACCCAAACGGCAAAGCTGCGGCTCGTTAAGCCCAAACGATAAGCCGAAAGACTATAAAAGTCCTTGGTTAGCTTCCTCGGAGTTGGGTTAATATTCTCTGTGGGTTTCCACATTACACGTACAGTAGTTATCTGACGCATTATTATAATAGAACTATTGATTCGAGCAGCTTTAAAAAGGAAGCAGCCAGACACACAAGATTTCACAGACAATCTCTTGCATCAGCACGGATGAGTGGTACCGAAAACGTCGGGTGCTTCTTGGTAACTGGGATTAAGTGCAGGCGGCGGCTGGGAAAGCCGACCTCTGACTGAAAAACCTGCCGCGGTGAATCACCAGCTGTCTGAGAAAATATGGGTGGGGTAATTGAATGGAAAACACTCATCATCTGCCATCAAGGCATCAAAGCACGCCAGTGACTGACGGCCGCAAAGTGTGGTTGCAGTGGTCTTTGTTGTGTTTGTTGGCAGCTCCCCGTAACGTGTGAAACAGTGTGTGTGAGACAGGGCACTGCTGACAAATGTGTGTTTAGTCAGTCCTGAAGGGAAACACTTCAAAATCAGTGAGTGAAGAATAATGTGCAATGATATCAACACTGATATATATTTCAATGCTTCAAACATTGCTTTATGATAATGCCTTCTACCGTTCTACTTAGCAGATGAGATTTGGACCATCTGGAGTTGGTTATCATCTTCAGTGAAATCGATAATTAACCGTCTCAACAAGCCAGAGAATAAAACTGTCAAAAAAAGCTGTCAGATTCTCAGAGTTCTACTGAAAGTGCTCATGAAACGCGTCTGTCAAACATGATGGAAAACTCTTTAAGTCGCTGCTTTCAGAGTTTTCAAGGCATAGATGGTACAAAAAAAAGAAATGTTCAAAACTGCTCAGTTGTGCTCAGGGAAATGGAAAAAATATTAAACAACACTATTCAATCTGCTACTTCAAAAGAATCTGGCAATAAAAAAAGGTAACAGCTAATCTTGCAAGATCACTGAGTGAGTGCAACATTTTTTGGAGTCCTTATTGAAGAATAGAATAAAAAAATGGAGTTTTTGTTGTGTTTAAAAGAGAGCACGGGGACTCGGGTTTACAATATCGGTGCTCAAACCCACCTACACTGAACCACTTCAGTGTGTTTGGATAGTAGCCACAGTGAAGTTTTTCCACTCATCAAGCCCTCATTGATCTCCCTTTGTCACTTGCCCTCGGGGGGATCAGATATTTTGTTGCTGTAAAAATTCAAGTGAGGTTTTGTGAAGTGAAAGATTAAAACAATGAAAGGCCCTGTGAAGTGAACAAAAGCGTGGAATGAAGTGGTACATATTTGTGCATTATTGTTTTTTATCTGTATAGTTTAACCCAGCATGTGTGAGTAAGCCAACACTTGCGATTTAGATTTACACCTCAATATTGATTGTTGTGAAGTATCACACTTTTTTTTAGGGAAAGCTCATCCCATGTAAAATCCTTTGCAAGCCTCCAAGATATACTGTGGAAAGAGTGGAAAGTGTTTGCTCCCTTTCTGATTTCTTATTTTTTTGAATGTTTGTCACACTTAAATGTTTCAGATCAAACTAATTTAGAAAATAGTTAAAGGCAATAAAAGTGAACACAACATTTGTTTTTTAAATGAAGGTTTTTATTATTAAGGGAGAAAAAAATCCAAACCTACATGGCCCTGTGTGAAAAAGTGATTGCCTCCTAAACCTAATAAGTGGTTGGGCCTATAGCTGCAACAACTGCAATCAAGCATTTGCAATAACTTTCAATGAGTCGCTGTGGAGGAATTTTGGCAACACTCAACTTTACAGAATTGTTGTAATTCAGCCACATTGGAGGGTTTTGGAGAATGAACCACCCTTTTAAGGTCCTGCCACAACATCTCAATAGGATTTAGGTCAGGACTTTGACTAGACCACCCCAAAAGTCTTCATTTTGTTTTTCTTTAATCATTCAGAGGTGGACTTGCTGGTGTGTTTTGGATCATTGTCCTGCTGCAGAACCCAAGTCTGTTTCAGCTTGAGGTCATAAACTTATGGCTGGACTTTCTCCTTCAGGATTTTTTGGTAGAAGCAGAATTCATTGTTCCATTTATCACAGCAAGTCTTCCAGGTCCTGAAGCAGCAAAACAGCGCCAGACCATAACACTACCACCACCATATTTTACTGTTGGTATGAGGATCTTTTTCTGAAATGCAGCGTTACTTTTTTGCAGGATGTAATGGGACACACACCTTCCAAAAAGTTCAACTTTTGTCTTGTCAGACCACAGAGTATTTTCCCAAAAGTCTTGGGGATCATCAACATGCTTTCTGGTAAAACTGAGCCTTAGTGTTAATTTTGCTCAGCAGTGGTTTTGGTCTTGGAACTCTGCCATGCAGACATTTTTACCCTTTTATTCATTTTATTGTCTCTTTTTATGGTGGAGTCATGAACCTTAAGTGGAGAAAGTGAGGGCTGCAGTTCTTTGGATGTTGTTGTGGGGTCTTTTGTGACTCTTGGATGAGTTGTTGCTGGCCTCTTGGGATAACTGGTTGGCCGGCCACTCCTGTTCAATGTTCCATGTTTTCTCCATTTGTGGATAATGGTCCCAAAACTTTAGAAATGGTTTTATAACACTTTCCTGAATGATAGATCTCAATTCCTTTCTTTCTCATTTGTTCCTAAATTTCTTTAGATCTTAGCATGATGTCTACTTCACTTTGCCAGGAAGGTCCTATTTAAAACTGAACTTGGGTGTGATAAACTGTAGTTAAGTATATACTCTCTCTCTTTCTTTCTCAAACTGTATTCTTCCCTCTCAACAAGTGTCTCTCTGTTTGAGATATGCATCACATATTGTCAAGTAATAAGACATGAAAGTATGAAATGATAAACACCTACTACAACATAATGCTATTTTTGAATGAACAATAATACTTTTATTATTTTAAGTAGACCTTGAAAGACACTGGGTTTGTTGAGACAATACTGATATTTGAAAGTGTTGCATGTTGTGTAATTTCTAAAGTATTTGGGGTAAATTTTTATGTCAATATTATTGATTCGACAGTAGAGATAACAGGATGTGATTGAAAGATTTAGAGGAGCTGCTAATTGTACCTTGAGGGGATATTGTCTTGCTTTCTCAAACATATCTTTGGCATTTTTTTGCTGAAAGTCAGAGTTGCACATGATACTGTACATGTGTGCTGATAGACTGTATCGGTTGGATTCTAACTGAACCCCTATCCATCCAAACTCAATGATATATAAAGCACAATTATGCTGTCTGTTGAAAAGGGAAATTTAACTATTACATATAAATTATACAGCAATGCAAAAAGCAAAAAATAAAATTAAAGACATAAACAGCAGCCAAATTCAATTCAATTTTCTTTCATTCTTGCCTCTTGTATTTGGCTCTTCTGTGACTCCTGAAGTAGAAGGTAAATCATCTTCCACCTCCCCTCCGCCCAGCACTTCCTGCTCTCATGTCATCACTTAGTTATTTTCTCTCTGCTCCTCTTATGCTTCTTGCTCTTTCGGTCTCTGGCATGTCTGTCTTGGTGTCTCTACAGTAATCTGGTCAGTGTCAGCCTCTCTCTCCCTCTACATGCCCTCTGAAAACCAATTAACCCTATCAGCCATATCTGAGTATCACCAGATAAATCCATTGCGCCTCCCTCTGTGTGTGTGTGTGTGTGTGTGTGTGTGTGTGTGTGTGTGTGTGTCTGTGCATATACGATTTTCCCAGGTCTGGTCATTGTATATACTAACTCACAACATAGGTAGACTGTTGCTATGGAGATACCAGTCAGTGCTCTGCCTGAATGATTGTCACCAAATGTGTGTGTTTGAATTTAAAATATGCATGTCCATGGTTTTAGTGGTGTGTGTGTGTGTTTGTGTGTGCAAGAGAGAGACAGGGTTTATCAGTCTCCTGCAGATAGATGGAGGTGGGGCCTCTCATCCTATTATTTGGCCAGTCAGTCAATGCTGGGAAAGAGAGACCACAGGAGAGGTAGAGAGATTTCACCTTATCTCACTCAATGGAGATTGAGCTGAATGCATGTACGTCAGAGACTGTACATAGAGAAGCCAAAATATCTCTATCGCCCCCTGGAGACTGGCTGCAGTATAGGTTACAAATCCTACATACAGGTATACGTAGGTTACATACATTTTTTTCCCAAAAGATGGTTTCTGTCATTTTAGGTATTTTTTTTTTCCACACCGGATCAAGTGCTCACCTTTTGGATAAGTATGTTCTTAATTCAGTACTTAATAGTTGGTGTCCAAGTCTATAGTGAAATCTCTAGCTGCACATGATGTCACACAAGCACAATGGCAGCTCGCAGAAAGGATAATTTTTTGGCTTCACTTTTGCATAGTGGCAGGAAGTGAAAACACATTGTCCCTCTTTAAGCACAGTCTTTGGTCCACGTCTGCACCTGGTTTACTGTGCGTATGCGTGTGAATATTATCCCATTCCTATCCTAGTGACCACTTACACTGTAAAACTTCAATTATCATCATCTGCATCATGAATTTTGAATCCATTTGTTAAACTTTTAAAGATTTTTTTTATGAATTTTAAACTGATAAACAACATTCAAATATAAAGTCCAGAGCAGAAAACACCATAGCAAATGTGCAGTACAGAGTTTTTTCTGAGTGAATGTGTGCCACCATTGATTTGAGGAACCAGTTTGCATAATATATCCATATTGAAGCTATGTGCCTGAGAACTTCAGCAAGAGTGAAATAGTATGAGCGAAAGTGTAAAGAATCGATTAAACTATGTGTTTGAGCTGCAATCATAAGTCTGGTTAACTACTGACGGTAGTAACCAAGCGTTACTTACAAAGCCTCGGAGCATGTCATTAACTAACATTTGTTTTGGGGGGGTTTCATAAAGCCCTGTTCCTGAAACAGTGTGGAAGCCAGAGCTGGATGCTCCTATAGCACAGAGTAATTTATGTGACTGACTCTCTGCTGCTATTTATTGGCTTAGTGGAAGTTTACACTCCAGCAACCTCAGCAAACTCACTCGAGACGGCTTTAAGATCACCCAACACATTAGTTAGTCCTCACCGTAAAAGCCTTGTCTCTTGTAAAAGTGAAAACTCTAAACAATTTAAGCTAAGCAGCCATACAAGGTTATATTAAAACAAAACAGTCCTTCATTTTTCCAAAATACCATAATAGCTCTACACTACAATATAAGAACAATGTTGTTCCTTTATTTACATGTTTTCTACAAGGATCATCAGCTGGTGTGGATATTGACTAAGCTGGAGCTATGGTTAGATAAAGCTTTTACAATCTGCTAGCAACAATCCCATCCAATTTCTAGTGGTAAATCTTGCACTGCTCATTGTAAACTGCATTACTGTCATGTGAGAATATAAAGCCTGACAGATGTAATGACAGTAAATATGTTGAAAGGGGATCAGGGCTTATAGCAGGCAGACCTTAGGTAGTGTTGTAGTACTGGAGATGAGGTTTGGTCTTGAGACTGATCTCCAGACCATTTTCCAGGTCTTGTCTTAAAAATATCTATTGCAATGTTAGTGGGTTTTGTCTTAAGGGCTCAGGATTTTATTTCAGGATTGTTAAAGGCCACTACTCTGGGGAAAAAAAGGTACATTCCTACCAGTAAAATTCATCTCTACATGAAGAAACGGGACAACAGAGCTTTGAATTATAACCAAAGTGCTGGGAATCAACATGAGGAGGAGTTCTGCAGTATAGAGCTGGATAGTCTATGGGATTTTAACTGTTAATGACAATAATTATGTTTTTATTATCCATAAAAAAAAAAATCACAAAAAAGGATGCACATTGTTCCATGCACTAGTAAGCCGAGGTTGATCTGATAAATAGTCAGAGAGATATGCGAGATGCTCCTTGCTTTATAGATAGATACGTTTCTTTCAGATCAGTTTTAAGAGCACCTCTGGTTTACATGTCCCATTTTTTATATCAGTGTGTGACTCGCACTGGCCTGACCTTGGTCATGGCTTGGTCTCAGTTTTGTCTGTCTTAACTACAACACAACCAGGTGGAAAGGTGCACAAGAGGAAAGGAGAAAGAGAACTGTTCATTAGTTCCTGTATGAACATTTGTGACTAAATGCACTTGCCCATGCGTTCTTAATAAAAGATGATGATCCCTTCATTCCATCACCACCTGGGAAACAGGAGGCTCATCAAAGCTTGATTAGATGCTGCTGTCAACCATGCACACACACGCGATACACACATGCGCACACACATATGTATATCTAATTCATAACCTTACAGTCTTCAATCATTCACAGCAGCATGTTTCCTGCTTTATGAAAGCTTGGCACAGAGCACAAAGAGTGAGGATGGAAGAGGAAGAGCGTGACGGAGTTGGCGTGGGGCCAGAATAACTAATTTGCTGTAATGACTTTCTGGCAGCCTGGACACAGAGGAGCTCCCACATAAAGTGAAAGGCCGGGTCATGGCGGGCAATTCAATTACCATTCCGCCTTTGTGAAGTCGATAGCCACAGATCGGGGCAACATCAACACAATAGCCAGTGATGATAGCTACTCTGCTGCACTGAAACAATGAAGTAATTTGTTGTGAGTACAGGGCAGCACTCAGATACTGTAGCTTTGGTTTTATTGCATCTGGACCAACTTTGATTATTGTGTCAGGAATTGAGCAAAGAATTAAAAATATCAGAAGAGAACATATAATTTTCTGTGTTTTATACATAATATTATTTGCAAAAACAGTTGGAGGAACTAAAAAGGTTTGCCTCACTCTTTGATACGCTGACTCATATGGTAAATGTTATGGTTTTATTCCTAATTAAAGGTTATAATGATTCAAAAAGTTCACTGAAAAGGTCAGATATTCTCAAAAGGCCAAAGCCTCCATACAGTGCGATTTATTGTGCAGCCCAAATTCACACAGACTACTCAAACCTGTAGCGGATATGAAAAATATGAAATGCAATTTGAATCCCATCTCAAGACAAGTCCCATTTATGCAAAGTTTAACCTACAGCATAGTCTGCACCAACACCTGCAAGAGCTACATGCAATATATAAGTAAATGTCAATACATACACATCTTGGAGGAGTTTATATATATATATATATATATATATATATATATATATATATATATATATATATATATATATATATATATACTTAAAAACTATTAGAACACACCATTGTGTTGACTATGCTTTCACTGTCAGCACTTCACTTGTGTATTTGTATAGGAAAGTGTTCTTCCTACAGACACTGCACAAGTACATGTTGACATTAAACAACACATGTCTTGATTGAAGGTTTTATCCATAAATCCTGCTACTATATATCATATATATTCTGTGTCAGCTTGTTCTCTATTTAGGTAACATGATGTTTACTCAGTGAACTCTTCTAAGCCAAAAGACATGAATGTTTTTATCACTCCGCACAAATTCCGCCTGGCACATTTGGATCTTTGGAAACAAGGTTTGAACGATGTTAGTAATATATGTACCTTTGGCTGGTGAATGAGGTTTGATAGTTTCTGGCTGAACACTGCTTTCAATTCAGTGCATCATTGTCTCCATTATGTCAGCATCAGCCTCCCACGTTCCTCTGCTTTTAAACACTGGGTATATTTAGGCTTGTTCAGCTACATTCAGAAACAATGCGCTGCAGCGGTGGGGGGGGCGTGTTGTTTAAAGCCCACCTGAAACACTGTTTCCAGAGCATCTGAAGTCCACATCATGACATCTTTTCCAGCAAAAACAGCATATACAGGTGGGAGGGAAATGTTGATTAAATGTGGGTTGATTGGACAATAGAAAAGTGGATGTATCCTAGAATGTACAGGACAAGTCAGGCAGCAGCTAATGAAATTACATTCTATTGGTTCTATTGGTCTACTGGTTGAAGAGACAAGTGTCACATCTTATTCTTTTTTAAGCAGGAGAAAATGTGCTTGAATTCCAAATTGTACAGTGCCTGTAGGAAGTATGTATTTCTATATAAAAGTGGAAGCTTAAGTAGATTTTTTTTGTTTGGCCAAATAAAGGTGTGTTGGACTTTTTTTTTACTGCTGCTAAGTCTATAGGATTTTACCTTTTTTTTAAAGATTTTTTTTTGTGGCATAGACATCTTTATTTTATTCAGTACCCAGACAGGAAGTAATAGGCGAGAGAGGGGGAGACATACAGCAAAGGAACGCTCTGGCTGGGACTCGAACCAGGGTCTGCTGCTTAAGAACAACATGCCAGGGATTTTACCTTTTCATGGTGATGATAATGTTTTGAATATCCATCCAAAAAAGCTAGCAAGCTATGTCTGAAAGTTTTGTTGGCAAATATAATAATATAATAATTATAATGATTAATAATAGTTAATAATATAAGTGAACAATATGACCAGAGATGTGATCTAAAACTTTTAGTGCAGGTGCACTTAAAGGTACTTCAATGAATTATGACATGTTTCATTCTGTCGATTGCAAAATAAACAGCAGAAACACGGCATTTACATTACAAATGAATCCACCAGCAATATGAGATTACATGAATGTGTCAACACAACACACCTTTCTGGATGACATTATGTTATGTTAAGCCTGGCTCGACTTTTTTTTTTTTTTTGCCAAACTGACCTGTGTCATTTTTTCTGTGTCTGTCGCTAGGTGATCAAAAGTCTGGGTTCATTTTACTGTAATGAAGCCAAGAAAATAGACACAGGCATGAGATACAGAGAGTACACTGTGGTGTCAGGCAACCTAAGATACATTTAGCAGCGCATTGTGATGACAGCATAACTCGGACAGTGGGAGATAGAAACGAGTAAAGAATGACTAGCACCGAAAGAGACATCTGTGGGCCAGAAAGAGAGTGATGCACAGAGAACAAATGACTGATGAGCAGAAATAAAAGGAGGGAGAGAAAGAAAACAATGACGATGACGATAACAATGACAAAGTAGCTACAGAGAGAAACGACAGTAAAGGTTAGCGCTGCCCTGCAGGAGTTGGCCGGCATGTGTCACTCAAGAGAAAAAGCGTCATACAAAGAAACATGCACGCAGGCACACATGCGTAGCTTTTGTATTTCGGAGCTGCTATCTGACATCTGCAGTGACGAAAAGTGGCACGCCAAAGGCTGAGCGGCGGGGAAGGTGAAGGGCAGAGAATCAAACCCACCTGACATTTGACAAATATGGGGCCAGATGGTTGCTGTGGCTTGTTGCTTTGGCCTGCTGTGCCAGACCTGCTCTCGAAAACATGGGGCTCTGGTTGTGACAAAAACAACTGTGATGCTGTAAAAACCAAAAGAGGGAGCGGAGGCTCTCTCTTTCTCTCTCCCAGGCTTCACAGCCCTCGCGTGCCTCATCATATCTAACCTTTCCAGCATCAAGGGCAGGCAGGGCACACAAACTCTAACGCTCTCAGCTGGAAACGACATTCCTCCAAACCACCTTTGTCGCAATGTTACATCGTGACCGCGCCAGAATCGGCTATGAAATCTATTTGATTGCTTCGTTTTCTACTGGTTTGCTGTGGAACACCATTGTGAGCTCAACATTGTCGGACACCCTTTTTTCTAATTAATTCATGTTGCTCACGTTGAAAGCACTCTCGGCAGAGTATCGTGGACGAGGGACACTTGAAACGAGGCGCTATCTCTATCTTCTCACTTCACTATGAAAAGTATCTAAATAATGCAACAGCTGGCTGGAGGGAGATTTCTATAGAGCTGGAGGTTTCTGCTATTTAATCCCAATATAAAATGTGTGCTTTCTGTCCAAAAAGCATAAACAAGGAAGACAGCGAGTAGCCTAATAGTTTCTTTACTGGAGTGGTTACATTTCCAGTCTGATCTCTACATTTACATGATGTAACAGAAGCGCATAGTCAGACACATTCAGTCTAGATTCATTGTAAGGCATCAGGCTCCTTGCTGTGCTGAACATGGAGCTTGCAATGGCCCCAATAAAAAGAAAAAACAACAACAACAACAACAACAACAACAAAAAGACCCTAAATGCATGCCACATTTCCATTGAGGCAGTGTGTTTTTATTGGTTCGCCATTTTGTTTTTTAACCAGGCTGGTCATTATAATTAAACAAATTGATAATTTCCCCACATAGTTATTGCACATGAAGTAGGTTGATGGAAACTGAATTTTGCTTAAGAAACTTGCATCACATAAAAAAATCCTGATGACTTGACTTAACTTGATGTTCGTAACATACCTTCCTTCCCTCCTGCTGCAGACTTGGTCTTTTTCTTGCAGCTTGTTTTTTTTATGTCAGGTAATACTCACACATGCCTGTGTGCGCGCACACACACACACACACACACACACACACACACACACACACACACACACACACACACACACACACACACACACACACACACACACACACACACACACACACACACACACACACACACACACACACACACACACACACACACACACACACACACACACAGGAGCCAACATGTAAAGGCTGAGTTACACACTGCATGTCCCTCAAATCTACAGCTTGATACAGCCAGATGACTCATCCTTCCCCATTTCCCATCAGGACCAATATGGGACACCATCTGCCTCACCCTAATAATGGCAGAGCCTTCTCCAATTTCCCCATCACTTTGAGATATTGCTCGGCCCGTGTGTGTGTTAGAGAATGTGTGTGAGTTTGTACTGTGAAGAATGAGTTGTGTTCCAGCCGCACTGGAAAAATCTGGAAATGTTCTACTGTTAGTATCTATGGACTATCTGACAAAATATGACAAGCTGATAATGAGATCATGATGATATTAATTTCCTGCCATTTGTCATGATGCTGGGCTAACGTAAAAAAGATTGCTTCTTTAAAATAGATTGCAAATATTACTGACAAATCACAAAATGTAAAGTTAACAAGAACACAGTTCTCCACTGGGTTTGAAGACACAGAGTGAGCTTTGATAGTTGTATATATACACACTGTATGTATCAGGCGATGGTCAGGCTTTCTGCAGTTTTTTCTCAATTAAATGGCTCAAAATGATTTAGCTATTAATTAATTAATATCTCACAAAACAAGGAAAAGTATCAGATCAGATAAAAACAGAGTAATGTTATCAAACTGAGAACCTTTACAGCATTTTTAGCCTCTTGAAGCTCATTGTTTTAGTTTAACAGCCCACACCTTTTCTATAGGGTTCAATCAAAATGAAAAATCTAGCATTTTAGATCAAAAATTGTGATTTCAGGCAACGTTTTTTCTGTTTTCCTAACCCAGGTTTTGTTTAAATCAACAATTTTACATGTGTATGGTGCCTCCCTACCATCCCGTTAAGCTTACCAATCAGAACCAAGCATATTGCACTAAGAGGAGAGGTCACGTGTTCTGGAGTCCAATCATTCATTTCTAAAATGACTTCAGCGTGAATGAAATCGAAATCAGAATACCTGCCAGAAAAATCACAATTACATTTTTTCTTAAAATTGTCCCTTTCAACAGCCTTTTTCTAGCAGTAGCATATTAGCTCATACTTTCTTAATAAACTCCGAAAAACTCTGGCAAAGACTAAGGAGTCATTATATATATATATATATATATATATATTCAGTGGCTATTTCTTTAAGACTTCAAGGGAAGCTGAACTTCCCCTGCCCTGTCAAAAAATAAATGGCCAAATGTTTGCAGCTGTATTAACATTTTATTGACTATAAATCTGTTAGAACATGTTCATCTTGAAGATGAGTTCTTTCAGAATCAGCTACTTATCATAAATAAATAAATTACATGTCCGTACATTCCCATACCACTTCCTGGTCTCTGGTCAATGCATTTCCCCATAGACGCTGAGTGTCTCTGGGAGTCAATGGAGTGTGGGCGGGGCCTGGACGCTGAGCATCCGCATGGTGATTGGAGGAAAATCAGAATGTAGTGGTGATGCATGGTGATTGGAGGAAAAGCAGAATGTAGTTTGACTGACAGGTTTCAAAACTATATAACGCAGACACCCCCAGGTTCCAACTGATCCGGGATATTTTACCCAACTCGCGGGCAACATGGAGCCACTCTCAAGAACGTCCGGGGCATCTGCATGACGTCACCTCAGCTGCATGATTTCAGTCTAGTGATGGGAATTGTCGTTCACTTTGAAGAACTAGTTCAGTTCAGATCATTCAGTATGAAAACATGTTCATTTTAAAATAGTTTTAAAAAGCTATATATTTAAAAAAAAAAAAAACTACATACACTGACAGTACAAGAACGAACCGTACACTTGGTGTCCAGACTATCTTTCACAGTGAAGTGAGATTGCATGCAATGAAGGATGAGTATATTTACCAGGCTATAAATAGGTGGTAGTTTGGAGTAGTGTTGTGTTATGTCCTGACCAATGTGAATACAATTTTTACCTTTGGGTTATTTGTTTCAATTGGGCAAATTGTAATAGTTCTTTGATGTCAGATAAATGATCCTAATTGACAAATCCATCTCACATTTTAGTGCATAAACCTTTCTAATAATAAAAAAAAATACACCTCAAGAACATAAAAACATTTTTCCGAATCCGAATTTTGTAATCTATGCTTAGAATGTGTATAAAATATGTTGACAGAACTGTGTTTCTAAAGTAGTGAGACTAAAACTTCAATATTGCAGGTGGGAAAAACAATTAGCTGAAAGGCAACGATACTAGTATAGTATAGTAATAGTGTAGCATGTTGGCTTATGTGGATTCCAAAATAACATCACAGATTATGTTTTATTTATTGTTTAAAATGGAGACACAACTAGAGACCCCCATTTCTTGCACCTCTGAAGTGAGACTACATTCTCCATTCAACTTGTCACCATGGGCCTTTCCTCCTCATGCATCCGAAAGCTTCTGTTCAATCTGCGATTGAAGTCACATAATGAAAACCGATCCAGAAACTGTGTGAAGAAGGGAGCTCTTTGTTTTCATCAGTCGAAGGGCTTGACATTAGAATTTTTTTTTTCTGGTCCAAAGACTCAGCCTTAGAGCTGTTTGGCCTCATCCTGTGGGATTCTGTCCCATGAAAATGTATTGTTAGTGTTGTCAGAGAAGAAAGTGACCCGACAGTGAGAAAACACATTTCCAAATTGAGAATCATCACTGTGAAGAAACCTTGCCACGTAAACAACAAAAACAGATGATATACTGTCAGCGAGACTGTGGAAAAAAATATTATCTATTGTAAAAGATGAGGATGAGGCCATGTGTATTACTCTCTGCTTTTTTCCTTCGTTCTTTCTGCCTTTCTCTCCTAAACTTTGGCTGATGCTGTCCTGGGTCAAGAGCTATAACCTTTCAAGTCACAAAATCTTTAATGATGGGGACGCTTCATTAGATTCAATTTACAATTAGATTCTGTCATCTGCTTCATTGGTTAGACAGCACTTATTTGCATATCTTTTTTTTTCTTTCTTTTTTTTTACACCTACGGTCATTAACATTGTCTGTATAGTAAAACTGTTTGGCAGTCCCAGCTGCTTCTGAGCACACATTTGCGAGTTGTCTGACCTCTAGACAATTAAATTAAGCTTACATAGGCTGTTCTTACCATCAAGAGCCTGTAAGGACAAGTATGAAGATCTAATCAAAGCCGATAGCTGTCCAAGGAGGGTTTATTAATTAGTATGTTGGTGTGAAAAGAGGCAGGCATGGAGAGCCTGGGAGTTGTCAAGTTTTTTTCTCTGGTATCATGGCTGCATTGTATTGCATTATGAATCCTAATCAGCCGCAGTTACAATATTTGAAGTCATAGCAGCCATCAGGAGCTTCCTTATTTGTCTTTGCTCTTCCCTTTCTCTCTCATAGTACATCTTCAATTTCATTTTTATCCAATGATTAGTGAACACTTTACTTCACTCATTATCAGCACGTCGTTGGATGCCGAAGAGCTCCTCATGAGGCGAAGAAACGCACAGTAAATCAGACGTTTAAAACAAATGGGCAGTGGAGGTACTCTGAAGAGAAAGGCACTATGATCCATTGGGTTGTTAAAGCTGCTCAATATTATTTATAACCATGTATAACTGGGGTCAACATGGACCACTCTGAGTATGAGACGTCTAAAAGCGCCGTATTGCTCAAGATGAATTGTACTGCCATCTGATGAATCCAGTCTAAGTGAGTTATGTGCCATATGTTGAGCTGGAGTGTACGGAAGGCCAAAAGGGTCATAAACGCCATTGGTGTGGATCTGTAACCCAAGCTGGAGGAAACTGCTTAGCTAAATATTGCTTGATATAGAGTATGCATAGGGGATGTTAAAGGTTTATGCACAATAAAGCTTCAGCAGAGTGATTTGAATGGTCAAAGCTTTCTTTGCTGTTGAAATTACAAGGAAGCCACTCCACTTAATTTTCTGAAATCCTTTACTTTTATTTCATTTTGTTAATGTAGGGTTAATTGTTTAAATAACATTAAAATCTTTGGTATCATTATGAAACATTTGTAGAATGTAAGTAAATGCTAAATTTTTTAGTACTTCTTTGGACATTTACGCATTTATTAGAGTTCACAGTACAGAGTTGACAATAAAGGAGGGAAGAGAGAAAGATGAGGCCATCAACAGGAGGTACACAAATTAAATGTCAAATTTCATGGCAATCCATTCAACTGCCTACTCGTTGAGACATTTCAGTCACTACAAAACAGCACAAATGTCAATCTCATGATGGCAGTAGAACAGACTTCCAATAGTGGTTTGAGAGATATTTACAGACCAACATTGCCATCTCTCCAGAATAAGTAAACAATTTTCAAAGTCTGCTTGGTACAAATTGAGGTACAAAACTCAGATACTTGTAAAGAGTTTGTGACATTAAATACTTTCTGATATCTGCTCCATAAAAGCTGTAATATCATTGCTGAACTTCATTTCTGTGATAAGAGGTACTCTGGGGTCACCAGTGGCATTCATATTGACATGTGCCCTGTCTTTACCAAGCCAGGCTTTCTTTGGTTTTTAGATTGTCTCAAAAAGAAAGTGATAAGAGGAGGAAAAATAATATATTTTGATGGGTTGGGAAGCCATATAACCTTTGGGTCATGACTGGATGGAAACATGTTCTGTCAGCCACTGAAGTGATATGCCCGCAGTTTGCCCTTGCCGTAGCTGAGCACAGAGCGGAGATAGGAGACAAAGTGAAGATAAGGAGTTTTCAGGCTGAGCACTGAAAGGATCGAGCCCCATGGGGCATGTAAACCCAGACTGTGGCCAGTCAGCTTACTGCACAGCTACAATGTGTGTGTGTGTGTGTGTGTGTGTGTGGTTGTGTGTAATGATGCAATGAAAATATAAGAACATGATCATATAGAAACAGCAACAGCAAAACTCAGAAAAAAAGGTTTTAAAAAGTTAAATAATCATAAAGCCTGTCTCATAAATATTGCTGCGAATGAAAGATGTGACACAAATGCATAAAAAAATGGTGACACATATGCATTAAATATCCCATCTGGAACAACTGCAGAAACTGGTACATGCATATATTATTTGTATTATAAATATTTTGTGATGGCATCAAAAAAAAAAAAAACATCCCTAGATCTCTGATACTGAAAACTTACTGAATGATACCTCCTCTAAGTGTATAATTTTGGTCCCATCTGTTTGTTTATCTGTTTTTATTTGTTTGATATTTAGAATCTTTAAAGTAACTTGATGGATTTCAATAAAATATGGTGGAAAAGTTAGAACTTCACAATTCAACTCAAAACTCCTAATCTGCAATTTTCAGAAGCTTAACTCTCTGTTTTATGGATCGATGAAATAAATTCTGTCAGCAAGACAGATGCCAAGATTATTAACCTGCTATATTTGGATTTTTTTTTTATGAAGAATTACACTTGGTCTTTAACCGAGCCGTGAAATGTATTTTCTCATTCTTCTTCTTACTGTGAGTTATACTCTAGAAGCCTGTATGAACACAGAATGTTCTGCCAAAGATTGAATGTCGTCTGTGATCTTTATCCTGTGTGAATCTAAAAAAAAAATGCAAATAACCAGCCACATTTCACCAAACACAGAGATCATATTAGATAACATGATAAAATTAGACCTGTGTGAATCAGCAGCTCTGTGATTTTAGGTTGTTTAAGGTTCTTTGTGTTCTTTTTGTTTCCCTGCCTGTTTTATAAATACAAATTTCACAGCATTTTTTCGAATATCAGGACTTTCCAGCTACTGCAGCACAGTCACCCTCCTTTAAACTGATATAGCAGCTACATAAAACACGTTTTAATGCTGCTGTGCATCATTTGTGATGTGAAAATGTCAGAAAACCAAATAAGCGCATGCCCTGATGTTAGTTCAGTTATAAAACCCAAACACGCCGCAGAGTGTGTCTCCTGCCAGCTGCTGACAGAGCTGTCAACTGAAGAGTCGATCGGGCTGGACGGCAGAGGAGGAGACGGTAAAGACATGATGTGTGTCTGTTTAAACAGGAATTTCGCTGACTTCACTGCATTTAACAGTGGGTCTGAGCGCTCGGCAGAGCGTTGCCTTGTCCTCCGTTTCCATCACGGTTATGTAACTAAGTTAAAACTTTGCAGCCTGTCATATTGTCTTGCTTATCCAGGGTGATGTCAGTACATTTTTTGGGGGGGGTTTTGGTTTCATGTTGCCAGCACTATCAATCAAATCAGATCAAAGAACGAAAAATCCAAACAGGTGCTCCAGCATGGAAAGAAGAGAAAGGTGAGAAAAAGAGAGTGTGTGAGTGAGAGAAACATTGCTGGCGGCGTTAAAACATTTCATTAAGCAGTTGAATAAGCATAATACTTTCCCCTGAGCCTTTTTTTTTTTGCTCTGCCTGACATAAAGCATGGATCTTCTACTTTTGCCAAAAAAAAAATGACGTCTCTATTGATGTAACCTGGGCATCTCTAACAGCAATACTAAAATACATTATATTTTTTCGTTCTATTTCGTATAATCTTCTCCTTCTCAGTATTTTGTGTATACACAAGAAAAAATTTACTTGCACTCAACTTCCTTTGAAGTACCTTAATGTGCTAAGTAAGTATGCAAACTCTCACTTCTCGCGTCAAAACACCCACTAAAGTTTAAACCTGGCAACACTTGCTCAGTCGGTGCAGCAGATTTCCCACTTTTCACATGCTTTACTATCTCAGACCGTCATTTTGTGTATTACACCATCTACGAGAGCAGCGGTTTAACGATGTAGATGATGGAAATCAACTCTCATAACTGGCAGATGATCAAAGATGAGAGAGGGAAGATTACTGCTTCACCCGCTGTGAAATGCAAATAACCGATGCATGTTCATTTAATCGGTAAAATAGATTCATAAGATCACTTAGCCCTACTGATCACAGAATGTTGGCCGTGTTTTTTCTCAGAGACGCTGCCAGGCAGGAAAAGCAGATGTTTAAGGATAGAAGCAGAAGGAGAACAGCAACTCTTCAAAGATTTTTTCATGGTGGAGGGATATCAGCATGGCAAAAGACACACTCCCGGCGCTATCGAACAGGACTGAAACGAAATACACTCGACTCAGAGTGGGATAAGTTAGTGATGCAGAGTTTGAGAGAGACAGCTTGTTTTTTGTTTTTTTCTATGACAACAAGATCCGTGATAAGAGATCTGCATACCTGACTGTGTTGAAGTGTTGAAGAGAAAAATGACACCTTCTACAAATTTTAATGAGCCGTCAAGCCAACGTGTCACATATAATGTCATATGATTATATAATATGATCCGGCATGTTATTACACTTTTATTGTGCGTCACATTACTATTCAGGCTTTTCTACATGCGCTGGTAGCTGGTGTTGAGCAGGCAAAGCTGTGTATTTGCACTGTAATGTCACAGTCTTGTGATTGGCTTGCAGCCTTGTGTTTGTCTGTCCATTAATAAAAAAAAAAAAGAAATAAAAAATAAAAGAAATACAATTAAAAGTGCCCTGTGGAGTTTTCTTGCAAACAAACAAAAATCTATGAATAAATTTGGTGAGTCTCACCAAAATGCATTTTGTGTGTCCTTGAGGTTGAACACACTTTTTAATTCAATTCATTTAGGATAATTATATCACCTATGTGCTCTTTAGGTCTACTTAATCTATTCATTCTAATCTATAAAACCTTTTCATCTTATAAACAGCAAACAATCTGTTCCACATCTCATTTATCTACAAAGCAAAAACACACACGTACGCACACTTATATAGGACTATAATTCTTTTGCGCTTCATTCATTCAGCGCTGGAGCTTGATTACAAACCCTGTAATGACAGAGTGGTAATATATGCCTAAAATGCAGCGCACATACAACATAATGTTCCAACAAAGACAATCACAGGAACCATACAGCACAGAGGAACCAACATTGCTATGACAATCAGTGCCGTCTCAGAGTGTTTAAATGCTATAATGAAAGACACACTGCTGTGTTGGAAGATTGGCTTCCTCCAGAAAGGAGCGGGCTCCCACCATGTCGCATCACCATGTTTCTAACACAGTAGACACAAAATAAACAGTGTTTCTAGAGACGGTTCTTTTTTGTGGCCACTGTAGGTTCTGCTACACACTCAGTTGGTTGCGCTCTATAGATGGCAACCCAACATGTACTATGTTTACTCAACACCCTTTGCCACTGTCTCAACGAAAATAAATTATTACAGACTATTGTCTTGATCAAAGGTAATATCAGACGAGACTAGTCGAAACATATTCGTCAATGGTTTTTTTCATGATGAAAATGAGACGAAAACGACACTAAATCAATCCCTTAACCATTGACGGTTACAAAATTAACACAGATTTTTTGTTGGCGAAAATGAACTCTGACTTTTTAAATTACAATCCATAAAGTGCCTTCACTGGATGTGTCACTTGTATTTCATTCACCTTGGTCCGCTAAATATGGTGGTGTCACTTCAAAACATGTCCATGTGTCACACTGAACTAAACAAAGGTTCCTTACAACAATTCTTACTGTTAAAGATACCTGCCTAGATTAAGTTTAACATTACTATCAAAGACTATTGAATAAAATTAGAATAAAATGCCAGGACTTTTCATTAATTAAAAAAAAAAATAATAATAAAATAAAATAACAGTTGACTACATATGACAAAAACTAATATGAACATTTGACATTAGACTAAGACTAAAACTAAACTGAAAAATAGCTGACAAAATTAACACTGGTCTTATATTGTCCAGGTGTTCCTGTTATTGTGTCCACCCCTCGTGTACATGCAATAAGTCAGAGGAAAGTCATCCAGCGTGTTGGCAGCGTGTTGGGACAGTGTGTGTGTGTGTGAGAGAGCTTCACCTTCACTCATAGAAGGATAATCAACCCACTGAATCATAAACTACTCCTTACTACTGTGCGGAGCTGGACGTATTTCAGTCCCTGACAGGAGAACACACCCCATCTGTCTCGGACTGACATGCTCCTGCTCCAAGGGGAGAGGCCCCCTTCTGATCCAATTCGTTTGAGGAGCACGCACAAGGCCTACTACTGTATTGTGATACTTTGTATTTCAGATCTGACGCCTCGTGAGATGACGGAGTTGTTTGGGCTGACGGTTACGTTTGACTACTGAAACGCTTCTGGAGGAATGTGCAGTCAAGTGGCTCACTTTGGCGTTTGAACTCCAGCTGTCAGCACCGGTTTACCGACCCAGTGGTGGAAGGAGTGGGAGAGGAAAACGCTACCCATGCGGGGGGGGGAGACTTAGCTGGAGGAGCAGGAAGGGGAAGGAGAAAAAGAGAAGAAGTAATGAACAAAGGACGTATGGAAGGAGGGAATGTCAATGAGGAAATGACTTGGAAAATGTGCAGAGAGAACATGTATGCACCACAATCTCCTGAAGTAGTTATTTAAAAATAAAAATGAAGAAAGAGTATAATAATAATACTATATGTATATAGGGGTGACACGGTGGAGCAGGGGTTTGCGCTGTTGCCTCACAGCAGTCCTGGGTCTGGGACCTTTCTGTGTGGAGCTGCATGTTCTCCCTGTGTCTGCGTGGGTTTTCACCGGGTACTCCAGCTTCCTCCCACAGTCCAAAAACATGCTGAGGTTAATTGATGACTCGAAATTTCCCGTAGTTGTGAGTGAATGGTGTGTGTGCCCCACGATTGGCTGGCGACCGTCTGGGGTGTATCCCTGCCTCTTGCCTGTAATGTGCTGGGATTGGTTCCAGCAGACCCCTGCGACCCTAATGAGGAATAAGGGGGTATAGAAGATGACTGACTGAGTGACTGTCTATATTTATATATAATTCTGTAGAGTACAAGGTCCCTATGAGTTGCATGGAACTTTATCTGTGTACATTTCAGTGAAATCTGCAACTATCGTTTGGGGATATCTCACCAACTAAGTGACAAAGAAAACAGGGCCAAAAGTGTCCTTAGTGTAATGATGCAGCAAAAAAACAAATACATTTATGGGTAGTTTGAATAATTGAACAAATCCAATAAACATTTTTCATATCCAAATGATGTTATTGAAAAATTGTCTTCTGTTTTCACAGAAATTCTCATTGATGATTAAAAAAAACGAGTCATCTTCATTCTGCTATTTTGCTACCCAACCTTTATCCTTCCATTCACACTGCTTACCCTTCAGATAAAAGAGAGAGGAGCTGCTCCAACAGTGCTTTGTAGCTTTTTAAGGTGCCTCCTTAAGCCTGCCCCTATCTGCTGTCTGCATTGTACCTTCTCTATATGATAAGGCAAATAGGACTGTGCCACCGATATGACATACTAATGTAAAGGATATTTGACTAAAGGTTATTTTAAAATAAAACATCACAATTCCCAGTCGGTAGCATGAAATCCAGTCTAAATTTCCCATCTTGTAGGGTTTACAAGAGAGAAAAAGAACATTCTCATGCTGCGAATGACACAAATCCACCACGGGTAAAGCATCAACATTCATATTTTGTTGGTAGTACCCAGCAGGGAAGCGTTTAGTGGAGCGCAACAGAGATAATCTGTTTGGAATTTAATTTTGAAGGTAATCAATATGAAAAAAAATATGCTCTGATTGAAAAATATGAACCTTGCCTTCTTGTTTTTCATCATTTCTCACAGTTTGATATGCAAATGTACCAAATGGGATTCAATTAATAATTCACAAGCATGTTGTAAAGGTCAGTCGGCCCTATGTTTTCGATATTGTTTTATACCTGGTAAGTGGTTGTTGGGGGAGAAATAATGTTCATAAGCTCTATGTAGGAAATTAGAGCACTGGTCCCAGTAGGGTTGGACACTTGGAATGTGATCAGGATGCCATGAGAAATTAGTTTGCAACCATCTGCCTGCTCTTGTCTCAATATGTTCAAAAATGTGAAGAGGAAATAATATGTATTTATGGCCAAGAAACAATCTCACAAGAGTGATGACTATAATATATAGATTATATTACAGCCATCACTCTTGTTGTTTGAGATTTTTTGAGTCATTTTTCAAAATAAATCACTGGCACACAGCATCAGTATGTTGGTATTGTGTGCATGGGGCTGTATTCCCTATTCTATCGTTTTTTATTCACACTGAAATTCAAAACACAAGCAAAATTATAACTAATGGATTAAACAATGTGTTTATCCACTTTAATGTAAGCAGCTAACATTAATCCATGTATTAAAAGTTACAATATGTAGTTTACTGGGGATGCTTGGTGGTTCTGGAGCAGGGGTTTCCAACCCTGGTCCTGAATCAGAATCAGGTTTGTAACTGCTTGGTTGGAACAAAAACCTGAAACTACAGCAGTTCTCCAGGACCAGGGTAGGAGACGATGCTCTAGAGCCAGTGTTTCATGTATCCCTCTAGGCTACTGTACAACATGGTGGGTGACATGGAGGGAAGCCTGCTCCCAATGTAGATAAAAAAGTCTTTATCAAAGGTGATAAAACCACAGTAATTCTTATTTTGATTGAGTTATATACAAATTAAATTATACTTATGAAAATTGTATTCCATTTCTGCCAAGTCTGTTCTGCTACAAGCTGCTAAATGCCACAAAACTCACACACATTGTACCTTCAACGATTGGGCATTACTTAAGTTAAGGTTAAAAAAATATGTTTTGTACCCAGAGGCAATTCAATTGAACTATGAAATGTTAATGAAAAACCATCTCTGGCAGAAAAGAAATCCAAACCCTCTTAAAACCCGGCAATGATGTTCGTTTGCAGGAACTTTACTACAGTGGATTATGAGCTGATCGTAAAAGGATTAGAGTAAATTAGTTCCTCCTTGGAGTAGAACTTTCGTTTTGGAGCCAAAGGCTAAGAAAGTCTGTGGATTTCGAAGATTGGGCGCATGTTTTTCTAACCTGACGAAGACAGATGGTTTGTTACACATAACCATCTGGGAAGTCTTCCTTTGAAACTGTTTGGAAAAAGAGCAGATGCTTTGAAAAAAATGACACACTTGGCTGAACTATCTGCCTATCACCATCTATTACTAGTCTTCTCGTGATCATGAGCTCATGCGAGACGCTGATGGGTCCAAACCACTGTGAATCAGACACAATCGGGTTACTAGTCTATTCTCACGTGATTTTATTTTTGCTTGATCTCGCGAGATAACAGGTTTTGACACCAAAGTGCTACATTCATTATGTTGGCCTGATTTTCTTTTTGTGTTGCGGCTTCGCTTTGTCACCTGACGACTTGCAGTCGCCTAGCAACAGTTCATCATTGGTCTAAAATCATTGAATTATATACAAGGGCTCTTGGTGATATGACGTGACCTGGGGTCAGTTTATAATTAAACCCCAACAGAAGCTGCCCTCCATTCTGCAGCACCTCAAAGGTTATACTTAAGAAGGGGGGGATGAAGAAAAAGAGGGATGTTGGGGGAAATGATAAAATCCCATTGAGCAGACTAACAAAGCCCCTTCTCACCAGCGCATATTTACCACAAATTAAGATCTTTCAGAGGAATGTACAGTATGTAGCAGTGATAGCTCAGGGAAAAGGGAGTACTGAAATGCAAAATAAAGCAGTCTGTACCTCAAATTACCAATAAACGTGTCTTAATTATCTAAACTTTTCCTGCATTTTCATTTAAGACCCTGCATATTTCAAAAGCATGAAATTTAAAATCGATGCCTTTGGGTGAACAAAAAAAGTTATTATATTATATAAAAGTTATTAAATAGATAAGAAATAGTTAATAAGAGCCTTACAGCTTTGTGTTTACAAAGCTGCAGTATAGGAGCGTCAATTCAATTTCAGTTTTTGTCTTGAGTGCTCTTTATCTTCTTTTGTGCAGTTAATGACATGATGCGCTACATCAACTTTCCTCTTGCGAGCTAAATAATTGATGTATGTTTGTTTAGACAAACAAATAAATAATATGTCACTGAGATCCATTTAAGGACCAAATAAACCTTCAACTTGCCTCTAAAGCACTAAAACACTTCTGAAAGTAATTCATTCGTTCATTGAGTAAGTAATCATGTCTGGCACCTTTAAGTGAGCCTGGGAAAAAAAAGAAGGAAAGCTGTTTGAAAATGATTTATTTTCTCTGGAGGATGAAAGGAGCTTTGTGAATATATGCTAATCTCTTATGATTATCTTATGTTGAATCTATTTTTATGATTAAATCTCATGTGAAGTAAATGCAAGACCACAAAATCATTTTGGTGTATATATTTCAAAAGTCTGGAGCAAAAAAAGAAAACAAAAATTATCGAGGCCATGTTTGTGGACAGTTAGCTCTCACACTTTAATTGAATCATGACAATAAACAGATCCGTGCTTGAGTCTACTTTCTGCTCGTCAATGTCAGCTCCAGAGTATTATGTCATTTGAATAGTTCCAGCAATTCAGATCTGTGCAGCTCTTTGGTCATTTGCTCTAAAATCTTTTTTATTTGACTATTTAAAAATATTACAATAAAACACTACAACACTAGTGCTCAGAAAGTGATTTTCTTTTCTTTTTTTTGATGATCTTATATTTTATGGGGTAATGCAACTTACAAGTTCCTACACTAGTTAAGAATCTGTGAACTAAGAATGAACTCTTGGTTTCTTGGTTAAATAAATGAATAGTTTCTTAAAAGCCCATTTTATGGACTTGTACTGTAAATGGGTACTGAGACACTGTGAGGTCTCCCCAGCCCACTTGGTAATCCATCATGCAGGAGGATGAGGGAGAATGGCCATGATTCCCTGAATTACCTCCCCGCCCACACACACACACGCGCACACACACACACACACATACAATCCCTTGAGTCTTCACACTCTCTCAGGGAGATGCCAGGAGGTGGAGAATCAGGGAAAAGATGAGGGGAGGAACGACAGGAAACACAGAAAGAAGAAATGTAAAGAATAGAGGGAGACAAAGACAAAAAGCAGCAGCAGGAGGATCTGAGCGTGAGGTTGAACAGAGACACACAATTACTTTTACAGTAGTCAGGGTTAAATGCATGCTTCCTTAGAAATATAGAACCAGTTTAAAATTGCTGCAAATTGCTGAAATCAACATCCTCCTACAAATCAACACACACAACCGCAGCAAGGATGTATGGAGGTGTAGGATGTTTTTACTTTGCTGACATAAATGTCTCATCTCATAGAACCTTTCAGCCGGTAGCATGGCCCTATACTACAAACTTCTCATAGGGACCACAAGAAACCCGTCTGTAGCGCAGCGCCACAGAATGAAAACCAAGCACCACAAATTGATTCTGCCTCTTTAAAAAAGAAACAAAAAAACCCCACTTCCAACACGATACTGTCATTGTCGCTTACACATACGTGTAAATGGGGGTAAACTTGCACTGGCCTGATGTTTTCAACCAATCCCCCCTTTAGACAGCAGGAGTCGCCGTTTTCAACCAACCCAAGCGCAGTTCAGTCCTCAATTTAAGTTGCTGTTTCAATGTTTGACCAGTAAGCCTCCCTTTAATACACACGAGGGATCAGGAAAGATAGACTTGAGTTATTCCACTCACATCCACGAATGTTTAAATGAAGCTTAGTGCAAGTTTGTGCAGGAAGACTGTCTATGTGCTAATTCGTTCCCTCTCCCCCACTTCTGTTCTCCTATCAAGTTGATTAGGGGCATTAGCTCAAATTTTCCTAAGTTCAGAGGTCAGCCCAGTGCCTACTCAAGTTCCCCCCGCTTCAATATATAATGCTGTTCTAAGCCAAAGCCCCATCCTTAGATATTCAGAGTCAGCAAAGGGTTTACATGAGGAAGGGTTTCGCAGCTTCCACTCTTAAAACTTAGGATTTCGCTCGGAGCATTTTAGCTATGTTTAGTGTCTTGGTTTGTGTGCCACTTAAACATTTTAAACCTCTGTTCATTTGTGGGTTGGATGCTCGGATTCAATTCAATATTAGATGTTTTTGATCCTTCTTTTCCGAGCTTATTCTCTAATCCGGCTATAAAAAATAGTGTTAAAAGGCGTCTCTAAAGCTACTCCTCCTGTTCCCGACCACAGACAGACATCACTCTTTTTCTTTCACTACTCAGAAATGGTGTTTTCTCTCCATATGTTGGTGCACAGCATGATTTCTATATTTTCTATAGGATTTTAATGCATTTCTTAGAAGTGGTGAATTTCCACCTTCAGATTTTTTTTCTTTTCCTGATCTGGCTTTCCATCCCAGACATTTCAGTTTACACCTTAAGCATTTCAAATGCGGAGGTGCTTGCACCGTAATCGTAGCTCACACTGATTCCCCTTTTTGCCCTTTAAAATCTGTGATAAACTACTTACAAATCAGACCTGACACTAGCCCCATCTCTCCGTTATTCTGCACCCCAGGGACCCTCTCTTATCTAAATCCTGGTTTAACATAATTTACGGTAAGTCCTGGCCAGGAAAGGCCTGTTTCCAACAAAGTTCCTGGTCTTTCTAATTTCCCACCAACTGAGAAGACGATTATATTTGACAGTTTGTTCTTCTGTTTTGCTTTTTCTTAAAAGTCAGATTGGACTCCTCCATACAAACATATGAAATCAAGACAGCTATAAACTGTATATTTTTAAGCAAACAAAAGAAAGACATTTCTTAAGTAACATTTTACTGGAGTTTGGGTAACGAATAAATATGTCTTTAAACTGTGATTAGCAGAAAATCAAATGGAATTATTTTTACATTAAAGTCACTGACAATAATTGTTTGCAAAACTATCAAGACAAATCACATTTAATGCTTTTCTTGAATATGGTCAAACAACGTATTGCACGTGATATGTTTTATGGTTTAAATACACATTGGTTGTGAAAGTACAGTTACTCTTCAAACTTAGATCATGAGTTCACACTCTTTGGTGAAATAATACACCAAAGAGTGCAATTTCTCTCTATATTTTTCGGAGTGTATTCTGCTGGTTATTTTTAACATACTTGTGTATAGCACGATATATTTCACATATTTTTTAATCCCTTACTGAGCAGAGTGCAAAGAAATTTACAGCGTACAATTGTATATTGGAAAATAAAATCGGTCAAAGTGTATTTATTCACCATTTGAATCCAGAAATAACTAGAAACAACAACTCACATTTAGAATTTGTCCTTGCTTTCTCCCTTTCTGCTTTTGTTGCTGAGCACAAATCAAAGTCATCTTTCACTTCTAACTCTCTAAATAATAACTGAAAAACAAAAACAGATAATGCTCTTTCACAGAGCAAAGATCATGTCAGATATCCTGACAGCATACTCTCCTCTCCCAACACAATAAAATGTTTTTTTTTTTTCTTAAAGTAAGTTTTCACTGTGCAGCAGTGCTAACTATGACAGGCCTCAAGAAGAACAATATCAGATTAATTTTGCTAAATCAATACACATTATTTTTAAAGATGTGTGTATTTTCTCAAACAGGTTTAATACGGTGCTTTATCCCCACTCATATCCTCTGGGGTTTTATCATCAAGATGTCAAATGTCTTTTCTCATTTGGACAAGCTCTGTGGACTCCTGGGCTGCTTGTGTGAAAGCAAAGATAAACAAGTTGAAGGTCAGTCCGCTCAGAGGGACACTTCCCTACAACGCCATCTACACTATAGCCCATAATGGAAATGCTACATTATTGAACACATAAACATCCATCATCAACACTAGTGCCACCACTGTCCTTGATGTCAAAATAATATTTCATACTTTTTGTTTTTTAATATCATGTAGCAGGTCACAGAGATAAAAGTAGGAGTATCATGAATGCATGGATGATACGAAACCTTTAAAGTTGTCTGACGAATGACATCTTTGGGCCATTTCTGCCCGGTAAATTGTCCATGCTGTATGACTGAAACTGAAAACGAACGTCTGCTTTGCCTTGCTGCCTGCAGAAATGATTGACTATTAAGTAGATGATTCTTGTTTATTACAACCAGGGCCTACTGCTTTAGCATTTCAGTCAGTCAGCCCATGTGCTCATGCGGAATAGATGATTATGTGAGTGTAGAATATGAACAGTGACCTCACGTTCATCCCTACAAGGAAAGATCACGATATATTGAATTATTTAATACATTGGAATATATTAGAACAGAAAATATTTAAATAAAAAAACATAAATCAAATAAAACTTAAAAAAAGGAAACGTCCAGCTTAGAAAAAGGATTCCTAACCAAGCAAAGCAGGGAACTGTCCAGAGGTCTGGAACTTAAGATATCTTTGTGGTAATTTCACAAACCTAAAGTGTACCTTTAACCTTTTCCATATTGCTTGCATTTTTTAATATATATATATATATATTTATTCCTGAGGCCCTGTCTAAAAGTGTCAAAATCTTGGGTCTCAGTTTGCACATATGCACATAAGGTAACATGGTGCCTTTTCTTTTTTTTTTTTTTTTTTACAATTAGCCACTTTTCTGTGTTGTTTTACTCTAGGAGTTATAAAAACAGTTTCATGCATCAAACACACAGACAAACAGAAATGCACACAACCCATCAGCCCCTACTGTTAGACCTACATTTTTTCAGTCTTCCAAGTGAAAATCAGCCAATCGGAAGAGAGGCTCTTGAATATTTATCAGACATAGCAAAAATGACCTGTGCTTTCTGAAGGTCCAGCAAGCATGTAGTTTAAATTGCAAATATCTCATGTTAGGGCTATCAAAACATCAAATAAAACCCAGAAAAGTGCATGATATTGCACCTTTAAATTAACTTGTCTTCAGTCCAGTAATAACCGACCAAACTTAGGGAAGCAGACACCAGAGTTCATTTACACCCAAGGGCTCCCTAATGAGTTAATCCAGCTCTTGCTTGGCACAACAGGAAGTGTGGGGTGGTGATAATAACATCCTGGCAGGGGGCTGAGGTACACTATAGGTAGATGCTGGGTGAAGATGGGGCTATTGAAATGTCATAACCAACAGTGGTGGTGGTGGCATCAGAGTATCATCATCTTTCAAATGAAGTGGTAAGGCAGCAGGCATGGCTCTCTAGCTTTAAATTACTGACGCTTGTTTCTCAGAGTGACTTTACAGTATGTAAGTTTTAAGTACATATTATGTAAGTTTTTTAGCAGCATCTAGCAGAACAGACTTCATGTCACATTCATGTAGGTTTTAATTAGTTCAGAATTCAATCAACATAGAAATTGGTGTGTTTTAATTATCTTAGATTGAGACGTATTTACTATACTCCCGCCGTGTTACATCATCATGTTTCTACAGCAGGAAAACAGACAATCCAAACAGTGGCCACTGTAGATTCTCCTGATGTTGGGATACTCAGTTGGTGGCATTCTGCCAAAATCACCACGAGACATCACCAAAAACTACACACTGCATCTTTAAAGGCTACAAGTTGATGTTTTCCTATCGTTTGCAATTGTTTTAGGTAGTGTTTTTTGAGATAATGAGAAGAGACTGTCTTCTGTTCTCAGCTCTGTCTTATGAAATAGGTCTTGATCTCAATAAGATTTATTGTATTAATAAATTTAATTAAACTAACTAACTTTTGAAAAGTCTGTGATGATTGATGCAACAGTGGTAAGTAAGCCTTGAAAGTAATGAAACGTTGGCTGCCTGAACTAGCTCACAGGCTTTTATTCTTGGCCTTCTATCGTTAATGATGATAGTATTCAGCAAATGAATTGCTAAAATCTGCAACATTGCTTAAAAAGAAAAAAAGAAGAAGACCATACAGATTTTTAACAAGCCTTCAGGCTGGCCAAACTTTTTTGGATGGCTAACAGAAATTAGACATAATCTTGACTCAGCTTTGACCTTTCTGTAAATGTTATAAGGAATTATAAGTGTTACTATGGATTTAGATAATCCGGCTAAACTGTTGCCTTATTTAAAGCCAGATTGTCTGACTGGTCCAAAAAAATAATGCAAAAATAAGCCTCTAGTTGTGATAAACCTCTTATCTTTCAACAGAGATTCAAATCAATACATTTACTTTATTTTGACAGAGATGTGTTTACCTTCTGTCAAACTAAACTACTTGAAACATTTGTCAAAATCGATTTATATGCAGATTAGTTTAATTTACTACTATGTCTTTCCTATTTTAGAATACATAGAGTGCTTCAGTACAGTAATTCATTTCAACATGTGTGGAATTTATCTCAGTATTGCATGACAAAAACATTTTATAACAATAATCGCTACATAGAGATTCTGCACATTTTGTATTTAAATTATATGTTATATGCCATGGTACCTTTGCTTGTTTCCAAAGGTCTGCTTCAGAGATAATAGAGAAAACAAAGAGAGAGAAGAGCTCCTCTACTAACAGAGAGAAGTGAGAGTTGTGGGATGTCTCACTTGTCCCCATCTTGCTTTGGAATCACACACCACAGCCATTAGGAGGAAACAATAAATGGAAGTGTTTGGATCCAATTTTCTCACCAATCACAACTAACAGTATTTTTCTACCCCCTCTTCTACTTTAGTGCTTTATAACACGCTGTATGTTTTACACAATGATCTCATCCCCGTTGGTAATACTTCTCTAATACTCTAAAACGGGCGACTTCCTCTTTTTTTCTTTTTACCAGTAGGAGGATCATAGGATGAAATGCAGAGGCAGAATAAAAGACAGACATGGTGAGATAACTAAAAAAGGGATGTTTTCATTTACAACAATATGCGTCGGGAGCAGTGCGAGCTGTGGAATATTAAAAAGCTACCTGAGGGTTGTTTATAATGTGTAAGCATTAGCCTTGTTGAAAGGTTCTCGCTATTTCCCTCTGTTCAGTTGTATCTCTCTACCTGAGATTAGCGTGTGTGTCATATCCGCATGGTGTGTGGACATTATTGCATTCACAACCCACATTAATATTGATTTCCTGTGCTCCTGCTGAAATCAGACTGCTGCTTGTATCGCCTCGACAATAACAGCATCGTTAAAAATCCTTCAGACTCGGGAGATGGAGTTGTTACAAAAAAAAAAATCAATCAATACCAAGTCAAATTAATGCAATATGGAATTATTTAAGGCGTAATAAATTTAACAAAAATCTTTTAAAGGGGCTCTACTACAAAAAACAACAACACTTTTTCAGTACTTGTGTGTAAATATGTGTGTGTTCCTGCTAACAAACAAACTATGAAATCATCATTGTGTTGTGGTTTGGCCTCTCCTGTAGTGTTGCTGAAACCTGGTTGAACACAAACCATTTAGAAATGGCTCCTGTTGTGATGTCATAGCAGGACTGGAAGTAAATAGTAACCACCTCTAGATCCATATAGCCTCCATTTGGAATGATTTTACTTAACTTTGTTTCCTCCAGCTCCCCCAGAGCTGTGTCCAAAACCATAGTAGCACTGCCTACAAACCAGTAGCTACTACTGGAATGCCACAGTAGTAGCTTCTAAGTAGGAAGTTAGCCAGTAGAAGGCATGATTTAAGATCTTAAGATTTACATGAGTTTCATCAGAGGACTTCTAACCCTTTTTGTACACTTTGAAAAAATTTGTAAGAATACAGTCTCCTTGGGTTCTGTCGACCAATTTTTACTGTAATTAAATAATTCAGCCATAGATGTAAAACAACATCAGTCTCTTATTTGTATTCTACACTTTGTAATGATATCGCTTGTGGCTGTAGTTTTAGGCGGGAGAAAAGTTTATCTACAGTTATTGACCTCCTGGTGACTTCTGGGTGTAGTGTAGTTTCGTTGTGAAAATTATTAAAACGGGATAATAGTAAAATAGGGCCCCGTGTGACAAAGTTCACACACACACACACACACACACACACACACACACACACACACACACACACACACACACACACACACACACACACACACACACACACACACACACACACACACACACACACACACACACACACACACACATCAGAACCCCTTCATTCAAGTCAATGAGGCTACAGCAATAACAGAACAGGGAGCCAAAGCAGATTGCTTGGACAAAACAATAGGAGGTTGTTCTAAAAAAAAAAACTGTGTGTGGCTAAACTTTTGCTGCACTGTAGGTTGACGTCATCTGACAGCGCATTACAATGGTGGATTAAATACGTGCATATTTGATCCCTGGAAAATGCCAACTGCATAAGCCTTAAGCTAGCTAGTAACAGACACACTGACTGCATCTGTGGAAGTGTGCCTGTCTGCATGTTTGGGTTCAATTCAGTTTCTGACCAGACTCAGAGCTCATCACTGAATTCTCTTTGCTAAATATCAGCAATATTACACCAGCCACTGAAGCCGCCTACAGGCAAACTAAAATCTGTTCAATCACCATTAAAGCATGGAAGTAGGCTCATAATTAATCTTTTCCCATAACCTTTATGAGCGAGACGGAATGAAAACATTTATTTCTCTGAGAGGCAGCACGGGCCATTTCTGCCAAATCGGTGTGCAGGAGGGAAATGGAGCAGAGCAACAGCCGAACAAAACGGCCTCAGCGTGAAGGTAAGCGCTGGGGGGGAAACAACAGAGGAACAAATAGGTTCGAATCAGAGTGACATTTCCAGGCCGTTTTAACGAGGGCTAGTCAAGGTGGTTAGAAGGTTTCATGCAGTTGTTCTCGGCTCTCTGAATAGCAAGGTCGTTAGGTTTGCCTGTTTGGCTGACAGCACGAGAGGGAGGTGTGAACAGTGATGGGCCGCTGTCCAAATATCACACCAATCTGGCCCTGAGTGAAGGTGAAAAAACAAGAAGTGGTTGTGGTTTCAGATACTGAAGGACTAACAATCCAAACATGTTAATTTAGAAAAAAAAATAGTTTTGATTGAGCACACACTGGTATTTATTGCTGCTAAAGGCAGGACTTAAGGTTTTGTGTTTTTTTAAGATGTTTTTATACATATGTGAATCCAATGACAT
The DNA here is from genome assembly GCA_030544235.1 of Lepturacanthus savala. Classification (NCBI taxonomy): domain Eukaryota; kingdom Metazoa; phylum Chordata; class Actinopteri; order Scombriformes; family Trichiuridae; genus Lepturacanthus; species Lepturacanthus savala. The sequence continues at coordinate 10,584,102 of CM060461.1, forward strand.
AGGGAGCTAGTATTTTTTCATTCTTGCTTAAAAGAAGATGTCTATGCTTGAAATGTGAATGTAAACCTATATATTAATGATAAATATTGTGATTGTGTTCAGATATACTGTGTGTATTGCTACTATAATGCGTGTGGATACTCTAGGTTCTAGTAATTTGTTTAAAATTCTCTGAATTTTGTCTCACCGTTGGCCCTACCCAGGGACTACAGATGCAGATTAGTTTATAGCTATTTCTGGTGTAATATATTTATTTTATTAGCCATTACAAATGTCAATGTGGTTTTGTATGAGGTTTTCTTGCTTCTGGAACAGAAATTCTATACGCATAAATAACGCCCATCACATCTGTTCTAATTTACAGTACCTCACAAAAGTGAGCACACCCCTCACATTCCTGCAGATATTTAATTACATCTTTTCATGGGACAACGCTGAAAAAATGACACTTTGACACAATGAGAAGTAGTCATTTTACAGCTTATATAACTGTAAATTTATTGTTCCCTTAAAATAACTCAATATGCATCCATGAATGTCTAAACCCCTGGCGACCAAAGTGAATACACCCCGAAGTGAAAATGTCCAAATTGAGCACAGTTGGTTGTTTCCCTCCCCAGTGTCATGTGACTCGTTAGCGTTGCAAGGTCTCAGGTGTGAATAGGGAGCAGGTGTGTTAAATTTGGCATTACAGCTCTCTCATACTGGTCACTGAAAGTTCAACCCGGCACCTCATGTCAAAGAACTCTCTGAAGATCTAAAAAAAAAGAGCATAAAGAAAGTCTAGGCTGTAAAGATGACCAAAGGTATAGGAAGATTGGCAACACCCTGAAGCTGAGCTGCAGCACAGTGGCCAAAAGCATCCAGAGGTTTATCAGGACAGGTTCCACTCAGAACAGGCTTCGCCATGGTCGGCCAAAGAGTGGTAGGTGCACATGTAGTTTGACGGGGTGGGAGGTCAGTCTGTCAGTGCTCAGACCAGATGCCACACACTGCATCAAATTGGTCTGCATGTCTGTCCAGAAGGGAGCCTCTTCTAAAGATGATGCACAAGAAAGCCTGCAAACAGTTTGCTAAAGACAAGCAGACTAAGGACATGGATTACTGGAACCATGTTTTGTGGTCTGATGAGTCCAAGATATTTGATTCAGGTGGTGTCAAATGTGGCAGGCCCAGGTGAGGAGTAGAAAGACTAGTGTGTCTTGTCTACAGTCAAGTATGGTGGTGGGAGTGTCATGGCCTGGGAGCAATAATTCATTGAGGGAACCATGAACACCAACATGTACTGTGACATACTAAAACAGAGCATGATCTTCAGAAACTGGGCTGCAGGAAAGTAATCCACCATGATAACGACCCCAAACACACCGCTGACGACCACTGCCTTGCTAAAGACACAGAAAGTAAAAGTGATGGACTGTCCAACATGTCTCCAGACTTAAATCCTATTGAACACCTCTGGGGCATCCTCAAATGGAAGGTGGAGGAGCTTAAAGTCTTGATTATCCGCCAGTTCTATGTTGTCATCATGTTATATAAGCTATACACTGACTACTTCTCATTGTGTCAAAGTTTCATTTCTTCAGTGTTGTCCCTTGAAAAGATAGAATAAAATATCTGCAGAAATGTGAGGGGTGGACTCACTTTTGTGAGGTACTGTATCTGTAAGCCAAGAACACATAATGTACGGTCACAGTTTTCTCTCAATAATGCCGAGCAGACGTTGAGCTTTTTACTGAGAGACTATAACATGCTAATAAAAACAATGTCAATGTCAACGCTGATGTTTCAATGTTCAAATATATATTTAATCATAAATATGTTTTTCATCATTCTCTGTGCCAAGAGGATGAAGCATCAACATGCAGACAGTGCAGATGAAAACATAGAAGATGATTGACATGTGCAGTATCTCATGTTGACACAAGTGTCACAGTGTATATTTACTTTCACTATACAGTGTGGCACTGTGTGCGTTTGTGGGCCTTTGTGAAATCCAAACCAGCCTCAAAAAACCTGTTCTACACACTAAATATTGAATTAAGTTATTTCCTCTATGTTTTATGTCTGAACACCTTCAGTTTACTTTTGGGTTCACGCGGAGTGTTTTGCACAAAAAGTTTTTTTATTTTTTTCAAGCCTGCGAGAGATCCTTTGGGACAATAAAGTTGAGAAAAACTTATGTGCAGTACAGACAGAATAGAAAGGTTTAGAATGCCTTTATTGTCATTGCACAGCAGTGCAATACCAATCTTACATCTCTGTAGTACATACATATAAATAATAAAACATACTGGCACACAACAATCAACTAACTCCACACAAGTATATAAAAAAATATGAATAAAAATGCAAATATACACTACTGTTCAAAGGTTTGGGGTCACAGAAATTTCCTTATTTTTGGCAGAAAAGTGCTGTTTTTTCATTATTCAATTAAGGTCCCTTTAAACTAATCAGAAATACACTCTATACATTGCTAATGTGGTAAATGACTATTTTAGCTGCAAATGTCTAGTTTATGATGTAATATCTACATAGGTGTATAGAGGCTTATTTCCAGCATCACTCCAGTGTTCTAATGGTACAATGTGTTTGCTCATTGTGTCAGAAAGCTAATGGATGATTAGAAATCCCTTGAGCAATCATGTTAGCACAGCTGAAAACACTTTAGCTGGTTAGAGAAGCTTGAAAACTGACCATTCTTTGATGAAAGCAAAGTGTGAAGGAAAAAATGATTTAAAATACAAATCATTATTTCTAACCTTGTCAATGTCTTGACTATATTTTCTATTCATTTTATGACTCATGTTGGTAAATAAAATTGTGACTTTTCATGGAAAACACAAAATTGTCTGGGTGACCCCAAACTTTTAAATGATAGTGTAAAAATGTGAACATAGTCTGTAAAACGTGTATATTCATATTCTGTATATTGCACTAATCATAGGTAAAAGCTTCAGCAGAATATTATTGCACTTTGCCAGGATATAATGTAGTCTCAAGTTGTTCACAGTCAGTTTTTGACAGTTCAGTTCTGACCTGTAGTCATCTGCATTTTGCATGGAAAATAGGTGCTCTGAAAAGTCAGCGGCATGCTATTAGAAGTTGTAAGGACTTATTTTACCATATAATAATTTGTAATATAAAGGTTTGAGTTGCTGGAAGAGGAGAGGAGTTTGCAACTAAATCTATAATTTAAGCACAGACTAGCACAATCACATCAGGCACTTTGCACCTGGGACTCAATGGGGTCGAAGGTTATTGTACAAATAAGCACATTATTGTACCGTACAGTTCCAGAACGAGCAATCAACTGGAACATATAGTCAGAGGTGGAAGAGGAGGTGGAGAAGGAGAAGAAGGAGGAAAGGACATATTGTTGCCCATCAGATCAATATCTTATTCCATGGCCAACTGCACAAAACGTCCCTTATTTTTTCTCTTTAAAACAAGAAAAAAAAATAACATTTTTAGCAAAATAGTGTAGCAAAAAAAAAAAAATGGAGAGTTCATTAATCCTCCATGAGAAAGTGTGGTGGTTAAAGTGAGAGGAAGCAAGAGTTGGAGACCCCAAGAGAAGGAAAATGAAACTCAGGCACAGCCGTTTCTTTATTCTAAGAAGTTTATGTCTAAATATTTCACCCAGGCCTTCCCTGTTTCTGACTAGATAAGAAAATAATTAATGCTATAATTATATATTCTGTGTCCTCTTTATCACCCGAATAAAAAATGCTAATGCCAACTAAAGATAAAGAGCAACATTGATTGAATATTCTATGTATGTGCTTGGACTTTCCTATCACGCTCTATATATCAACCTGAACTCATTATCATATTCACACCTACAACGATTTTATAATTTTATTCACAATGGCAGTGTGAGGTTGTGAGGTTTGCACCTTGGCAGTGTGAGGTGTCTTCACGCTGGCAGGTGTTTCTAAACCGAACCAGGAAGTCACTACTAGGGCGGATCATTTAATATTGTTGTGCATCAACTTTCAAAGTAGAATTGTATATTTTGTGTGATATTGCTACATCAATATTACATTTTGCAAAATGTCACATGTATAGAATGTATATAACACAGCCTCAAACGCTTAGTTGGAATGACATTTTTCTATGGTGCAGAGCCATTGTCGTAAATAAATGGATTTGTGCGACTCTTATTAAACAACATTTGAAGTCTTTGACTATTGAAAAATGTTTGAATAAAGAATACAATCTTGAAATAAAAAAAATGCAGCCTCATTTTATTGTGATACATCAGTACAGACGATTAATAGGACATAATCAATCAGCTCATCAACAGAAAAAAACATCTCAACTATTTTGATGATTCATTAATTGTTCAAATAATTTCATTCTTCAAGCAAAAACACCAAATATTCCTTTATTCCAGCTTGTCTGTTGTGAGGATTTACCTCTTCTCGGTTTTATGATAGTAATGTGCACATTTTAGGTTTAGGGGTCAAGACAAATGAAAAGTAACATTGGAGTTTAAGAATCTGGAATGGATACTGGTCAGAATATTCTATGCTAGACCAAACAATTCATTAATAATACAAGAACAAAAGGTTTGTTCTTGTTTGAATAATTAATAACGAAGACAATCCTTTGTTGATGTATTTACAGTTTTGTCTCTTATCTGTTGAGTCGGTGTCCTTCTGATATAAAATAAAGATCTACGGCAAGTTTCCAAAAGAAAACAGATAATAGAAGAGAAACTGATGATTGTGGACAAATTCTTTTACCAAACTGCCATTGCTTTGGTTCCTTTTGTCGATAGTATGTGAACAACATCTGAAATTTCAAGAAATAAAGAAGACAATACTTTGAAAATCTCTCTCGCTCGCGCACACAATCTGACCGCCTGTCTGGCCATTTCTAGACCGATGAACTGCTTAGTCCGACTTAATGTGACCTTCACCTTTAAGCCCAAACAAATACAGAAACACACACAGAGCCTAATCCCTCCTGATCCACTGGTGTCTACTCAGACTCTGCTATAACTGAAGGGCAGATATGAATGTGTGTGAAGTCTGGCTGGGTTGTGTTTCCTCAATAACACGGCCCTGGACTTTGGATTCATATGCAGAGGAGTTACTGCAGAGTGTGTATGAGGGGTTGGAGAAGGAGAAAGGGGGTGGCGGGTCATACGGTATCTCTGTGGATTAGTGGAGTGAGGGGCCCAGCAGAAGCTTAGAGTGTTGTGAGTGTGTGTGCTGAAACCAGATGTCAGCATGTTGCGTTTTATCCTGCCTCCCTTTTTTTGTCCTCTCAATTTTCTGCTGGTGCAAAAAACGCCTCGGATAGAGAGATCAAGACTTCTTAAGCATTTCAAAAAGCACCTTGACATTAGTTACAGCCTAAGCGGCACATTTCTCTTTAGAAACTCGCACATTTTATTTAATGCTTTGTCATTCGCACCTATATCGCTCGACCAAACATATCAGAGGCCGCCAGATATCGGAGGAGAGACAAGAAAAGGCGGAATATTATGTGGCTTTTCCCGCTGTAGCTGCAGAGCATTAGATGGTATAAATCAATAATTATGTCCAGCTTGGATCGACCTCGAGGTCTCGCAAAATTCATAACACCAGATGGTTTTTTTTTCCTTCACCACTCCTGTCACTCACCTCCTTCTTCCTCTCGTTCTATATCACCTGTTTTTTTCTTCTTATTTTTTTGTTCTGTCCCTCTCTCTCTGGGCTCTTTCCAGTTTACATGATGAGCCGATGGCCCACAAACAAACACTGGCCCCGGTCCTCAGCAGGCAGAGAGGACACAGAGCAGCAGGCCAGAACAGCAAGGTTCTATATCACTGTCCGCAGGATCCCTCCGCAACGCCTACTCGCCGTACCTCACCAGCAGCACGACTTTACAGAGCGAGAGGATCGCTGCTTAGAAAAAGGTCCAGTTGAGGCAAAAGAAGGACGGTAGGGAAACGAAATCCTGAGGTGGATTCAGCCAGATTTGACTATGAATGAAGGCTCTGCTACCTTTGCTTTGATTTACAGTTAAATTAATTTTATTCCGATACTGGCCCTTTATGCAGCCTGAGTTCAGCCTCTACCTGAACCAGGTCCTGACTCCTTGATGCCCCCCCTCCCCCTCCTGATGATCCCATGCTGGGATTGTTCAGCTTCTGGAAGCTGCCCCTCAGCAGGCTTCCAGTAGTCCGGAGGCTACGTAAACAGACACTGCTAGTATTTCACTTCTTTTTCTCCTTTCACTTCTTGAATACATCCATAGATGTCAATATATATATATATATATATATATATATATATATATATATATATATATATATATATATATATATATATATATCCTATTTCCTAACATTAAACCTGCCTTTTTTAAGGAAATAATGAAGATCAAGAAGGACAGAATGCAGAAATGGCTTGAATACATGGGGGCCAGTATTAAGACACTTAAAATGTGGGATGCAGGTTATAATTCAATTAAAAAGATGCAGCACGACTGACGTTAATTCTTTTTTTGTTTTTGGGGAAAGAGAGTAAGAGACCCAAGGTAAGAGGATGGGACAAGGGGGTAATGGGGTAAGGAGAGTTCAGATAATACGACTGTTAATTACATATGATGGCACAACTGTAACCTTTAAATAGTTGCCCTTGCAAAGTTTAAGATTTTACATACACTTGTGATGTTTCGGGAGGATGAAAAAAGGGAGAAATTAATATGTGTGATATATAATTAAAAAAAAGATGAACGATGAAGAAATCTGAATCTCCAGGCTCAAAATATAGTTTAAGTAAAAATATAATTTTATAACACCAAAGTGACTCAAAATGATCATTATATAGAGCTCATTCATATTTATGCTTCCAAATATATTATTCAGTAATATGCAGTATATTATCGCTGCATTTTTGATGCTGATCTTATGACATACAAAAACATAAAAAAATGTTTTTTTTGAACAGATGCTATATACTCATTTCCTTTCTATTGCAATTTATTGTTGCTTATAAATGATGCCAATATTATTTTATTCTTAGGCTTTAATATACTTGATATGGCCATCCATGTATATATATGTTTGGGAAACACTGCCATTCATTTGTATTTATATGCATTCCTGCACCTTGGGCACTTTCAATCTCAAAAGGCCCTTCTTGTCACAAAACGTCTGTTTTGACTCTAAGGACATGACAGCCATTATCTGTTAGCAAAGATGAGACTGGAGGGGAACATTATCACCGCTCGTCCTCCCCTCCCTCCTCCACCCCCTCCAGTGGCTCTGTGTTAAAGGTTCCAGACTTCCACTCATTTAACACTTGAGCGAGCGCGATAGAGAAGTGCTCTCCGCCGTCCTCTCGGAAGCTGGCGTCAGCGCTGTAAAGGTTTAATAGGCCATCGTGTCAGATACATTGGGACTTCTTGCCGTCAAAATCCCACCTCTGTCAATTTGATTCGGTCCCTTTCAATCTGCCATCTTGTCGGTCCCGTTTGTGTGTCTGCAGCTAGTTTGTGTGCGTGCCAGCTTGTCCAGCAATCAGAGTTATTAATGTGTCCCTCCTCATCTCACTGAAGGAAATCTAAAGAGGTGTGGGGATTTAAAGAAAGTGAAGAAAATCTAAAGATTATCGATCGTCTTTCTTTTTTTTGCCTGCTTTTGTTGTGGTGTTCAGGAAATAGAGGCCTCAGGGTACAGATTGAAAGTTTTTAGTCGATTTTCCTAATTTGGAGGCATATCCATCAGGCTTCTGAAAACAACAGATTTATTTAATTTTATCCACAAACTTTTCTATCCAATTCCAAAGACTGCATGAGGTTCAAGTAGATCCGCATATTTTTGAATCACTACCACTTATACAATTTCAATCAAATTAATTAGGAGGATTTGAAGTCTGTTGTTTCAGGAACAATGACCCAGCATCTATTTCTGCTGAGTCATCATCACTTATAGATCACTCTTTGTGTCAAAAACCATGAGGCAACCATGAGCCAACCCCCTGCATATAATGTCTACATGAGTGGACTGTTTTAAGACGTCTCAGCTAGTTGAAATACATTTTTAAAAAGTACATGAGAGTCATTTCAACTTCAAACAAAGCTCTCTTTGAACTTACAAACCGTAGACTGAGATGGTTTTGCAGATAATTACAGGCAGGCAGTGGATCGGTTTCCTTTTTAAGTGGAGGTGAAGATACCGCTGCAGCTCTACTGATGTCAACTATTAAATTATATTACTGTATGGTATGATATTACATGCTGCAGGAAGGAAGTTGTAGAACTGTGATGTTTAGGGGTGTGTGTGTCTGTGTGTGTGTGTGTGTGGGGGGGGTGTTATTGTGTAATCTCATTGATCAGCATAGTCTCTGTACTCTTTTGATATGTAATGCATACTTAACTGTGTAGGGCTGCATTCACACATTATCAGATATTGTGAGAAGTCAGAGTTCTTCCCCATTCATTTGAATGGGGGTCGATTGTTGATGGCTGCAAGGAAAAGAAAGGAGGAGGGTGTTTGCACTTCCAGCGAGAGTTAGCCAATCATGAACTTGATCAGGGCTTGTATTTCCCCTTTTTATTTTTTTCTTTAGTGCTACTTTAAATATAGTGTTTTATTCTTTTCTAATTTTAAATATTGTAATATTAGTTGTCTGTATGTACAGTACAGGCCAAAAGATTGGACACACCTTCTCATTCAATATATTTTTCTTTATTTTCTTTATTTATATTGTAGATTAAGTACATAACACTTATGGTGTTGTAAAACATGTTTTATATTCTAGTTTCTTCAAAATAGCCACCCTTTGCTCTGATTACTGCTTTGCACACTCTTGGCATTCTCTTGATGAGCTTCAAGAGATAGTCACCTGAAATGGTTTTCACTTCATAGATGTGGCTTATCAGGGTTAATTAGTCAGAATAAAGGGTGGCTATTTTGAAGAAACTAGACTATAAAACAGTTATTTCACCTTTTTTTGTTAAGTACATAACAACATAAACATGTGTTCATTCATAGTTTTGATGCCTTCGGTGAGAATCTACAATGTAAATAGTCATGAAAATAAAGAAAACACATCGAATGAGAAGGTGTGTCCAAACCTTTGGCCTGTACTGTAGATCATTGAGGCTAGAACAAAATTTTCTACATTGCACTGTGAAATGAACATTTTACCTTGTAGCAATGATGGGCCAGGAGTGATCAGCCTGTTTCAAATGTCTAGCAGCTCTACACAGCCATGGCCTCACTTATAGCTTTAAGAGAGTGAGAACTTGTATGTTTTGTGTTTGCGGGTGTGTGTGTGTTTGTGTGTTTAAGGGAGCCAGCGAGGGAGTAAGACACTAGAACATCGCCATATCAACAGCACAGCATGGCAGGGCAGGCGGAACCAAAGGTCTGTTCCACAGGGGGGGTGATTAAGGCGTTGTGTAAGTCTCACAGGGGAGAGAAAGGGCAGAAAGAAGAGCTCATTAACCATAATATAGACAGAGAGGAAAAACGAAAAAAAAAACCACACCTCCCAATGCAGCGTGCAGGCACATACAAGGAAATCAATTAGAAAATCAAGCTTCTTTAGCATTGAGTGCTTCTTATGTGCAGCGAAGATAAATCTGTTGTAGATTTAGATTAGTACTTTTATATCATTACAAGGATAGAGACAAACAAACCACAGATCAGTGTAGACCAGTGAGGGACAGGCGAGGAGGATGGAGGCAAGCTTTTAAGCAATGGAATGGATTTTTCCCACCAATATAAACCGTGTAGTTGAAACACCTGACGATGGCTACAGTTATTCTTTCACAATGCTTAGAACATAATGTAAGCTGACAGATCTAGTTCATGTCTTGAGCTTGGAATAATATATTTATACGCTGTTACTCAGTCTGTAATACAGTTTAGCATAGAACAGGGGTCTCTGGAAAATAGTAGTTATTCATATTTTTGAACATGACATGACCTACTTTATGCTGAAACTCTAATTGGACTTTAAGAAAGAAGAAATTCAGATTTAAAATTGTCAATTAACACACATTCATACACTGATGGCACCATTGCATCCAAAGGAGCAATTTGGGGTATAAGGATCTTGTCCGCAGGACATTTTGACACACAGAGTGGAGAAGATGGGAATCGAACCACCGATCTTCCCATTCGTGGACAACTTATCTACTTCTACATTGCCTTCGCTCTGGTTTACTGTAAATAAGCTTTCAGGCTCTCGGCTGACCAACCTGGTTGATGATGTAGATGCCGTAGTCAATCTTCTGACGTCTAAGGATTGGGTGGAGGTAGTGCAGCCAGTACTTTAGGTGGTTTTCCCTGTGACGGAACGGGATTATGATGGCAACCTAGACAACAGGGATAGATTCAGTTTTTTGGATTAAAAAGGAACATTCATCAAAATTCAGGTGGAACACTGTTAAACTGCATAATTTATTCAATGGAAAGGGCAAATCTGAAACTTCTTTATCAATATAGACAAAGACAGTGAAACGGCCTTTCCCTGTCAGAGCTCCAAAGAGTGTTTGTCAGAGTAATTATGCTCAAACGAGCTTTTCTTTCATCCTGTAGCAAAGTGTTTTTACCACAGGATGGTACGGCACCGCAGATTTGAGAATCAATTCGAGGTCGCCCTGTGCTTTAAGTGAATTGTTCTCAGATGTCCAAACAGTGTAATGTTGAACTGTAATTTACTGGGCAAGTTCATGGTAATTTTGCGCTCGGGTGAAGATTGGCGTCAAATTGACCTTGCCTTCTTTATAGTCATTGAAGTGTCATGTGGAGAAGAAAAGGAGACACTTAAATGGGCTAATCTTTTTAGCTTGCAAAAATGTACCCATTTAGTGCGAACAAAAATGTTTGTTGCGGCCATCTAGACCTGCTGTCCTCCTTGAGGGGGGTTTTCAGGGGGTGGATCATTTATTTTTTTTAGTATAAATCCATCCATACGTAACACAATGACAGAATAGATATTACTGAGGCCATGGATGTCATTCACTTTCTCTATTCTCATCGAAAAGCACAAAGCTTACCACATGGGGGATCTTGGGGGGAAAAAATCTGATCAAATGGAGGTCAGTGGTCCAATTTGTGTCAGTTCCAGAGGGTCCTTGACTTGAAAAAGTTTGAGAACTACAGCTCAAAACCACTGTTCTGTACAGATTCAAAAGTTATCTCTCCGGATTTAATCCAAAAAAGAAAAAGAAAACATAAGAACTTTTTACCAAATATATCTTACAAAGTCACAACTTAGTATGGGTATTTAAATTTGATCACACTGTAAAACTTTGCTGTCAAATCTGCAGTGACTTATTGTGTTAAACACTGTAACATTACTGTAAATGATTATTATAGTAGATTTCTGCATATTTTACAATAAATCATAGTAGTCAAAATATTACTGTAGAAAATCACAGTATCCAAACAGATACCGTGTTATAATACAATTAATCACTCAATACTGTAAATACAACTGAAATCACAGTATTACATTTTTATTCATGTATTTTATTTTACAGTAAAGACAATACTGCAGAAGTGCAGTACTTCTACTTTATATATTACTATATATTTATAGTAACTTTCTGCCTACTTTATTCAATAGAAGTTAGTTAGTTACTGTCAATTTTACGTGTTTTACAGTGCATGCAGAACTCATCTATCTTTCCTTATACTGAATACAAGCTTCCATAAAATACCAGTATATGTGTGTTATGTGAGATAACAGACAGAGACACAGACCTTCCATCGAGGCCGACAGTCGGGGGGCGTGTAGCGACCTCCCTCCGTCACGTTGGGGTTTTCTTTCTGCACTCGTTCCATCGTCATCTGAGAGCTGAACTCGATCAACAACCGCCCCACTGAGGAGAAGAGAGGGAACGAGAGAAGAGTTAGTGAGATGAAGAGGATAACAGCGACAGGAGGAAAAAGAAACGAGACGGAGAGACAGGAAGCGAGAGATGGGAGCAGGGGAAACAGGGAGTGAGGGACAGCGAGAGAGGGTTTTAAGCTTCAAAGCAACACTGTACATGTATCAAAGCAATCTGTGCAGAAATAATGGTTTCATGGGATATGCTCTGCATAATGCAACTTTTAATAAGATGCACAGGCTTTGCAAAACATATATTCCTGAGAAAAAAATAAACAAAGACTTTGAAGTCAGTCAGTGTAAACACAACATGGAAGGTAATTACTCTGTGCTCAGTGATGAAGCCTCACCATATGCCCTATCATGACAAATGTATCCGTCATTCCTTTAGATGGATCAAGTGTGACCTACAATCTAAGTGGATACGTGTCTGTGAATATGAGTTACATTTAATTAAAAGAAGGGTTTTCTTTAAATCTCTGGCCCAGATGAGAAATACAGCCCCCTGTTTGGGTGCCAACTGAGGTCCTTCAATCAAAATCCTCATTTTAACAAACTCGACTTTGAGCAGTCACTCATTAGTGCATGTCTTCCTTCAGTGTAAGACTAAGAATTAAGTAGTTAATTAATAAAGCATTGTGTGTGATGTTTATTAATGGAAATACACAGGATCATGTGTGTAGAAGTGTTGGTTTGATCAAAGGAGAGACTATTCGAGGATATACTCATAGAGGATACCTTATGATATTTGTGGTTTTTGAAAACATTTGTGTGTAATTGGTACCACAAAATCTTAAATATTAATTTAATGATAACACTGATGATGTGCTATATTTTTCCTGTTGTTAACAGTTGTGGCCCATGACATGTGATCGCTTTTGGACACACTGTTCACCCTTCTTAAAGTTATCCTCTCTTTTTACCTCATTGACTTGCAGTGGGTATCATCTGGATAGTTTTTCAAAGCCTTACTGGTCAGTTTTTGACCGACAGTCTCCGAACTTTATGTGCTTCAGTACTTCAGGCCACCAAACACTAAATGGTCCCTTGATACCTACATATTTTTTGTCCAGAGGCCTAGGACGATTTTGCCTAGGCTGGAGGAACCATTATTATCTCCTCTAGGTGTAAGCCTGAAAGCAGAAAGGAGATAATGTGTGTGTGTGTGTGTGTGTGTGTGTGTGTGTGTGTGTGTGTGTGTGTGTGTGTGTGTGTGTGTGTGTGTGTGTGTGTGTGTGTGTGTGTGTGTGTGTGTGTCCTACTGAACCCATTGGTCCAGTAGATTTTTTTTCTCTTCACAATCATGATGGAATGCTCAAGGTTACACATAATACACGGTTTCAGTGCTTGATGACAATGAAAAAAACAGAAAATCTCCAATATATTTTAACCTCTTGAGACACTTTGTACAGTGAGCAGTACAAAGGAGAGGCAGGGATTATTCACAGCAATACTATGCTTAAGTCATTGATTTCTATGTACAAATAATGCAACAGTTAAGACATGACTGACATCATGCATGAGCCAATAGAAGCATGGGGTTGGGACATAGCCAGCTTGAAAGGCAAGGAGGACCGATTACGAAGGTTTGACCACTTTTGGTTTGATGGATAGTAGTGCTACCCAATGGAAATTTGCAGGGACGAGACCATCCTAATCTGATAGCCTACAGCCAGGGCTTTCAAACAACTTGTTACATGTGCTACTTATAAATTGGGCATACCGTTTTTTTTTTTTCAAATAAGACTGAAAAAGAGGGACGTCTTAAGAGGTTAAAGATTTAACCTCTAATGTGTGTTCTCGAAATAAAACGGTTCGTATAATGTGTTGGACAACCACATCTGCGGTCAAATGTGCTGAAAGCGTTTCCCAATGGCCACACTTAAAAGCAGCAGTCATTATAGAGATAGGCAAGATGAAACAATGCGACACATGGGGATAACGGCAAACACTTTTGGATGTTTTTTTCTCTAAGGGATTCATGGCGTTGCCCTCAACCGTCGGCAGAAAACCGCCCAAGAACCGTGTTGTGAGAATGAATGGAAAGAAACTGTGAGAGGAAGGTTCAAATCCATTTAAAAATCCATATTTAAAAAAAAATAATATTGTAAGATTAGGCTGTTGCTTTGGAGCTTTTCAAGGAATTTGTTGACAATAAGTAAACCATGGAGTAGCCATTTTAGATGAATACAGAACAACAATGATTCTTCTTTCATTGATCCAACGTAATGCTAAAATGCCTTGTGTTGAATGTGTGTATGAATACACAGTATGAGAGCACTGCACTGCTCTGGAGCGAGAGAGAGAGAGAGATGTGGTCCATACAGGTATATGTATGATTAATCCACTTAGCATTGACGTATGAGCTTTGTGTTGAGAGGTCTCCTCCAATCAACACTCCGCAGCCGAGGAGCAGAATCGATGCCAACAAGGTTACGTGTTCATAACACACCTCTTTATCATACGCCGAGAGCTGAATACAAATACGGCAGCCCCGGCAGCTTTCTCCCTTGACCACATATCACCCCTATCTTCTCCACACACTCTCGTCTCGCTTTCTGTTTTCCCTCTTTCATCTTTTGTATGCGGTTCATTAGCTCTCAGACAGAAAGGAAGACACAATAACACAAGATGTAGGACAAAACAGGTGCTATTTTTAGATGTTTGTTTTATAACATAATTTAATTGATAGTGCAGTTGATTAACAGGTAAATGGTTCAGTGGCAACATGTTAAATATACATTTCCATGAAGGTCCGCCTGCTAGCAAGAGTTAAATTTAATAAAAATGACCGACTTTGGGGCCCTATATTATGCTTTATTTGGGGCAAGTCTTAAATTCAGTACAAGGCTAAAACAGGCATTGTGTGTTTTTAGTTCACTGTGTCTCTTCAGCAGTGGAACCTCACTGAATATGCAGTCACCTATTCTTGGGAATTGGGACGAAACCTTGTGACGGGCCAAACTCAGAGTGATTTCATGTTTTCTAAAATAGCTGCTATTTAAAATAGAGTTGAATTTTGCCAACTGGCACACAAAAAGTCATAGTATTATAATAAGAGGGAAATGTATTGTGGTTTTTGTTACATTTAATGCAAAATTATTTAATTAGCTGTATAATCAAAGGGTTTCACATCAAACATATTATTCAGTTATTACAGAGCACTGACAGTTATGTCAACTAAATACATAAATAAATATACTCAGATTTTTACTGGCTAAGCTAATGATGATGGCTAAGCTGTGATCCATGTCTGAGAATGTCTCCCACCCCCATAGAGGACACCTTAGCTGCAGTGGAGACTTCCTCCAGTGACAGACTGCTTCAGTCAAAGTGTGTGAAGCAATGCTATCACAGCTCCTTCCTGCCTGCAGCGTCAGACTCTACAACACACAGAGCTTCCAGTAAACCAGACACGCTCCAAGACAGCACTACAGTTTACACATTCACAGAGGTCATTTTACTGCAAAAAAATTGTTTATATTTCCATTGCTCATATTCTTTATTTATATTGTCTATATTTCTTGTTTTTATTTATTGCTTATAAGCTTTGTATTTTTTTTTATTCACGTGGGACTAATAAAGCAATCGTCCTCAAGGGGTCTCCAGAAAAAAAGTGAATCATTTATTTTCATTATAATTCCCTCCATAAGTGAAACAATGTCAGAAAGTAAGGAGGACTGCCATATTAAAAATAATAAAAATCCTCTATTTATTTCCTATTATTAGTGTATTATTTTCACTTTGATCATTTTATTGATTTTTATTTTCCATTTTATATACTGAGATGGAAATGCAGAGAAATAAATGTGTAGGAATAAATGTGCAAAAGGAAAACATACACAAATAAAAAACGTAATTGATTAAATATTTTATTTAATTAATATATGCATTTAGTGTCATATTCATTTATGAACTGAGACATTTATTTATTTTTGTTCAAGAAATTTCATTCCTCGATAAGAGTTTTTAATGAACATAGCAAAAATGTTTGTTTGTTTGTTTTGCCTGATTAAATTATAAACAAATCAGGGACACAACTTGAAATGAGCCAAAATCACAAAGATGATTATGACAGTAAATGTTTACACCTATGTTATCAGTAATGCCATTGTAAGGTCGGTATTGTTAGTGAGGAACCTTTAAAAATGAACACTGACATTGTTCTTTTCACTGAAACAGAAAACATCAATAATATAAGGTGTGTGTGTACCTGTGTATAAAAGAGAGGTGAAAGAAAATGTGCGTGTGTGTAAGATGATAAATGATAAACAAATGTGCAGTAGGCTGATCACAGTGCAATTATCTTACATGCAGACAACATCTCCTACTTGTACTGTACAGTATGTGGTGATATTAGACTAATACATTATAATCATGGTGCTTGATTGCTCTATCTAGGACACCCACTGCACTTTAGGGGATATATCACTGCTTTGTCTGCAAATATACGTGCACATGCACACGTACACACACACGCACACACACACACACACACACACACACACACACACACACACAAATGTACACATGTGTGCATACAGAAAGCCTATTTGAGGCTGGGTCAGACTTAATAACTAGAAAACAGGAAAAAATGGGAGCAGCTGTGTGTTTTGATGCTTCTGCTCTGAGTACTTGGGCAATTAGAGAGGCCAACAGTTTAGCCGGTTTAGCGAAATGAAGGGTCAGTATTTCACGTGGTGTAACCATGGTTACCGTTGGCCTTCAATTTTTGATTTGGCTTGACCCTGGTTGAGGATTGGTTTAAAACCTGTACAATCATCTCATTGCTAAGAACTTTTGCTCGGTTTGACTTATTTTTAGACGTGACGAGAATTCCCACACATCACTAATCATTTTAACTTGTTCATTACATATCACATTACAATAATATTATTAATAATAATGAACTGTATTTATATATCACTTTTTATACAGGGGGTGTATTAAAGTGCTTTACAAAACAACAAAATGAAAAAACAAGACAGTAAATAAAAACAGGCCAATTAAAACAAGTTCAAATACTGCACAATAAAACAAATAGCAAATAGTAGGAAAAAATACAACATTAATAAACATGCAAAATAATAGGAATACATCACATAGGAACAGATGAAATATAAGATAAGGATAAAGTAATGGAGGAGTGACAGTTAGTTAAACGTTATGTTGAATAAACAGCTTTTTTGACGGAACAATTACCAAAACACTAAAAACACTGCAACACCAAACTTATAATAAATCGAAATGATCCTCTCCAAATGGTTCTATCACAAAATCTAAAATAATTTTGCAAGAATATTCCCCAGCTCATTTTTTTTCCTTTTCAAAAAAGTGAATTTACTGACTGAATGTTCATAATATTTGCATCAAAAACACCTGAGAATGGCAAATTTTCTTCAAAAGCTACTAAAAATATGATATGTTAGACTGGAAGTTGAACCCAAAGTTAAGACGATTTTAACATGCACACTTAAAGGGTTGTCTGACAAAATAGGTTACATGAAAGACAATTCATTTAATCATAACCTGGTTATAATTATATAATATTATTATTTTTAGTCCGGTTGTAATTGATTTGTCTTCAACTGATTAATTGTACTAATGTCCCATTTAAGAGAAACTGTTTCACATTGATTAGCTTGTTAAAACACAACTTCACTGTTGGAGTCATCAAGTCTGTAATTATCCTGCTCTGAGACAAAGGCCAGGATTCATTTTTCAGGGAATTATTAGGACAGGATCAAATCGGACCAGTTTTTGTGTGACATAACTAAACTGCTAATCCTTCCTCTAAAGCCCGAGCATATAGCGTCAGTGGGACTGTTCAGGCCATCTGATCAAATAAACAACACGACAGGCTGCTTGTTAATCAGCCGTCCTGTTCTGACACTTTCTGTTCCTTGATGTTACTTGCGCGACAACTGAGGCGCTGCCAAGGTCGGATTTCATGGAAAAGAGATTTTTTTTTTTTGGAGCTTATAATTGAGTTGGACTCTTTGGCCTCGGGATGAGGGCAGAAACAAGAGCGAGAGAGAAAGTGTGTAAATGAAAAGAAGAGGGGGAAAAAGCGAGTGAAAGGAGAGAGAGAAAGGAGGAAAGGAGAGCGATTGTTCCTCTTCTCTCCTGCCTCCCACTGACGCACCCTGTGACAATAAAGACTTTCAGCTCTCTGAATCTTATTATACTGTCCACTCTCTTCTTTCCCTCCTCTTTCTCCCTCTTTCAATCATGCATAAGTACCTCCACCAACCGTGGACTGTAATTGTTATTCTTCCAGAAAAGGAGGAGGAGAAAAATATGTGATGAAGGACAGAATGAGAGGGAGGAGAATGTGTGTGAGAAATAAAAGGAAGAAGAAAAAGTCAGCAACCACTTGTAGGAAACCTTTCTCTCTATGAGATCTTTAATTTCTTTCACTCTGGCTGTGCCCCCCCTGTGTCGGCCCTCATCTTCTGTCGTCACCTCTTTTCACAAGTCCTCATTGTGAATATATCCTCTTAGAATCATTAGCTGCAAAAGCTTCAAACACGAAATCCTGTTGGTGTATGTGCATGTGTGTGTTTCGTGTGAATTTACTGGATGAGAGGATTATCGGTATCTAAGAATCTCCTCGATACATGCGGCCCCAGACACGCAAACGCATCGTCTTGTTTGTGCGGGTGTGTATTTATGCACAGCAGCCACTATGTGCATGAAGAGATAAAAAGGTAGTGTTTCCACAGCTCACAAACAGCGAACACAAAAAGGCGCAGAGGGTGCCGCCGCTGCCACTGCGACATCCAAAAGCTGATAGCTGTGCTGTTGCGATCCACAACAATCCAGATGACAAAAAAGAAGAAGAAGAAGAACATGAATGCCACGGAGAGGATCGTGTGAGGATTCGTGAATTAAAAGGGTTTTCTGTTCTGCATCCGTCTCGTAAATGTCACGTGTCGATGTTTCCTCAAGAGCTCCACAGGGAGAGATTTTCAAAAGATGGTCCCCAGTCACTGAATTTCTAAAGGATACTAAAGCAAAAAAAAGGGTTGAAAATTGTACACATCTCTTGCAGTGATATCAACAGAAAAGACTTTTTTTTTTTGAAAGGTGAGAGTGGTATGGCATGAATAAAATGGAGGAACATTTACAACTTCATGTCAGCCAACAGGGATGATACAACAGTAAAATTTAATAATAACCCTCATTCATGGCATTCATGGCAAATTTATAGTTGAATGAACTTATTGTTATTTTACTCTTTTGTTAATGGTTATTTATATGTTTTTAAATTGCTTATTAACCACAATTGGATGCTTATTATGATGCTGCAACTGACTAATATAATACATTGTTTAAAAAGCATCTTTAAACATGATTTTAGAACTCAAGTTAAAGTAGAATAGAAAATAGGAGGTTGGTGTTTGGCTCAATTCATTTGACTCCATTCATTATATATATATATATATATATATATATATATATATATATATATATATATATATATATATATATATATATATATATATATATATATATATCCTATTTTTCTAATAAGTGTTTTTTAAGGAAATAATGAAGATCAAGAAGGACAAAATTTAGAAATGGCTCGAATGTATGGGGGCCAGTCTTAAGATACTTAAAATGTGGGAGGAGGGTTAATGTAGTTAAGATGCAGCATGACCGACGTTAATACTTATTCTGGTTTTTGGGTTAAGAGAGTAAGAAACGCAAAGTGGGAGGATGGGGTGGGGGGTAATGGGGTAGGGAGAGTTTGGATAATATGATTGTTAATTACCTATGATGGGACAACTGTAAGTAACCTTTCCATAGTTGCTCTTGCAAAGTTTAAGATTTTACATATATTTTTGACATTTTGGGAGGGTGAAAGGGGGGAAAATCTGTGATGTGTATAATGTTTTTTTTTTTCTTCATCTTTACTTGATAGCACTGTGAAAACAGACAGGAGAGAGATGGGAAATGCAAGAAAGGGCTGTCCGGTGCGGGTTTTGAACCGCAGCAGGACTGTAGCCTCCATAAACGGGGCAGCCGCTCTACCCATTGCACCACTCATCACCCCTCAATCAAAACTTTAAAACTAAAATTCTGTTGTGTGCACTAATAACAGTGAGACAGCACTAAAAGAAAGATGTTTAGACTAAATATTTTCAAGCGATTTATATAAATTCACAAAGCTGAAATAATTCCAAGTGGTGACCTTAAAATAAACCTACAGTGGTGTTGAAATATCCAGGAGACTCCTGGGTTTATATCCTGAGAAACATTGACGAGCGCACTAAAAATTTTAAATGTCCTGAAACGCAGAGAGAATAAAGGCCTCAAGCAGCAGTATGATGAGAAAGGGTCAGAGCTGGTCAGAATATTAAGACTGATTGAATGTGACTTTGATAATGTTTAATAATGTCAAAGATTTATTATAATGTCAAAGGACACAGCATTTCCCCTTGGATTTTATTTGTTCTTATGTTCAGTCACATTACCGTAGCAACCACGAACAGAAAAGCTACAATCTTTAATCATTATGGGGGATATTTTTCTAAAAACTTACAAAATGACTTAATGAAAGTGAATTTTAATCAAGCTCATGAAAGTGATTTTAGTTCAAAATACTTCAAATACAAGTCATGATTTTGGAAAAAACAGTCTCTGATACTGCTGTTCTGTTTTGCTTTTCCACATCAAGTAGTTTCATCAGCATGTCTTGAAGTGCTATTCAATGCTTTATTCAATACCACTGTTGCGCATCATTACCCAAACAAGCAAGGCAAAGAGCATTTAATGGCCTGGATCCATGTGCGCAGTATGTTCGCTGCTATTTGTTCTGAGACGGAAGAGGTCGGAAGTAGGGGGTCAAGAAACAGATGGAGAAAGCATGTAATACAACATTGTATTCCTGGCAGGAGAAACAGGGTGAGGAAACACTGCAGAGAGGTGGACAAAGATGTTAAAAGACTGAAGGAATGAAACAGCATGAAGTAAAGAAGAGTTTGAGATACAGAGGGACGGCAATGGAAGAATAAATACACACAGGAGAGGAATAAAATAGATGAGGACACAAAACGAAGATGGGCTGACAGACTCCATGGCAACACACACACCACTGACATGAAAGTGATGTTTCACTAGGCAACTATTGTAATTACTAGGAAATTACTAGGTTTCTAATGAGCACATATTATTATTAATCGTATATATCCAGGGACGTTAGCATTAACAAAACACATGAATATGCATAAAAATAGTAAAGAGTATGTAATTTACTGTGCTATCAGTTTAGTCATAGGGGCGGGTATCTGCAAGTACTTTACAGTCTGATAATGTCACTTTACTGCCCTTGATTATGATACGATCATGATACAGCGATAATGAGATAATCAATATTTTGCAATTAATTTCATTCATGATATACCATAATATTTGTGACTGAAGGAGAAAACACCCGTCAAAAGGCAAAAAGCAGTAATTATGTGCTTATTCACTACATCCAAGCATCAGTGTGACAGAATCCACAGTTCAACTGCAGGCTTTGCATGTTAAACCCTTCTCTCTAAAAAAAAAAGAAAATCAAAATCAATATTTGTCATTAGTGTATTGTAGCATATCATGGGAAATAGTATTGCGATCCTATATTGTTCTTTTGTCTCAACCCCTGTCATTAGTTGTGACTCAATTCCATATGACATGCTAATTCTAACCAGTTGTGAGTTTATACTGTAGTGACAAACAGAAACGCATACAAATGCATTCGTATGCAGGGAGAATTCACCAGATGTTTTCATTAATTTTGGATGTGCACAAGAAAGTTCCAACCCACCTAAACATCTAAGATGCATTCAACACAAACTGCAGATGCTGACGGGACAGCTCCAGGAAACTCTTTGTTAAAAACGGTACAATGTGTATGATTTAGCTGGAGTTTTCATTTAAAATATTTTTAGAAATGATGAGATGATGAGTCATGAAGCCTCCGGTCTGCCCCCAGTACAACATGAGAAGATAAAGTCGACACCAGACATAAACGAGGGTGGCTGTCACTATTTGCTGTAGGACTGTCAATATGTCACTTTATTAACTTTTAATATGTTTTCATGCAAGAAAGGTAGTGGAACAATTACTGGACGAGGAATCAGTTGATCTCTCAACTTCCTGATCCAATGAACTAATTTGTGCACAGCTTTTTGGTAATTTACTTCTGATATTATCTCTGTTGCATTCTGATATCGTGATGACATAATAGCACAGATTCTTACAGTAATGAGAAATGTCCCCACAATGGACCAAAAAACAAACCACACACATATGTACGCTGTCCCCTATTTGTTTGCTATCAAATTCTTACACATTGTACCTTTAAAACAGCTATGTGTACCATGTCTGTCCCATTATTGAATAACTATAGCTTATTTTAAATTAATAAAATGGAATACATAGAAATCTGGGTCTGATACCAAAACAGAAGGAATTTAAGTTTAATTATTAGCAGTTTTCCCAAAGTTGTTTTGTATTATTTCCAACTTATATACAATGCCATATACATTATTATTCATTTAGGAACACATTTGATTGTGAAGCTTTCCCTTCACAATAAAATGTAAGCAGTCAATCACAAAAAACAAAGAGCAGAAAATAATCCTTTGTAATGTTTTTATGAGAAAGAACTCTTGAGTTGCATCTTAAAAAAACAAACAAAAAAACAATTATATGACCGTACCCCTTGATTATCATTATCCTATTGATCTAAAATCAATCTATTCCAAGTGATTTAGGCAAAGCAGCCACATTTGCTTCACAGGCAAATTTGTACATTTCCCTAGATGCTGTTTCTGGCATGATTAGACTGTTCTCCCAATTACATGATATGAAATCTGGCCCTACCCTGCATGACTGGCAGATGAAACAACATTAGCAGGCCAGCATGTGTCTCTGTGTACTGTATGTAAGCGTGTGTGTGTCCCACTGTACAGCTACAGGTCTCCCTGCCACTGTCCAGCTGGCACACTGATGTGGTAGCTGGCACATGATACTGAAACACACACACACACACACACACACACACACACACACACACACGGTCAGTACTCTGAAGAAGACAAAGCCAAACACACAAAAATTCCAAGGTCACGATGCAGTTGGAGCACTGATTTGAGCACGGTTTTGCATGTTTTTTTGTGGTCGAGGTGCAGCTGGTTCAGGCTGCCAGAAGATTACGCTCGACTTTTCAAGCTGCCAGGGCTCTTCAACCAGAAACTACACTGACAAATAAATTCACCACTGGTCTAGTAAATTGAAATCATATTTTGTTTTTTAAAATCAAATGTGCCAGGAGCACGAATCAGCTTTAATACTTAATATGCAGTGTATCATCCATATTTGTCCTGAAAATATCTGTGCAACAGTAAAATGTCAGTGTTTAACATTCACTAACAAACTGTCGTGGCCTTCACATGAATTAAAATAATATTTATATTATTGTACTTGTTTTCAGCACTTACATAGATATCATGTTCAGGCCCACTCATTATTACATTTGAGCTGCAAACCTTTAATAATATGTCAACCTTAGCCACTAACCTTGTTGATTATATGGGCTAATGCTTAACTGTAAAAGGCTGAATGCAATGAAAATTTTAAATACAATTGCGTAACAAGTCAATGGGAACGAAGACACATACAGTATATGCTCTGTTCAAACATTTCACTTTGACTGAAACCGTGAAACCTGAGCTGATTGCCTCTGCTATATGACCTTCTCAGAGTGGAGAAACTGGTGGTAAATAATAGGATTACAAAAAAAATTAGCTTATGTAATATGTATTTTATGTCTTCAAAACTTAAGTTTCAATCTTGCAAAAATATTTTTTTATTAGATTTCAAGCTTTCAAGCATTGTTTCAATCTTTCAGAGCTTTTAAGCATGATGATCTTATAGTTAAAACAAGAACAAGAAAATGTACTACCGCGCTCACCTGGCTACCACCAGACATCATCTTAATGTAGATTGATATTCCATGTGGGAACTCCATTTATTTGTTCATATTGGAGCTGTAGTTTATGAAAGCCCAGAGCTGTTTATTGGGCGCTAAGAATGTCTACTAAATGTGTCTGTACGTAGCTTATAATCAATCCTAGCAGAGCGAAGATATCCTTCATGGTAATAAAAGAGTTTGGCTCATTTTTCAAAATGAACTTGCGGTCTAAATTACTTAAAACACTTTCTAAGGCTGCATCGAACGGTAAATTACCAGTTGCAGCCATGTTGGATCGACAGTTATCCACAAAGACGCTTCTGTGTTTCATCATCGTCTTGCTGCACCCTGCTCTGGTCTGTGATTGGCTCCCTCGCTGAGAGGAAAATTGGGTCCTTGGTGTCCAGACTGAATTGCAGAGTGAAGTGAATTTGCGTGCAATGAAGGATGGGTATACCCAGGCTACTCCAGCAGTGAACTCAATACAATAAATCTCATGCCCTTTAATATCAGACCTTTTTTTCATTCCGGTCTGTAAATACTATCTCCAACCTGTATTTACCACCAGCTCCGGAATGTGTCCAGACATTTTTAAAAATATATTCTAGCGGTTTTCAGGTTAAGTTAGGAGTGTTCATGCATGTAGAGTGATTTCATCTCATAAAACCAGGCTAACCAAGCAGGTCTGATTTATAGACGAGCACATATTTCTCGCTGGACTGAATCTGACATTTGACATTTCTGAAGGCTGTACCTTTGACACTTCTTGCATGAGTGCACACACACACACACACACACACACACACACACACACACACACACACACACACACACACACACACACACACACACCTACACAAATCCATCTAAGAGTATCAGTGACAGTGTACTAGCATCACTCTGCTCAGGCTAGTCTTGCTCGGCTTTAATCTCCTTTCCGTCTTTTCCCCCTGGAATTTCTTTCTTCTGTCCGTCACCATTAAAGGCTATCCAAATACGCCCAACCCGCTGTCGATACAAATGCTAAACACACACACATACACGGACATCAGACACACACCCCAGTGGACCCGACTTCTTCAAAGAAACATAGTTTGGGAATCCATTCAAAGCTGTCGTGCCATGATGTAAAGATGGAGGTGGTGGGCAAGCAAACAGAGGACAGATTGATGCATGCAAACATACCTATTGAAAGGCTGAAAGGATTGAATACATTACTTTTTTGGGCTGCAACCCAGAAAGTCCAGATCTCGCAACAGACAATAGCTTTTGGTCTGAAGATCTCAAGTCGCTAATAGTGAGGGCAGGAGTTCAGAAATGTAAGGAGAGAATTTAGTGCTTTGACAGGCAACAAAAATGTCCGGAGCTAACAGGGAGCCAGAAGAGGGAGGCAAGAATGAAACATCGCGGCTGCTCTTTTTATTTCGTTAAAAGCACTGCGGCAGCGTTCTGATCTAGCTGGAGGATGGAAAAGGATGAGTGATACTAAAACAATGAGTCAACAGTACATCCCAATTTTCCTAATTGCATCCATGTTTCCTTTCAAAAAAGCCACAGCGATGCACTATCGGAGCAGCTGCAGCGTCCAATCACTGACAGATTTATAATAAAAGGATGTGTTGTGTATGCTCACTCATGCCTCCTATGGGATTCGTCCTGCTCCTCGATCATAGCTCCTCAGAAGAGAAGATAAGGGAATAGGAATACCCTTTATGATGGCAGACCAGATCAATCTCCAGGTCAAACAAGGAGTGAGGAGTGAAGAGCAAGGAGCAATCAAATAACGGAAATTGAGATGTAGCAACAGAAGAGGAGAGGTTTTGTACTTCCAACAAAGATAAATCATGGAAAAAATTTAAACAGTTTTACCCTGAAAAAACTAACTGGATCATCATTAAAGATGTATTTAAATCTGCGAATTGAGCGTAATCCTCCATTAAATCATCACCGAAACGAAAAAACTCCTCTTCACTACAACAAATAGCTTAATTTGACCTCTGAAAGCGCATGCACCAAGGCTCATTACTCAATAATTTTGCATTATTGTAATTACACTTGGTGTACATAATGACTGTGAGGGTAAAGTGGAGGCTATATGTTTTAATTTAAGTGCCTTGCAGTTGCAAGATATGAAGAAAAGAACGACATGCACCATATGGTCCCTCGCTCTCTCTCTTTTTTTACTTAGCTCGATTAGAAACAAACAAAGAAGACGTACTACTGAAGTCATCTAAGCCTGTCAGAAAACTCACTGCAGCTGTAGCAGCAACAACACATTTGTCAAAAGTGACTTGATAACCTGAAGACTATTATTATTGTATATATTTTATCTTATATATATTATACTGTATACACTACTGTTCAAAAGTTTGGGGTCACTTAGAAATTTCATTATTTTTGACAGGAAAGCAATGAAGATAACTTTAAACTAATCAGAAATACTATTCTATCTGCAAATGTCTGTTTTTGATGCAATATCTACATAGTTATATAGAGGACCTATCACTCCAGTGTTCTAATGGTACAATGTGTTTGCTAATTGCATTGTATGGAGGCTAATAATAAATAATAAATAAAATAACATTTCTTTTCATTTTTACAACTCATGGTGGTAAATAAAAGTGTGACTTTTCATGGAAAACATAAAATAGTCTGGATGACCCTATACTTTTGAACGGTAGTGTACAAGAAAAAAAACAAATAACCCTTTTCCAATATTATTATTGGTATTAATATTAATACTAGTACATGATTAGAATTAGGAATGTTTTATTTTTTATTTCTATTGTTAATGATACCTTTATCAATTATTTATCAATATCATTAAATCAATATTTTTCTATCATTTGGTGGACAAATTTCTCATCCAAAACTATTTTGACAGGAGAAGGAAGATTATTCAAGAAGACAGTTAAAGATAACTTGTTGTATTGCATTTTGGCTTCAGCTGACACATAATATACTGTAGATGTGTATCTCCATTGAGGTTGTGATCCCTCCTTTATGAGAAATAAATGTATTACATAAGTTACATTTCGCTTCCTACAATGGAGCCAAACATGCGACTGCTTTGCACATTCAGCCATCCTCACAATTCTTCTTGCGCTTAGTTTAGCGCTGGTTGTCTGGCAAATCAATTTTATTCAAAAAACTTTATTAGACAATCGATGTGTGTTTGTGCACTGGTGATTTGATTTCAATGACATGGCTCTCGACTAGAGATATAACATTACATTATAGAATCCACACTTTATTGATTTTCGGATATTGAAAAGTGTGGAATACAGTAGGGCCCTTAATAAGATGGGTTAGGGCTTCGATCTACATCTCTAGTCAGAAATAGAAACAGAAGCATTATAGTTATATAATTAATGCCAAATGAACATGTATTCATTTGGCAGAAGTGTTTGCCCAAAGCAACATACAAATAAGGCACAATCCAATCCACAGTAGACCAAATAGAAGCCAAGTATAAATCTGTCCTGATAGGAAGGCAAATATTCACGTAACCATACTTTGCCTTTTCTGAAAGGACTGTGGAAATTAGACCTTCATTAAGTCAGAGTGCCCAAAGTAATAACACCAATGACTGTATAAAAAGAAAATATGAATATAATAAGTACTAAGTGGCCGCTTTCAGAGGATAATGATTTTAAATGAGTACATTAGAAACTACCTGGTGCCCAGCTACCCACAACAGGAAATGTCATTGTTACAGGCAGATTGTCTGAAAACACCCGGAGGTATGAAGGCCAGACTGCAGAGAGCCATTAACAAAGAGGGATGCTCTCAATCTCACCACCTGGTGGTGTTTGCCCAGCCCCAGCAGGCTGGTGAGGATTTCCCCACACCTGGGGTCTGTCCCGCTCTACTTCTAAGATGAAACACGGTCCAGAAAAACATAGCCCACTTATTCAATAAATTCAGCTGCAGTACACCTGCATATGTTAATGATTTATGGTATGAGCTGTGGCTTAAATCAGCCCTCAGCAGCCACTATTAAAAACTGTTTGCATTCCATATGACAGCAAATATGTTCATTGCAGCATTTGAATTTCGATGTTACTAAATTCTAAAAACTCCTCCAAGGCTTTGTTTTTCAGTCTGAAAATCACAACTTTCATCGCTTGAGTTGCTGCTTCTGTGTCCTGCAAATAAAAAATACACACATCACACAACATAGCACAAAAACACAAGAGAGTGGAATGTGTGGCTTTTTTTTAACTGATACAGAAAGATGCAATGCTAATGTGTGATAATACAGAAGAACCAACATTAAAGCATGCACACACTGATTTGTTGCTTTTGTACTTGTGAGGACCCTCACTGTCATGATGCTTTCCTATCGCCCCCCTAACCATAAACTAAAACCAGTTTTAAACTTGACAATACACACAATGCAGACATGTCCTCACTTAGATAAGCATCTGCACACACATATCATGGCTTGTGTGTGCATTTACAAGTCTGTAACTGATGATGATATCTATCTGTAGAAATGAGGACAGACAGCAGGATTCCTTTCAGCTTTGACAAAACACACACCTTGGCTAATTCAATTACAGATTCACACAGACAGACATAGCGAGCGACTCATTAACAATATATCATAGACTTCATAACATATCAGCTCATTTCACCTCTTGTTCTCGTATGTTGTGCCCCAAACAGCAGCAGTCACATTAACACAACAAAGCTGTGCCATTAAATAGGAGTACCTTCTACTTATGCAACATGCAAGAAATATAATGAATGCTTAAGTAAGTGGAATCAAGTGAAGAGGAAAAGGGATTTCCACCAACAGTCAAGCGTAAACATTTTAAGCATCACAACAAATAATACTTTTAAATTGCCTCATTTCGTCAGCTGCTCTGGTGTAAATTAATTGCTTCTTCATTAATGGAGAAGAAAAAAGTCTATCAAGAACCAACTGTTTTTCAGCCACTATGACACTGACAGATTATTAGTGGACATGCAGTTATTTTAACATTATACTATCTAAAGCCAGATAGTCTGACTGGAATTATATCAAGCGGGCTGCTAAAGCCCCACTGCCAGAACAGTAACATAAAATATATTGAAAATAATAATATTATAAAGCACCAAATAAGGCACATATAACTTATAACAGCTATACGAGATCGGAGAGAAAGCACCTTTTAAAAGTTCCAGAAATATATGAGTTAACACATGACTACGTGCTAAAAAAACTTCTACCATGTACTTTTCCTTACTTTCCTTATTCACAATCACATCCTAGTTCTAAAAAATGTTTTCAGCTTGGCAGAATCACTCATTTTAAGAGCCCCACTCTCAAAATGACACATGCACACGCGCAAGCATGCACATGCACACTATGTACGAACTTTGGCCGTGACTCAAATGGGAGCTGATTTAACTGATGTAAGTGCAGTTTTGCTTTTCTGTTGGGTTGAAACCCTTGGCAACCCAACTCCATCTGTCTCCAAAGAAACAGTGACAGATCCCATTTCAACAGAGTGCACTGAAAGACCCAAAAGAAGAGAGGGATGAGAAGAATGCTGGTGGGGGGTAGAGTGGGGGGTGGAAGAGGAGAAATAGGGGAGCTGAGGTAAAGATTTCAACTGAACCAGAGGGAGAAAGTAAGGACTGGCAGAGAAAGAGGGGGGATGCACAGACAGGAACCAGGATGGGGGAAGACAGGCAGAGATGAATGAATGGAGGAGGAGAGAAGAAGGACAAAAGACTTCTTTTGTGTCCTCTCCATCAGCAGCTGTCCTTTCCTCCCTGTTCAACATGCTCTTTCATGTCCAGCCATGCAGAGATAAAGAGAAAGGGAAAACCAGAGAGAAACAAGAGAGCAGAGAAGATCATCAGCATCTCTCAAGGTAATCTGATCTTTCTGCTTCCTCTCTGCTCTCTCTCTTCTGGAAGCATGATGGAGTTCTGCTGCAGGTAATGTGATGGTATGATGTCACGGGATTAGTGAACCGGACAAATAGATTCAACACACAAACAAGCAAAATGTTGTGTTAAGTTTCTCAGTATTTCATGCACTCACATAAGGCCTGTTTACACCTCAGGAACTTCACTGTGATTTCACAGGGCCGGGGCTGATTGTGCGTGTTTCCACCACAGGAACGATCAACAAAAGAACTTTTACAAGAACCATGAGTTCTTACAAGAACAAAAACTCAGAACCGCCCCGAAAAAATCCCAGGTGGTGATTGGATAATGCAGGGTGGGTTGTGATGTTAAAGGAAGCAACAGCCAGCAGTTTATTTTACCTCAGTATAATACTTTTTAGAAAGGCAGCAGCCACCTCAGCTCCTTCAATCATTGATAACCATCGTTCTTCTGCTTCTTGTTGTTCTTCTTTTTTTTGGTTTTTGCCACCTTCCCTCTTAGGAAATGATCACTCAATGATTATGTGACACCCGAAGCGCGTTAACTTCACAGGAACTTTCCTACTCAGTGGAAACACAGCAGCAGAGAGGTCTCTTTTTAGTGAGCCGGATCATTTGGCTCAGCTCACCAAGAAGTCCATTTTACCACTCATATCTTTTGTAATTCAACCAAATTAAGCTTTTGACTTGTGATTTTGATTGTGAATTGAATACATATATCATTTAAATTTCAATAAATTGCTGAAGCCAATTGCATATACAGTTATAAAATCCTCTAACTTGCTACATAAGGCAGATGCCTATAAAACCCTAAGCATAGAAATGAAAAAAGGACAGCTATTGACATTTAAATTTTTTTTATTTACCTAACCCACTGTGTGTAAGAAAACGGACATGAATCGGCTCCCATCGTTCACCTCAAAGAGCCGCCTCTTTCAACCAGCTTGTTCGCAAACGACACATCAGTACTGAGAGGGCCGAGAGAGAGGAAGTTTCCTGTATTAGTTCCTGCCCCAGGAACTTTCTCGGTGGAAATGGGCCACTGTATCACCCTGGAATGGACTCACAGTTTGGTGAATTCTGCCATTGTCTAAACAACATTATTATTCAGTCAGTTGTTAAAACAGCAAATGCACTCAGCAGAAGTTGGAAGCAATAATGAAATGCTAGAGTTCCAAAGACCAATTGTTTTCTGCACAAGCCCACACGCCAATGGCACCTTGACGCGTGAACTCATCAGGTCGGGCCGCCGTCCTATTTCCCAGCGTCAATGAGCATCCACTCTCCAGATAAGTGGCAATGATGATCACTTATTCTGTCTGCATGACTCATGTGGTGTGTATGGGTTGTCAATTCAAGCCTGACTGATAACAGAATGCTGACGTGACGCGGCTGTATGTGTTGCACCTTTTCAGATGCTCTTTAATCTTGAGGGCTACTTGTAGCTCTAGTAGGTTGCAACAGACACTGATTAACTGTCTTGTGTATAATAATCTCTTTTTTATACTAGTAATTATGTGCTTTGCCAAATGCATTTTAGTGAGAAGTTAATTGCTGCCTGCATTATAAATTACTGGAAACAAATTTTCCAGGAGGTGTGACGTTCAGTAGACTTTTGCCTCCTGTGACCAATGTGTTGTTAAGTTTAATATATTTGACACTAGCTGAAGGTCAGGGAACGATCACATTATAGGTTGAGTACTGACTAAGTCTGGGTGCCATCTCTTTCTTCAACGTCAATTTTGATTGACTGATCCTTAAAGGGGACATGACACTTGATTTTGGGGATTTTCTGACATACTGTGATGTCGGACATCTCTGTTAAAAATGATGAGTTCCGAACATGAGAAGAATGTAGAATGTAAAAAATGCTCTCTGGGTGTCAAAAGCCCAGACGTCAGTCTGCTCTGAATGCTTCATTTGCAAAAGTATCACTTTCTCCTTGTATTGATGTCAGATTACCTGTGTATGCTCTCAATTTATCATCTTAACTATTTGCATATTCCAAATTGGATTTGAGCTCTAATGTGTATAGATATTTTTTACTATAAATATAGACCCGGAGATTGTTAACTCACACTTTAAACCTTTATTTAATGTCTCTTGGCTACTTGGGGCAGCAGAAGAAATAGTGAAGACACTGACTTTTCATCACCTTTTAAGTTAGAATGGATAACTTGTTAGCCCACGGTTGCTTATTAATATATACTGTCATGTTTCTGCAGCTGGAAAATGAAGCTGGCGAAAAACTAAAAAAACAATAAAATTGTGGACTGTAAAAATGTTCTATAGGGCAGAGTGGAACTACAGAGTCGGGTGATAATTCTCTGTGTAGTTCTCGTGATCCATTGTTAATACAAAATCATAGATCACAACAGTTTTACGCTTTTGATTTACTGCTTTTTGTTTTATGTAGACAATGCCGGAGTTTGGGAAAATCTGCACAGTCATAATTTGTGGGGCCGGGATGTTCTTCTGTACTGCAACCCTACTTTGCTATTCATGCTGATAAGTAGTGTCTATTTTTGCATAAAACTTCTTGCCTTGTGTAGCTTTCAGTGATATATTAATAAAAAAAAAAAGAAAAAGACCTGTATCAAGCGAGAAATCGCTGTGAATATATTTGGAAGTCACCTCTAAAATATTTATCATCATTGTGCTGCGGCTACGACGAGAGAGAAGAAAGCGTGAAGGAGAGAGAACGTGTGGAAAAAGTGAGAGGAGGGAGGAGAGCGGTTGGACTCGCAGCATGTCTGGTTGTACCGGTCTCTCTGCCCCCCACAACTGAGCTACAGTTTCTCCTCATCGACTACAAAGCCTGCAGGTCTCAGCCCCTCGTGTTTGTACAGAAACATTCAGTTACACAGCGGAGGGTTTGTTTATTTTCATCTCCTATGTCTCCCTCAAGATTTTGATTAATTATTAATATTGTTTCCATTTCCTCCTCACTAATATTTTCAGTAAATGCCTACCCTGCAATACAATGCAAGAATGGTTGTTAGAACTGACGATTGACTGACTTGGCAACACGGAATATATGAGAATTTCACTTTCTGATTTCAGCGGAAGCCATTATTCACTAGATAGCCAGGTGTGCTCAATAAAGTGAAGGATTTATAGAGTGCTGCATATGAAAACTGAAAACACAAGCAAGTATAATATTTTTTGAATTTGCAAACCGAGAGGAACTGGCCAGCTGGGGTTAAAGAAAATAAGGAGTTTCCATTGTTGTGTACAATATGTCAGGCAGCTGCATGAAAGCAATATGAATCAGAAGGAAATTCTGAATGTGATGTATTGCCAGACATCTGCTGACACAGGTGTTACGGGGCCGATATTCAAATGTCAGCCTGTCACCGCTTCTAGAAATACGCCAAATCATTCTGTTCATGTCCTGTAAAAACGTTAGAGCAGGAGATTTCGCTGGTGTACAGTATTTCTGGTTTGTCATGAGGCACTTTCGACAGCGTGGCTTCATCTTAAATGAGGGTGACCGTCACCACTGAAGTGCAGTACAAAAAAAAATAGGAGAGAGGAGGAGGTAGTTTCAGTAAAAGTCAATAGCTTTAGACGAACCGGGAATGTCTGCAGCTGCAGGAAAAACACGCTAAAAAAGCAACGGAGAGAATTTCATGGCTTCATAATAGACAATCAACGGTTGAAGCACCTGCATACGGGCTGGAAATGAAGCACAAATGAGACGGCTAAGTACAGAGGCAGAGCTGGAGGTCTGAGGAAAACAGATGCCGGGCATGTGCAGGGTTGGTAAGAGGGCATCACTCTTTGTCTGCTAAGCCATGCAAACAGGAAATACAGGCTGTTTAAGTCAGCACAAGTGCCGCATTAACATAGTCTGTGAGACTTGATGAGCTCCAGACGCTGGCGGCATCGCAGATGATGGATAGATGGATGGATGGTTGGGTGGATGGATGAGAAAAAAAAATAAATTAAACTTGACTAACTTGATCATAGGGCTGCTCAAATATAGAAAAAAAAAAACATCACATCAAAACATCTCGTTTCAACTTGATTATATGATTTCAGAGATCATTTGACATGTACATCAAATCGAGATTAAAATTCAATTAACTGCACTTGATGAATTGTCTTACTCGATGAATAAACTGATCATAATTCTACTTCGTTAAGGCAAACATATAGACTATCTACATTAATCATATGTATACTGTATATTTTGATCATTTACTTCTACCGTCTCCGCTTTCTATACGTCTCTATCATGAATTTAGTGAATGGCTCTGCACCGCTCCACAGGCTGTGGATCATATATAGTTGGGAGACATGGCTAATTTGGTTAAGACATATCATTTAGTTAAAAAAAAAAATCATGATTTGATTTTCCTACTATTACATGTCAAATGCAACAACTTCAGCCGTGTTTTTTGGGAGATCCTGTAACACCTGGAAGCTACAGTGGATCCATGATGAGTCAATATATTTATGTTATTCCAAATAATGTCATATTTGACTATTTTCCTGTTCTAATGTAAAGTATTCTGTCATGTGCACACATAATCATCAGAAGGGATCCTCCTCTGTTACTCTTCCT
This sequence comes from Lepturacanthus savala, assembly GCA_030544235.1. Classification (NCBI taxonomy): domain Eukaryota; kingdom Metazoa; phylum Chordata; class Actinopteri; order Scombriformes; family Trichiuridae; genus Lepturacanthus; species Lepturacanthus savala. The sequence goes on from CM060461.1 coordinate 10,618,371, forward strand.
CAGATTTCTTCCTCTTTTTTTTCTTTTGGAGGGTTTTTGCTTGTACAATGTGAGGGTCTAAGGACAAGGGATGTTGTGTTGCTGTTGTACAAACTCTGATTTGTGAGTTTGGGCTATATGATTAAAATTGACCTGATTTGACTAAAAAAAAAAACACACTGAAGTAAAAACACATGAATCCAGTTCAAGAGCCAGTGTAAAGGCAAAAAGAAGCTTACTGATGTAGTCCGTAGGTTTGAAAGTCTATCAGACAACAAAGCAATGTAAACCCATTTATGATACTGTGAGACAGATTAGAACAATTTAGTGACAATATCCCTACATCTGGACAATTGTAGGTTAAAGCACTAGACAAACGGTTCCCATCCAGTGGCTCACAGCTCAAGGTATTGCATGTCAGCCACCAATTTTTAGTGAAAAAAGTTAATCATTAAAAAGCATTTTAATCAGATTTATACATATCTTATTTCTCTTCAGATTTATCTTGGTTGTAAACACTGTTATTAGGCTTTTTTTCTCATTCTGCAAAGAACTGAACTGTACGTGCAATAATATATGTAAGCTCATGTGTGAGGATTAAAAAAAATCAACATTTAGTAATTAAAGTGGGTTATTTTTTGCCTCCACGAGTTGTCATGGCTTCTTCTTCTGAATATTTATTTCATCAACTTTCTTTTTTTTGTTAGTAGCCAAATCATTTTTTCAGAACTGCATCCAACTAGCTAGTGGCTACTTTTCTGCCAAAGATGGAAGCAGGAGGGGGACAGTTTTACCACAGTGAAAATTTGGCTGTAGGATTTCGTGATCGAACAAGGGTTTTTCTGTTATTTGTTATACTACTTCAGTCAAAAACAGAAAAAAACATGCAAGTATTAAAATGTTCTGCCGTTTTAACTTGTGTTCTCTGATTCTCTGAATTTTTATTCCAATGGGCTTGTGATGACTCAAATGATCCTTTCTGTTGGGTAAATTGGGTAAAATTCCTTCACTTTTAAGACTAAATACAGTTGAACTCACCAAATTCATGTATTATTTGTCTTGAGGAGATAATGATTCTGTTTACAGCCGAGACTACTAATTATCCTGGTAGATACTTATCCTTGCACTCTATAATAGCTGGGTGGAAACTCGGAGCCACAAATGGAAATGAGTAGAAATGCAAGGTGATCTCTTTAATGAATTCAATATTTGCTCTGATCTAAATTTTAAATTTTGGGAAATCATAAATAAATTCATTTATTCATTCATGACAGGAATGACAAGCCACAGTGCTTCAGCTCTCACAATTCTGTAAATTCATGAATTAATGTATAATTCTTAGGTTCAAGGCCTTGAGTTGGGACCTTCCTATGTGGAGTTTGCGTGTTCTTCCTGTGTCCAGGTTCTTCCCCTTCCTCCCCCAGTCCACAGAAATGCTGACATTAATTGGAGACTCTAGATTGACTCTAGATTCTGGAAGATTGTAAATGTGGATACCTGAAATTACAATTGTGGATGGGAAGAATATAATTGTGGGTATATCAAATGTTCTTTTTGAGTAGGTTAAATTATCACACATATCCTGACTTTTAAATGTTAAAATGGCTTGCCATCCCACTTTGTATTTTTACTTTCTCCTGTTTCCTCGTAATCTCTCTTTTAGCCTTTCCCCTTGGTTTCTCTCCTTACAAGCTGCTGTTCCTTCCCCCTTCTCTGGTCATCTTTGCTACAACCTAATTTCCTTCCTTCCTTGCATCCTCAGCCGTCCTCTTCTTACCAGCGAGGCATTTCAAGCCTGCTCCTTAGGCTGAACCTAATTAATAATTAGTGAACTATCTTTGTATACTTTGGAAAGTTTAAAAACAGATTCTCACTTTCTTAATGAATAAACAAACATATATCAGACTCTTGGCTGCCCTGCTTTAAATAGAGCAAATAAAATCAAAGTAAAGCAAACCGCTTCCCTTTTTGAAGAGTAAGACCAAACTGTATTCCTCATTCCTCTTGAGCTTTCTTGGCTCAAGAGTTTTTATTTCATGTTTTATGTGTTATTTTCACTTCAATCATCATGTTGTTAATATATTTATCTTAATATTTTTCTCCACTTAGCAGCAAAGGTACGAGTTAAAGAATGAGTTGCAGGTGCAGGGGTCCAAATAAACACTGACATTATTTATTTCTTGCCATATTCACTCCTCCTGTTCATACTAACCATAAGAAGATACCGTCTACTTTAATGTAAATCCATAAAACTCCATCTTTGCTAAGGCTAATAAAATGAAGCTACCAAACTAGTCAAATCATGTATATATTCTATACTTCCAATGCAGCTCAAAAGGGAAATACTCTCCAAGGAAACACAAAGAATTTGAAGCTAAAAAGACAGTAAATGTGGCATATATCCACTTGATATGACTAATTCAGATGTCTGAAGCCCCATATAAGATTCAGATAAACTTCCATCCATTTATGCTCAAAATGACTGTGTGGGCATTTTTTTGTTTGTTTGTTTGTTTTTTGTTTGTTTGTTTTTTTTGGGGGGGGGCAACATCTAAAAAAATGTATTAAGTTTAAAATTTAGTAAGTTGCTTTAATGGCCACTTGAGGTTGGCTCCAAAAGTAAGTGAATCCTTTACAGCAGAAATAAACATGTTTACAGGCTGGTATTATCTATAGATAATTGACTTATTCATGGAAAATGTACAGAGGGTGAATTTTTATATGACTCACCTGCTTAAATTTGACAAAGATAATTAAGTGGTCACAGCACAAAAAATAATCCAAATATGATCACTTCTGGCTCAAAAAAACCCTATTCTTTATGCAGTCCCATCATATGCTTTGAAAGCGCATTTGTTATATGTTTTACCAGCCTGTATGAACATGAGGAATGATATATAATACTGTTAATATGGGCTCCTGACTGTTGTTTACGTACATAATATAATAGGGAACCTAACTTTTAAGATTGAAAAAAAAATAAAAATTTGGAACAGGAAAAACTGGAAAAGTTTAAATTAATAATAATATATATGTGACAGAAGGAGAAATTCTAAATGAGTGAGAAGTTAAGAACTGAAACCTTGGCTGTGCCGGAGTGTTGGAGAACACACACCAACACAAAACACCAGTGCACACATTATGATTATGCAGCCTCTGAGAGAGGATCCGTGGCACAGGAACAACAGTGCTGAACACACAGATGGCTCTCAGTGTCCTAGTCCAAATGCCGCGAGGCTGATCCTGAATCTCTGCCGAACTGGGGCACAGGAAATGAAGGCTTCGGTTCCAAAAGTCTTGTCCAGGCTCAATCTAACAGACCCTGTGGCGTTCCTCAGCAGCGTAGCATGAATTCAAATCTCATTAATTACAGCTAAATGACTCCTCTCGTTAACCTTGCGCTCTTGGTTTTTGCCTGGTGACATCCTGTAAGACCTTACCAGCCCTCATTTTCTACGAAGCTAGTTAATTGAATGATTGGTAGGTAACAGATTTCTTATGAGTTTCCTATTTTGCTACGGAGTCTGATACTGAAATGATACAGAACACCTGGACAGGAAGTGGGAAACGCAACAAGGGAAGTCAGAGGGATTTAAACCATTTTAAATCAAGCTTGGACATTATCACTCTACCTTCTTCTTCCAGACAGTTGTTACTGATTGCTACCAGTGATTGCTCAGGGAAGTTTCCAGGGAGTTTGATCCCTTGTGGCGTGAACCCAATACATGTGAAAATACATGCACACTTTTGATTTGTGCTCATGAGTGTGTAAAAGGGGAATAGGGAGAGAAAGAGAGAAAGATAAAGGCACTACACAGTTCAAAGCAGTGACCTAAATACAGGTACTGTGGTAATGTACCATGCTGGATCTTTTCTTAATAGCCTGCAACACCACTATTGAAATAAAACAAACTTGGAGTGATTTTCGTTCGGACAGGGCACTCTCTTCAGTGTCCTCTGCATTGGCAGCTCATTCCCCCCGCATTTTTAAGTCTAAAATATTATGACATTTCTCAGCATTTCTATTTAGAGGTCTGTAGATTTATCTGTGATCTGTGTTCTCGGATGATTAGAAATATGTCTATAGGTAAAATCTATGGCCGAGAAAAAAAACAACAAAAAAACGAAAACAAAAGAATCACAACATTCCGTTTGCCAGGTCTCATACCGACCGTGTGCCAAGCTAAATCTGCCAGGCCCTCTGCAGAGATATAGAGCACAATGAGAGTCGTAGGATGAGGTGACAAATCACCACCACCACCACTTAAGCTTCTGCTTCCTGCCCACACTGCAGAACAATGTAGAACTGGCCATATGTGAAAACCACTGAACGCCATGCAGCAGCGGCAAAATAAGGCGTGCTTTTATATTGTTGCCAAGCAATACACTGTGTATAGCTAAAAAAGTCACTGGGTTCATTCCTGCATGTTGATCCTTTCATTATGACCTTCCCTTCAGTCGGTGGTATGCTAAAGGAATGAAATGGACATCTTTTGTGATATGTCATCTAGGTCTGATCGATCTGTAATTTTAGATTGAAAACCACGTCAAAGCTGCAATTTTGTTTTCCGTTGTTCTAACCCAGGTTTTGTTTTCATTAACTACAACAATTTCATTAATTACATTAATTACAACTTCAACAATTTGTCCAAACCACAAAAATGTTGAATTTAACAATATAAGAAAAGATCTGACAGGTGAATGTGGTTTTACCAGAGAACCACTCGCTGCCTCACCACATTTAGTGCCGACAGCACTGGTGGATAATCTTCATACACACACGCGCACACACGCGCGCACACACACACACACACACACACACACACACACACACACACACACACACACACACACACACACACACACACACACACACACACACACACACACACACACACACACACACACACACACACACACACACACACACACACACACACACACACACACACACACACACACACACACACACACACACACACAACCCTGGCAGCAGTGCTAGGGGAGTACATGTGACAACATTTCCAGTGAAGTAAATTTTTGCATTGTAAGATAAAAGTCTGTGACAAATAAAAGAAAGAGACTTTTTTGCTAAATTTTATTTAATAAAGTGTTTATGATTTATGATTTTGTCTCGTGTTCTTTCGTCAACAAAATTTCATCTCATCTTTGTCTCGTTTTCGTGATGAAAAAAAAAACATTGCTGACGAATAGATTTCATCTAGTATTATCTGATGAAATTAACACTAGTCTGTACCTATTCTGTGCTAGTACCAGAGTCTAATTCCTTGTATGTGTGCATACTTGGGTCAATAAAACGAATTGTGGTTCTAATAAAACACAGTATGTCAAAATTATTAACTGAGCACAATATAGTATAATATTAGTTCAGATTTGAGGTACTGATTATTGAAATCAGTTTGCTTTTGGATGCATTAACTGATATTACTGATTTCAGTAAAGTGGTTCAAAGAGCGGAGGTGGTTGACCGATTCACTGTCAAAGAAGAAAATTAACTACTATACTCGTAAATTAGAACTAGAGACGCTGCAGGAACAAATCTCACTTGTAAAGCCCTTCAAATATAATTTAATTCATGGCTAGCGAACTGTACATGAAATTAACATGCTCTGGCAATACACAGCTACAAGGCACAGCACATCAGAGCAGTGTGTGCGCGTCTTTTTTTAAATCTCTTCTTTGACTCTGATTGGGATGAAAGTAATTGGAAGAGGCCTGTTTACCCAAAAATATTGTTTTGCAGCATTTGTCGCTCAAATAAATGTGGAAGCAAACACAAACCAGGACTTTGTGCTGAATGTTTGAATAAAACAAACAGAATTGTGGTATGCGTGTGGTGTGTGCTATGTGTGTGTGTGCGTGCATGTGGACAAATAAAACAATGTCTAAATATGACAGTTTGCACATTGTCTGTTAATAATTCATTTGCTCTATGAATTCCAAGATTAACAGAGCCTATTTTTCCTTAGATGATTCACATAGTCAAGCATTTTTAGATGTTTCTTTGGCATTTTCCAGTCCTATAAACATAGAGATGTAAGTCCTATTTGTGTAAAAAAACGCTTTTTATTCAAAAGCAATTAAATCCAATTGATAAATGCCAAAGGCATCAAATATGATGACATTAAAAAGTGTAATGACCTCCAATGAGCCAATGAAATCTCAGACTGCTTACAGGAATATTTCCCACTTTATTCCCCTGACTGACACTAAAACAGATTCATATATATATATATATATATATATATATATATATATATATATATATATATATATATATATATATATATATACAGGCTCATCTCACCCACAGGTCAAATTTTAAGTTTCAAATTAAAATGCTCATCAAAAGAGACGGACCTAACAGCGTGCCTTGAGGGTGCCAACAAATCCATTACATGTGCTTGGTTTAAGAGAGGCCCAGTGCATCAAGCATCTGTACATAAAAAAAGAGTGTGAATTCATCTTTGGAAGGATAATTTACCACATCACGTGCACGACCCATCTCCTTGAGTCCTTGGGTAACAATCCAAGCAACAGGTGCTGTATCCAACAGTCAAGCTATAAGGGACAGCATTTTTTAACAATAATCAGCTATTTACATGCAATTCAAGCTTTAAAATCAATTTGTGTGTGCTTTCATTCATCCTCATCTGAAATGAATTAGGAGCAGAGCTGCAGCAGACAAATAAGTACAGGACAGAGTTTTCTGTCACACTCAACGGACAGGGCAGAGAAAGCAAGGCGTCATTATGCAAATAACAAGGGCTGCCAAAAATCTGGATCGTATCCTTTGAGAGTCCATGTCTGAACAGCTATATCTCATACATTTGAATAGAAATGTGCGTGCAAATGCATTATTTTACACGGGCTGAATCAGGTTGGAAGGTGAAAATTTTATACCTTGAAATATGGCCGCTGAAGATTTCTACAACGTGATGATTAATGGAAAAGAGGTCAATAGGAGGCTGTTAATAATGCTGATAATTTGAGAAGCAGCCCTGGAGTTGATAGCTTGCTTTAATGACTTTTTAGTTAACAGATAATAATTATTGTTTTTTATTAAACTCAAAAACTTTCTTTCAATTTCCTTTCAGACTGATCTCCCAGCCTTTGCTGCCTTGATCAGTTAAGAAGGTTCATTTCGGATATTTTGCATCATTTAACAAAAATCCAGTCTTACGCTTAAATGTTGCTGTCATTCAAAGCTTTAGGAGTCTATTTCCGTCCTTACACGCTTTAAGCTTCATCAGCTCTCATCAACTCAAATGCCAGGCTGACCGGACCTGCCTGCTTCCTCGTACACCAGCCTGCTCTGCTCCTGATGCTGAAAAAACATGAAAAACAACAACAACAACAACAGCCTCCGGCTGTCAAGCATGTTACAAGCTAATTTCAGATTAAACTATGTTGCACATGTCAGAGGCAACTGTCAAGCAACTGTGGCATCATCCACAGGGAACATGAAGGCTTTACAAAAAACACAAGGCATGTTGCACCATGGGAGGGAAAGTGAATTTTGCCAGCAGGGGGACAGAAGGCATAAGAGGTTTATGAGACAGTTGGGATGCAATCAAGCTGTTTTCTGACAGCTGACAGGGGATTGATTTACAGCTGTGCTATATTACAGATATTTAAAAAAAATGGGCGAAATGCAATCAATGGCATTTGTATGCACAACCATGGTTTGAGCGAAATTAGGAGCAAAGTGGTGAGACATGACTGCTGCAAGCCATGACAGGCTACTGATCAAAGAATCCAGGAGCACTGAACGCCACACTCAACTCACTAACTGGGTTTATACTCCTGAATTCATCCCTGTACAGTTATGTGAACCCTAATTCACTATGACACGTTGATGCGCGGCGTGGTCAGATGATGTCATCATGATGAAATGCAGATCGTCTTTCCAAACCGGAGCGTGAAGGGCAGAGGCAGTTTTAATTTCCTCATGTTAGGAGATCAGATGCGATAAGATGAGTACGAGAGCATACGCTGCTGCTACTGCTACGCCGCTCTATTGATTGGTTTGTGACCATTTGTGTTTTTTCCTCATTAGGTGACATAGATAAGTGGCATAGATTGAGTGAAATAGACAATTTGTTTCATTGTTTAACTGAAAATGAGCTTTTGTTATGTTAGAATAAGTTGTGAAAACCCCTGCTGTTTTTTCTTATCTACAGTGTAGTCATGTCTGTGGACAGCTCAAATTAATGTGTATAATAATTATTACATAAAGCAACAGAGATAAATCTGCATCTTTTACACCTCATTCCCTCCCCTCTACACACAGCATCCCACAGCAAACACAATCATAATAATATATAAAACAAATAGTAGGCATAAAAGAAGCAACAGGGCCGGCAAACAACAATTATTTTCATTTTCAATGAATCTAACACTTATTTTCTTGATAAATTAATCATTTGTTTTGTCTATAAAATGTCAGGAAATAGAAAAAAAAAATACCTCACAGCTCAAGATGACACCTTCCAATCTCTCATCCTCTCTTAGCCTCATGTGGATAAAATCTTTTTTAAACACAGCTGTTTGAGGGATGCATAGCAATGAGGTGATCAGGTTTTGCCGGCGCCCCCTGCCACCGCCATCTTGTCACTGTGTGGAAAAGCATCACTTTCCTTCTTTATGAAAGTATAAAGCCCAGCATGCTGTACTTATACACTGTAACACTGTTACCTTAAAGTTTATGGTAACTCACTGGCAACAATTATTCAGAAAGTTACTGTAATTAATTTTACAATAGGAGTACCAAACTTTTGTTTAAATTTGTGCCTTTACTGCAAAATAAAAATCTATTAATTACAGTGATTTTACTTGTATTTACAGTATTGGGTGATTAACCATATACACTAACTCTGTGATTAATTACTGTGACTTTCTACAGTAATACTAATGTGATTTATTGTAAAATATACAGCAATCTACTGTAATAATCTACAGGAATGTCACTGTGTTTAACACAGTAAACGGCAGTTTTCACAGCAAAGTTTTACAGTGCAGGCAAGTAAATACTGTGGTAGTTCAAGCTCAGTGGCTTTACTTAACTTGAACAGGAAAAACTCCTTCAGAATCCCAGTGTACAATGAGCAACTATTTATTCCTCAGTTTGTTCTTCAGTTTGATCTTCTTGCAGGAATATTCAAAGTTACGTTTTCCTAATCATCAACATCCACCACAGTAAGAAAAGGGACGCATAACTACAGCAACCCACATCACCTTTTCTGATCTAAAAAGCGTTAATAATACCAAATTATAATTAAAACTATTCAATTAATTCAGTTAGATCTATTTTAATTTACATTTAAACTTTTATGCATAATGAATGTTCTCAACAGAGCCTAAAGGTTGCAGTATGTTAACTGACAATTAGTTACACATGCCAATCCCTATGTAGATGTTAAGTCAAGGTCACAAAATGATTTTTGTGACTTTATTCATGTGTGTGTATAATGTCTGTTTTTCTGCTCTTAATCATCTTAATTCAAATGTATTCAGGTCTCCTATAATCTTATGGGATATCATTTCCATATTGAAAAATCACTCTTCATCTCCTTCGTGTTTCCCGTATTTCCATCTGCTTGGTAAGTGCTACAAATTCTATTACAAATTCTGTTACAAATTCTAACAAAGTATTTATCAGAATAGCTGGAGAGTAACTAAGGACATGCTTTCAAGATAAATGAGCAGCTAAAATAAATCAAGCGCTAAATAAGCATGTTATGTTTATATACTTGTGCTCATACGGGGGAGCTTAACACTTTCTACACAAAGTGGGAGTTGGATCTTTCTAAAAGATGCAGGGTTATTAGTAAAGGTGAAACCAGAGAACTGTCCAAACCGTAACCGATGTACATAAAATAAGTAGGAAAGCTAAAATGTGTTACGTTTTATGATCAAGAAACATAACTTTTAAATGACAACAATCTGCAATGGCAGCCTACATTAACTCAAGTGAACTACCTGAATTGTTCAGTACATTGATTTCCCATCGCCTGTGATTCAGTCAGTGTGTGTGTGTGTGTGTGTGTGTGTGTCAGGGAAACAAAAGCAGGCTGTGTCTCAGTAGCACCATACAAGAAGTCCTCATGGGTAATTGAAGAGAGATTGAGGAGTTGTAACAGAAACTTAAGAGTGTCCATCTGACGCACACACACAAGCACACATGCACACACATGCACACACACACGCACACACATAAACAGTGATGACAACAGTCTCAAATGGGTTTATGCTTGGGGCTTTTTTTTTTTTAATAAAATTGAACAACTTGAAAATACTTCCTCTCTATATTTAGGTGCACTGACAAGCATCCTTTGGAACATCTATCTTTCTATGTGTGTGTGTGTGTGTGTGTGTGTGTGTGTGTGTGTGTGTGTGTGTGTGTGTGAGAGAGAGAGAGAGATATGTACATCCTTGGATGTACAGTTTTTTTCGAATGTGCAGTGGCTTATGATGCACATGGGAAAATGAAGCAAGCCTTATACACTTTGAAAGATCATTTGAAAGGAAACTGTTCTGCTTAAATTTGCAGATGTATGCATTTTTTTTTTAGGCGGAACGCCGTCCTGCCCTGACAGTTTGACAACTATTTTGACAGGTTGCCAGGTTGCAGTGACAGATTGGATGAAATTGTCTGTAGAATGTGATGATCTGGCAACTTGGGTAACGTCAGACAAACATACGAAACTGGATCTGTGAAAACTATGCATAATAAAGTTTAATGGCAAGTTATGTGAAAAAAGAGTATCTATGTGTGCCTGTATGTATGTGTGTGCTTGTGTGACTGAGAAAGCAATCAATGAACTGGTCTCTAGAGAAAGTGGCTGTGCTCTTATATAAAGTGCTGCTCTGTGGAGCCTGTATGTACCGTAGACACCCGTCTATTAGTCTGCAGAAGATCATCCCTGTTGACTATGACATGAACTATGACAAGGGTTCTTCCTGTCGGGTGGAAACACACTGCACTGCACCAGCATCAGAAAACTAAAAGTACTCAACTACTATTAGTATGAAGCATCAGTGTGTAAGCAGCATGTTAATGTTGGAACTACTTTATATAGAATTAGCTAGTTTAGTCCACTGGTTCCCAACCTAGGAGTCAGTCCCAGAAAAGTGTCACCAAATAAATCTGAGGGGCCATGAGATTTTGATGGGAGACGAAAGAAGAACAAACAAAGTTCTGGTACATACATCCATTTTCATTCCTTTCTCTTATGGCTGAGTTCTGGTGAAATTATGTGAACATTAATGAAACCAAAATGAAATGAAACCATGCGTTGGGAAAAAAAATCACTATTTGTTGGAGGTGTTAATAACTCAGACACCTGAAATATGACCCCAATCAGACACTGCTGTTTGTAAGATATCAAAAGCCCAAGAAGATGGAAACCACTGGTTTTATATTTAGCAATGTCTTGTATTTTAAAATACAGAAACACATTTACATCAATGGCAATGCATTTGATAGTTGTCGAGGCGTTTTACTCAAAACTACAAATGTCAATCTAACAACAATTCATTGACTGATAAAAATAAACAAAAATGTCAGATTCAATTTTTTACATATGGCCAAATTATTAATCCTCTTATCCTTTCAGCACTAAGTATCACTGTTATGCAATTTCTGAGTAAATTCAGAAAAAAAAGAAGAGCAGGTGCTGGTATCCTCCTGTTTGAAGTTCAATTCTCTTCATTGTGCTTCACATTGTGCATGTGAAACGATGCTTCACGCTGGCAGCATTAGAGTGGGCTGCTTCTTAAATGGATGATAATTTCATCCACGCCAGATGAAGCGTTGCATGTCTTTCTTCGGGGCTCTGGGGCAGGAGCGCGGAGACTGGAAGCAGGTTTGATGAATCACACCCTGATGTACTTACATTCCCTCAGCTAATCATGTACACCATGCTGCAGTAATTTAGTGCCCTTGGGAGTCACAGCTAAATCCTCATAATGATATACTAAAACATAAAAAGGCTGGAAAACGCACTTGACAGATAAGCCGAGGTATCAGGAGGAAAGTAGTGTTTATCGGTTGTGTACAAGTCATTGCGGAGCAAGATTTTTTCTTTACTACGTTTTAATCATTTACATCGGAGTGGAATTACAGTCTGTCTGAATGTGTTTGGCTGTCGCTGAATGAAGGACCATGAATAAGAAGGGCCATAAGGGCTGAAAACGCCATCATTTAAGTGGAAGCATCCTTTAATAGTGCTGCATCATTTCAAACAAGGAACGTGCTGTTAAAGTCATGCAACTCACTGTTCATCAGCTTTATCATCACAGTATGAGTATTTATTATCAATCTGTGGTGTTGCTTCTCGCCGCCGCGGTTGTCATTTGTTTTTACAGTGACAGTAGCACTGAATCCATAAGGTTAAAGTAGCTCTACTTTCATTCCTGCTACAAAAAAACTACTGCAGCCACCTCCATGTGTGGATCCGCACAACATACCTTGACTTTTTCTTCTGCCAAATAATTCAGTGCTTTGTGAGTGTTGCACTTTAGCGATTTGTTATTATGAACTGCTTAGCACTTTCAAATTTCCACAAACCATATTTCTTCATAAATAACATGCTTCTAAATCCCCCTTGTCAAATTCTGAAGGCGCTTTCCTCTACATGCAGCCTGCTGTATTTCAGCATGTGTATAGTCCTTACAGAGTATTCTTCTTAAACTGGAAGGCAAAAGTAATTCATCAAAATGTGCTCACCGCTGCAATAAAGTGAATGCGGACATGAAGGTGATCAGACATGACTAAGCATTTCTTGCAGCTTGACATGATGCATATTTAAACGAGACCTGAATAGGCCTGAGGACACAATCCAAAGTTTGGCAAACAGAGAGAAAGCAAAACCAGCAGCAACATGAAGTGCCGCCAATTAGCGAGCGGCCATGGGTAACAAAAAGTTGTCTTTTCATCGCGAGCTTCTTCCTGCATCAAAAAAGCACATCTTGAGAGGATGTGGACTATAAATACTCGGACTTCATGGCTCCAAAATGAAAGAAGTGTCTAAAACCTGCATTTTATTTAATGGCCATCAGGGCCGACGAGTCCACCGACTCACAAAGAACTCCAGTTGTATGGAAACCTACAAGAAAATCATCCTATTTCTAGGTAAAGACTTCACTAGTAAAGACTGGAGTATAGTCTTATGGTCTCCATCGATAGTTTAAAGTCTTCTTCAATACAGAATGAAATTTAAAAAAATAAAATTTGACAATACTTGATCTCTGAGTCAGATCCACTCCTTCCCTCTTCCCCTGCTCTACTTTGTTGCCCAAATAGTAACTTCTGGCTGAAAAAAAAGCGTGACACTGACAGTAAAATCCAAACTGGCAGCAGTCAAATCATTACTTCTGTAGCTTAATATTGCAAGTCCAAAAACGAATGGGTGACATCATGGTGATTATGTCTATTATTTACACACTGTGGCGCTGTGCCACAGATTGAAAACCAAGTGCCACAAATTGATTCAAACTCAATGTCGTTGTCACTCACACACAGAGAAAGTGAGAGACCAACATAACATTTTCAACCAACCCAAGCACAACTCAGACCTAAAGTTATCTTGCAGTCTTCTTGCACCCCGCAATGCTATTTGGTCTGTGGGAAACAATGGAACCCTATAAATTAGATTTGAATTTATGTAAAGACTCAAAGAATCAGAGAATACGAGCTAGTAAATTTAACTTAAAAAAAACATTCTTTATTTTAAACTATTAACAAGACAATCACTTAAGCTCTCATCATTTAAGCCACACAGCTTCCATGGCCATCTGCAGGAACTCAGTCCTTTCTTAACTTTTCTCTACTTAGTTTATGCAACAAGCTCAACAGCTCATAATGAATAAATGAGCTAAGAAAGGCAGCAAGTCTTCAAAGTGAATAAGCTAGAAGCTACAAATATTTGTTTCTTTTTAATACTAGTTAAAATAAATCCACAAATATTAACTAACAAACTGGGGATGTTTAAATGAAACCCAAACCACAATATAATAAACTCATTCACATTCTTCAACCAGCATTTTCCTCCTCATGTGCCGCTTTTCTCCTTGTTCCTGACTTTACTGAGTTATCAACTTTCTCCTCGGCTGCCTGCGCCGTCTTTGACTCATCGGACAACTCTGACTGCGATCCAACTAATTTGCCAGACGTCTGTTGACCTGTAAATCTCAAAAAAAAAGAAAAAAAAACCTTCGGAAGCCTACGCAGAGATGACACGTCAAACAATGGCTCCCTGTCCAAATATTTGCAAGGCCCTCGCTAAATAAATCGTCTTCCGTCCTCTCTCCCTCGCCTGGGCGTCGTGTGAGTCACCTAATAGCCCTGAATAAAGGTGTTGGCTGATGCATTAGCCTGTTCCTAGATGAATCACCAGATGGCACCGTGAGAGGATGGCTCAAACACAGGAAGATTAGGTGATACAGGCATGCTGCCAAATCCGTTTTATGAGGAGAAAAAAATAATCAGCTATACTTTTTAAATTGCTGTACTACACTGGTAATGGTCCAATTGAAAGCTTTCTTGACACCAAAGGCCTCTGGTGTATGCTTTACCTCCTTTACAGCTCGTGAAGTCATTATGTACACAGGGGGAGAGGCTGTCGGTGAATATTATGGAATAGTAGTGATCAATTAAAGAAAATATTCATTTAGCTCATTCTGTGTGTGCGTGTGTGTGTGTGTGTGTGTGCCCTTCTGACCCTCTAAATAGATCTATTCATCCCTCAGAGGATGTGGCTTCTCCACAGACACCCCTGCCGCTGCTGCCGCCTCTGGCATACTAAACTCTGCTATAATCCACCCTCCGCTTCGTTCTTCTGCCCTCTTCTCATGATTCCCTCCTCCGCCAACCTTCCCTCTCCTCCTCTCCTTCCTTCCCACCACCTCCTCCTTCTCCCCCTATTTATCTTTTATCTATTCATCATCAGCTCATCTCTTTCCTCCAGCCCTCCTCTACTTATCCTTTTTTGTTTCCCTGCTCATTTTGCTCTCCCCATTCTCATTTGTTCTGTCGCTTTCTCCTCCATGGCCCATTCCTCTGTGGTAAATTATTAACCTGAGAGGTCTTCAGTCTTCATTTTACCTTACATGAAACGCGAAGCGTCAAATGACACAATATATTATCTGACCTCGTATATCAGGCCCTGTTATCGTGCAAAATCAGCACAGGAAGCACACCGCTGCGCACAGTAAAGACAAGTACATCATGTGGCTCGATTCAACTGGTCTTTTCATGATTTGACTTTTACTTACTTTACACCAGTACTTCAGGATCTGTGAGTTTTCATTGTCAGAAATATTCATTTTTCTATATCTATATTAACAATTCTGATTAATTAAAATGGGGTATTTTTGCACATTGCTTATAATATCCTTGTATACTCTATAATTGCTACACTTCAGGGCTGTCACTTTAAAAAAAAAGTCAAAGTTTAAATTAAGTTTGAACCAACGTTATAATGGTTTGGCATTTTTGTTAGTTTTGTTTTTATTTTGATTTGGATTTCACTTTCAATCATAATTCTGTCATCCACTTTTTTTGTCCACCTGTGCATGTTTCATTTCAATATTGATCACTGAAACAGGTGCCTATAATTTAATAGGAATAATCGCATACAAATAGGACACAGATTTGACTAAAACTGGAATTATTTGTTAAAATTCAATTTTCATACATATGAAAAAACAGCTGATAACCCACAGCATTCTATAGAATGTGTTATTTGTTTATTTGTAGAAGTACTGGAAGAAGTCTGGAGGGAATTCACGAGAGCGACAGAGTTTGCAGTAGGTTGTTGTTATACAATGCAACTCCTCACCACATGTGACAGAAACAGAGATAAGTAGGATGAGGTGGCATCTCCATCCTTCCTGTGATACAGCAGTGAGTTCTCATCCTCATTCATTCAAATTCCAGATATATCCGAACCTTTTATTTGTTGTCCACTGATGTACCACAACTAGTAATAATCCTTCTAACTAATCCACATCAAATCTCTCACAATGCTAATCCGGAAAGCATGATGGTCGGCGGCAGCCATTCATCTGTAAACACTTCTAACTGTGCTCCGGCATGCATAATTAAATTGTGATGGTAATTTGTTATATTGCTGGGCTTGGCAACGGCTTAACTATTCATGTGCTGAGGGTTCATACTTCTACATAATGGGGCGGGACGTTGTGCATTATGAAGACAAGCATGACCGAGGGTGAGGAAAATAGAACATTACATCACGGCAAATTAACAGGCACCCGTTTCAGTGTGTAAAGTACTTTAAATGAAAGGATAAATGCAGTTTGTCTTTTAAGCAGCTGTCCTGATAAGGAAAACAATTCTTGATATCTTCATGACAAAAACGGGTCACTTGACGAACTTCCAAAATGGACTCATGAGTATTTTTTCTGGTCTGACACCTCTGTAGTTGGGGCCTGGTCAACTTTAGACAACTAGAACTACCGTAATTTCTGGACTATTGAGCACCACACTCGGCCACACTTGACAAGGTATCTACTTTGCAACAAGGTATTTATGGTACACAGAAAAATGATAGAAAGATTTTTTGAGTTTTTTATTATCATATGTAAGAGTTCATGCTACCACAGAGGGGATTGTCGGGACAGAGATGGCTGTTTGGGGGAATTTTTTATTCACAAACTCAGAAACCCATGTTTTTTGTGGGTGTTGTACAGACCTTTGAAAACAAATATCTTTCAGGACAATAAAAATTCCTCTCATGTGTGAATCGGAATTTTTATTGTTCTTTTTTCTTATTTGCAGCTGCACGTTCACATCTTTAAAGGTTGTGTTACTATTTCTCTGCCTTTGAAGAAGATAGTCGATGGCCTTGGTGGCTTTACTGGAAATCTGCAGTTCACAGGAGAGAATCCGTGTTCATTTCTACATTCAGTCTGCGATTTTACATTTAAATTTCCATTATTACAAGCTACATTCAAAGGAAAGAAGAAAGAAAAAAAGCAGAACCTTTTTGGTGTGGTCCCCATATCATCATATCCTCTAAGAAAATGTCTCTTTAGTAACCGCTTCACAGCTTACACCCTATCATAGACCTATAGATAGAAATATTGATGAATCCTCCATGCCCATTCGGGATTGCATAACCTGTACGCTGCAGTTGTGCCACAGACCGACATTTCCTGCACAAACACATCCATGTGGTATTCACTCACTCACTCGTAGGAGGTTTACGCCGCATGTTACAGCAGCGGGCCTCTTCGCGGCGAATGAATATATGCAGAAACCGCTGTAAACGTGTAATGTTTGTTTGAAGGTACGATCCCCCCGCTGAAAACCCTGAGATCCACCTACTTAGGCACATTAAAAGCCAACCACGTAGCACACTCACCACATTCGTTTTCTCTCTAAACTACAGTAACCGCGGGAGAGCGCCAGGGATTCAGCAGCGTGACGTGATTGATCTGAACATTTTACTTCTGAAAAGGCTTTGCTCCTTTCCTGCTGAGTGCTCTGTCTGATTGATTGCTGCTTTTGTGTGTGTGTGCGTGCATGTGTGTGTGTGTGTGTGTACTTTTCATATCAGTGCAATTATTGAGGAAATTATTAGAATCAACTTACTACAAATTTGTCTGACAGGTGATTCATAATACATATAAACAAACCATTAATCAATCATCCACTAATGATTTCTTCATGAATATTTCATAATTAACTAATCATTTATAGATGACTTACAACATATTTGTGATATGTTAATGAAGCATTAATTAATCATTTACGGAGGTATGTTTTATGTGATGATAAGTGATCATTAACTCATTTCTTTTTAAATGACGTACTTACCAAAATTACATTTGAAAAAGAGGGAACAGTGTTTTTTTTTTTTTGGAGCCAGCTTCTAGCAGCCGTCAGTGCCATTACTTCCACATTGATTTCAGCCCTGAGCCTTGAGGAGTGTATTTCAAATTATAGCTACAAGACATATTGAAAAAAAAAAAAGAGGAAAATAAGTGGCTAAACCTTTCAGTGCCAATCAACTAGGCGCTTTCATGTCTCCATTTTCTTTTCAAATAAAGTCTTGAATAATTTTTGCCTGACTTGTGAAATACTCTCACACCGGTTAATGAAATCAACTACAGCTCCACCCTCAACTGGAAAAGCTCTAAAGAAATCAACACCAACTTTGTAGATTAATCAAGATGGCTAAAGGTCAGCTCATTTACTCAAATTCAGTATAATACCTGCACCAGTAAATATGGTGAGGGTTTGACACATTAGATTACTGTAGACAAATTATAGAGGAGCTTTGGCTCTCCTGTCTCTATAGTCTCTGTCTAACCCATGAGCCAATTTACATCTAAATGTAACAAAAACACTGAAGTGAATTTATGGATTCATGTCTTCTCTCTCTGTCTAATTTTCCTCTATATACATGAAACGTTCAGCCTGTCCTGAATCCATAGAATCGTCTTCAAAAAAGGACAAAAGATGACAGAGATCATCAAATAAAACGCAACGTCTACAAACCATCTTGCATGTTTTTTTCGACACAAGTAAACGTGCAAAACCGAAACCATAATATTTCTGTTTTGACTTGATGCATCAACATCAAGCAAAGTGTTTTAATAAGATAACATTTAAAAAAAAAAAAGGTCAGTCCATTCTATGTGATGTTTTAACTGTATGCATTTCACCAACCCAAGTGCATCAGATCATAATAAAATGCTCACATGTTTGTCCTGTTCTTGCCTCTCTGTGACCAATCAGATAAACTTCCTGAATTAACAGGTAAAAGGATTATCCCGTATGGATGTCAGCAAATCCCTTTGATCTTTTTAATCTATCCATTGTGAAGTGGACATGAATACCCACATACTGTATATCACACACTACACACACACTTTTACAAATACTCGCACACAAACAAAAACTTAAAAATCCACAATAAACTATCAGGAAACAAAGGCCCCAGCTACACTAATCAAGATGTTTTTTATCTTTCCATCCACCAGGTTAAAAAGACCACATGCTGATCCGATGGACAAATATCTGAGATTACACAGAGATCTCAACACGAATATGATCTTTCTTAAAGCCTGCAATACCATGCCAGGCCAGTAGTGGCTAGTAAGCCAAGTTTCAAATACCTGCGTGGAAGAATGTTGAACATGTGCAGTGCGATTCAAAAACACAGAGGGATATAGATTATATTCTATGCTGCTTTAGTTGCACTTCATGCAGTAATCTTAAATCAGATGTAAAACTGCAAATGATACAAGAAGTATCAAGAGCATCAACAAAACCTGAGACATGTCCGCCATCATTGTTTTTTTCACTTTGTCTGTGAGTCTGTGTGAACCGCGCTTTAATGTCATGAATCCAAAAACGATCGAGATGGGGGTCGCTACAATAATCTACTCAATCTGACACTTGTTTATCTGGTTTGACAAATCTCAGGATAAGTATCTTGTTGGTGCAGTTCAGGGGCCGAATTGGATTTAGATTGAAAAGTGTGTGCCCTAAAAAAAAAAAAATCTAGATTTGTGTAAACTAAAGTCAAAAGGATCAAAGAGAAACGTGCTCTCTCCTTCCAAAATAAAACCCTCTGTGATTTTTATGGTGGAGACGTAGAGCAAACACAGCTTTGTGCTTCAAGTTGGTCCTGAGGTGCCAAACATCACATTTCAGAAAACAAATTAACAAGACAGAAAACAACACACAGTGGAAAAAAAGAACACATCGCATAAGAGACACATGAAAACACTATACAAA
Organism: Lepturacanthus savala; assembly: GCA_030544235.1. Taxonomy (NCBI): domain Eukaryota; kingdom Metazoa; phylum Chordata; class Actinopteri; order Scombriformes; family Trichiuridae; genus Lepturacanthus; species Lepturacanthus savala. Next base: position 10,638,142 of record CM060461.1, read on the forward strand.
TACACAAATACAACAGGTTTTCATTCTGATTGGATATCTAAGAAGTCAGTCGTAGAAGTATTGCACCTCTTCACGCTTTGCTTCTCTCCTTCGGGGACTTATAATAAAAATGCACTTCTTTTTACTCATTTTTTCCCCCCTACGCACCAGCAAACACCTACAGTACATCCACCTTTTGTGACCTGCTGCTGTTGTACGGGAGGTCTGGTCTGTTCTGGTCTGTTCTGTTCTGCAGCCAGACCTCAAAATAACCCTCATGTTTTGAGCTCCATCCTGCACTAAGTTTCACTGAGAACATCACAAACAGGATGTGAGTGCGGCAGTGGACAACAGAAGACAATCAAATTAGAAAAAGATATGACTTATTTCAATTTGTTGCAGTTTGCTGGTGTACAGTATCTGTATAGACTTAGTTTCATTTTGATTTATAGGTAGCTTTCATTATTTTCATATTTGTATTCATCTTCTTCCTCTCTCCTCTGCATACCTATACAAGGTCTGTTTATTCTTATGCTGCTGTAACACTTAATTTCCCCCAAGGATCAATAAAGTGTTAACTTCTCTTATCTTGAATGCATCTGCCTGAATATAGCAGAGATTCTCCTGATGCTGCAGAGATTAAAAGTGTTTCCTCTGCCTTCTATAGTATCTGCAGCAGGGAGTTCCTCTCGTCCCTCAGTGATGTGGCTACATTGAGCCGAGCCCCCATGTGTTGCTGTTGCCTAGAAACCAACCAAAACAATTGTCCCTCACTGTGCAGTGAAGAGACTGTGTTTTTGTGTTATGCGTTTGAATAAGGTCATGTCTAAAACATATCGCCATATCCTACACTCAAAGCAGCTCTGCTATTTTTTTAATCATCTTATTTGTTTTGTGATTTTTTGGGGGTTTCTTTGATTTCCTGGTGTTTTACACTGTACAGTACAGTTTTGGTTTTTTTTTAACCTCAAAAAACTTCCCCATTTCGTCTCATTGTCATCTACAGACTTAAAAAACAAAAAGAAAAAGAACATGAACATCTTAAAAGAAAATCGAGATTTTACTTTTAGGCTAAATCATCCACAGCCCTAAAGAACACTGTTTTCTCTTTTGAGGTGAAGATACATTATGCTTCTACATACAGTGTTCTTTAAAAGCTCAGTCATTAGTTAACAGCTAATGGTCCAGGTTGGTCACTACAATAAACCACTGCTATTTTATACACTGCTTAAATTAATGGCTGATTACTTGTTTCAAGGCACAACATTTCCCCCACAGCTGCTAGTGAAAGTTTGAATAGAACTTAGGAAATGTTTCAAAATTTTACCTTAGAAGATACAGCAGTCAATGGGCATCTCGTTCATCATACCAGTCTGGCTAAACCATTAAAAGAGATTGTTTATTTTTTTGAAGTTTAAAAAAAATTATAAGTCATTATTCTCATCTTTGTTCTATATCTATATCTTTCTTTATTTTATTTATTTAACTGACTCACACAGATAAACCGAAAATAGACAATTCTGTCAGCTAGTTAAGAAACAAGTGAGTCCATCCCTCTCCAATAACAATATATACATCACACTATTTATACTATAGAGCAACACTGAAAGAAAAGAAGAATTATTAACTTCAGTCAAAACAGAGAGGTAAATAAATTAAATTAAATTAAAACAGTGTTCTCTCGTATTGATTTCCATAGTGACAATATAGATTTCCACTGGCACCCATGTTTTGGCATTTCATTTTTTGCAGCTTTAGTGATCCATTCTCTCAGAGTTGGCATATTATTCACAGAAAAATTGAAAAGAAAGTGAGGAGTATCCTGGGTGAAAGCTCCCATCCTCTCTTCAACCTGTTTGAACCTTTGAACTCTGGAAGTTGCTGCTCCCTCTAGCAGCCAAAAAGTGGATTTAAGAAAGTCCTTCATTCCAATTAACATTCTTAACTCAAAGTTAATGATGAGATCGAGCCACAGATAATGACACAAGCTGATTTGAATAGTTCATGTGACCTTGTCTTTTGTCTGATTTTATTCTGCCAAAGTCAAATTTCCACCCTGGTGGACAATAAAATATATAATATTCTAGAGGGAACGTATACATGAGTGTATATGCGGTTCTGTCCTTGGGACGTCAGCTGAACAGACAATCGAGAGCATTCAAGCACCAAGTGACCGCTCCTGAACGAGCCCTGGAGGTGTCCTCTCAAGCCTCGTATCACATGTCCTGCACAAAGAGTCTCCGCTGTGTTTGCGAGGGTCTAATTTTGCCAAAGACGTCACTAGGGTTGATGAGGCCGTTAGGATGGTGATGTAGTATCTCTGTGGACCGATACCAACTCACAGATATGTCCCACAATGCAGTGTTTCGACTTAATTAAGCTACTTCCATATTTCACTTGATGAAATCACCTTGTTTAAATGTATATAATGTATATAAATATCCAGATAGAAGGAAAGAACATGCTAAATAAATAAAGTTTACAGCCCCACACGGATATAAACTAACACGCATACAAAGGACAATGGCCCCATGGAAAGGAAGCTGGGCCATTTAAATGAAGTTAAAGCAAACATTATGTTGTCAAATGCTTTTTCACTTCTGTGACCGTGGCTTTCACTCACTGCGTGGACGTGCATAACAATGTGTTTCTGAAGGGAACAACCTTGTTTATTGGCTTGATTGAAAGGGCAAAAGAGGCTGTTTTGCTCTCACACAAAACACGATCATCAGTGAATAATGTGTCACTGGGTTATTTCAAAATATAAAAGTTGTTATTAGCTGTATGCTGTAGAGTATTATTTAAATATACATATAACTTTTCTTTCTGGAAGTACAAATATACCACTTGGTAAATTTTGAGAAAAAACTTGAATATTCTTAGAGATTATGGACCTGTTTACACAGGAAAGCTTGCAGGTAAAAACTATAACATATTTTTTATCAGAAGTACCCTTTGTTTAAATGGCGATGGCATGTTTGGAGCTTAAAAACACAAAACACTGGAATCATCCTCCAGAATGGAAAACTTGAATATGCTCCGCCGTAGCATTTCAGAGACACTGGTCCTTCAAGCTGCTCTGGCAGCTCTAATAGACATATAGGAGTCATTCCAAGAAATAAACTGAATCTGTACAGATCATATTACTGAACAGAGAAGAAGCTGTGATTACCTTCATCAAATTTTGGATGCACCAATTCGTTGGAGGCTTTGGATGTGACCTGGGAGAACCACAATTTTGTGTCACTGTATGCATGTTGATTTACTCCAGAAAACACTCGTCTGAACATAAAATAAAAAGTGAAGATGCACTTTTGCATATTCTGTTCAGATTGTTGATTTCATATAAACATAGCCTAACTTCACAATAAAAAAAATCCCAAATATGGGAAAACTGAAAAATCTATGATTCAAGACCAAACTACAAATCATTAACTCCAATGTCAATCTACTCTACTTTACAGTTAGAGATAACCACCAACAACATACTCCACAAACTTACAGATATTCAGACATGTGTATGAGATGAGCAGCAAGCAAGAACCAATAGAAATCCAAATCAAAAAGAGGAAATGGCGCTGGATAGGCCACACAATCAGGACAACCAGGAAGAGAGGAAGACCTGGAGAAGAACCACAGAACGGGAGATGAAGGCAAAAAGAAACGTCATGGCAACAACTGGATCGAAAGTACAAGACCTTGTTCCTCAGTCTGGACCAAATTAACTACTATTTTACTACTACAGTTGTCAAAGCAACCAAGAATTGCTTCTGTTAATACTTCTTGTGTTACACTGAGCACATGAACATGATCCGACTTGTTTCTCTGCATATCAAACATAATTTCCTGGCAGGAAATCAATACAAACAAATTTCTAAACACCATTCATCTTCATACACTTTTGCTCAGTTTAATTCTTTTATATATCACTGAAATACCTTTTTAAAATAAAACCACCTGTTCACCGACAATTGACAATCTCTAATTACATAGGGATGCAGAAAAGTATACACAATATATATATATAATAATATATAACAATATATGTCTTTGTCTTACTGCTGAAGCTGAGTATCTGAATGCTTCAAGTCTGGATCTCCAATGACCAGGCTGACACAGACAGTAACATCCCGGTCCTATTGAAATCTTCTATTAAAAAGGTCAAAAACACGTTGTGCTACAACCTGGCCATTCCCTAAGCATTGAAAAGGTGAGGGTCTGTGCCCCACTGAATTTCAGCACAGCTTTAAAAAGAGGTTTTAACAGTACATTTTTCCAGGGGGCAGGGTGATATGGCCTGGGCTTTCCCCAACGGTTTCCCCTGCAGGGGACTTGTATAAATTTCAGGGTTACAAGGGACATATTATTTCACTCAAATTACTCTCTGGCTATGAATAAAACTCTCTGGTCTTAGAGATGGAAAAGTGGTCTATGAATGTATAGATGTCAAACTGTATATGTTGTGCATGCAACGTGTGCTGAAATGTGTGTATATGCATGTTTTTGTATACATGTGTGTATCACTAGTGGGAAAGTGTTACTGACTGTAAATGTGTACTTACTCAACAGAAAAAATAATAGGCTTAGTCATTATTACCTTAAAGTCAAAACAAGAAAACAAGACTTTTAACAAGTAGCTAGACTGCATTAGTGAACCATCGATTGTTTGCTTAACCTTAGGCCTAATGACTGAAAGCTGCAGGATTCAAACAAAATCAGGTGATTTCTGATTGACTGAAGGCTTGCCAGTACACAAAAAAGAAAGGAAATTAGAGGATTTGTGCATTTTATGCTATTTTTTATCATTTACTTAAAATGCATGTCTTTGTGTGTATATATATATATATATATATATATATATATATATATATAATGGAATGGAAAATATCAAATAATAGATTATTAGTGATATTTAGTGGGCTCGATTCACTTTAATGGCTTTACGCTAATACAAGTTAATCAAATAAAATAAGTGTAAGCTTTTTTTCTTTTAACTAACCTAATACAACAAAAAAGAAGAAACAACAGACAAAGAAGAATCTGGGAGTAAGTGGAAGCTGACAGCGATTCCTGCCTCCCCCTCACCTCCAACCTCACGGTCACGCTCTCCAGTGAACACACAGAAAATTGATACTTATCCAACTCCTGGTAATACAGCAAATATGTTATCAGCAACTAAAATGATAAAGTAGCAGAGTGATAAACTCTAGAGTTACTGAATTAACTAATTACTAACTAATTTCTAGTTAGTGAAGAAACCTCTTCCTGTAATCTTAAACATCTTCCTGTAAAGCATTCAAATAATATGTGCTGTCCATACTGATCAACTGAGAAAACAACTTATGAATATATAATTTGATTAAATATAATACACTTATCAAACTTTAAGTAAAACAAGTCACTACTACCACAGGACATATCACATTCATTCAGTAAGTTGGTCAAATGTAGCTACTTAGGATTTATTTTATCTGATTCAGTTCAAAACAAACTTCCTTCACCAATTCCCTCAGGAAATCCTGGTATGTAAAAGATAACAATATGAAGCAGGTTTCTATACATTTTTGAATGATATATATGAATGAGAGGGACTACAAGAAACATTATAAATCTTTAACCTCACAGCTGTCACCTGCTTTATACAGCGACTGTGTGATTGAATGTTGAGGACAGCCGACTCACCGCCGACTTCATCTGCTCTACCCTTGAAGGATTTTTTTTCCTGTAGTTTTGTAATTACTTAAAAAGTGAACAGGTTGGGTGACAGCAGGCCATAAAATTCAAGTCTGCAAGGACAGGGAGGTGGCGGAGGTCACGCTAAGGTAGGAGAAATACGCCAAGAAAGATGAAGCAATTCTACGGAGGAAGAAAAGGTGCAGCTCTGGAGTTCAGATGGCGACGGTGATACTCTTAAATTAAACATTTTTTCCATTAATACTAAAGATAAGCAGGGGCATCAAGACATCAAGATAAAACACAAGAGAAAGTACGAAAAAAAAAGAGGATAAAAAATTGAAAAAAAACTCTTTCTCGCTGTGGTTACGAGATGATGCAGTGGGAGAAAAGAAAGTCATTTAAAGTGTGATTATCGTATTGAGATTTATTGGGATAAAACTACTTGTTCATGGGAAGGCGGCTCAGGCGCATCCTGTTGTGTGTCTGATTCCGTGTTTTTGTATGACGCAAGAACACTCTGGCTAATTATACTTGATTGGGAAAACCCTGTAAAGCACCCAATTAAAACAAGGCTTAGAAAATAGCTTTTAACCTCCCACAGTGTGTGCTCTCAAGCGTCTATATGTTGTGTGTGTGTGTAGGAAGAGGTAATTAAGAACAAATAATAGTGTACAAGCTTGAGGACACTGACACACAAAAAAAAAAATCACAAAACACATTAGAGCTTCTGCCACTGTCTATTGCAGATAAGCTGCAACGCCTGCTTTAAATTTCAGGCAGGTTTAACATCTGAAACACCCTGAAAAACAGATGAAACGTATGAAACTGAATTTTATATGTTTGCAGAAGTGCAATTCATTAATCTGCATATTATCTTCTCAATTAATCAGGAAAAAAAAGTCACAAAATGCTCTTCTAAATATTCTAAAGCCGTTCAAGCTACCATGTATTGTTTTTTTGGTCAAATGAACATCTAAACTATCATTCAAAAGTTTGGGTTCCCTTAGAAATTTCCTTATTTGTGAAAGAAAAGCTTTGTTTTTTTTCAATGAAGATAAACTAATCAGAAACACACTCTATATATTGCTAATGTGGTAAATGACTATTTTAGCTGCAAATGTCTGGTTTTTGGTGCAATATCTACATAGGTGTATAGAGGCCCATTTCCAGCAACTATCACTCCAGTGTTCTAATGGATGATTAGAAAACCCTTGTGCAATCATGTTAGCGCAGCTGGTTAAAGAAGCTAGAAAACTGACCTTTCTTTGATGAAAGCAAAGGAAAAAATTATTTCAAATACAAACAATTATTTCTAACCTTGTTAATGTCTTGAGTAGATTTTTTATTCATTTTACAACTCATGTAAATAAAAGTGGCTTTTCATGGAAAACACAAAATCACCTGGATGCCCTAATTTTTTGAACAGTCGTGTAAAACCCAATGACATTCATTGTAAAGTCATATAAAACTGAGAATCACCAAAGGAGGTGAGGCATCGTGGCTCCACAACATGACTTAAATGATTACTTTATTATCAAAAGATTTATCAGCTCTAGTTTGCATTTTTTTATTATTTATTCTAGATTTTTCCAGCTTTACCTAAAAAGACTTAACAACAAATAAGATCATTTGCTTCTCACACTCACTCACACACACACACATGCACACACACACACACAGGCAGCCAGGATATAAACCGTGGATTCTTGCCACTCATACAGGCAGCACCTGTCAGCTGGTGTTGTGGGACAGCCAAGGGCTTGTTTGTTTGTTTCTCCCACTCTCTCTTCCGTGTGTGTGTGTGTGTGTGTGCGCGTGTGTGTGTGTGTACACCTCTATCTCTATCTTTTTTTTGCCTCTACACCCCCTCACATCTCCACCTGCTGTTCCTTCATTCACTCCATCCCGCCTCTCTGTCTCACTTCATACCAGCCATCATACAGCCATCCATAAGATCTCTCGCTCTTTCTCTCCCGCGCTGCACCTGTGACTGAAAAACAGACTCGCTCAGTCTTTCTCGGCCTTCCTGCTCATTACAGGCCCCGGGCAGCCACTCCATCACAGGGAAAGGGGAGAGATAAGCTACAAGAGTACACCTGTGCCTGGTATGAATGCCAAATCCAGAGCCAGTGACAGCCAATTCCAGGCCAAATAATGGAATCAGCGAACCTCAGCTTGAGACAAATCAAGCTGACAGCTTTATCTGCGCTCCCACGCTCAAAGAAGGTTACAAACCTCATTATCAAATGAGAGAAGCAATCGGTAAAAAAAAAAAAAACGAAAAAAAACGAGAGAAAAAATGTCAACGCTGCCACAATAGGGATCACGAGGGGTTAAGTTTACAAAGCTGGTTTACAGATTTAACAGGTGGGAGACAGGAAATATGTTTTCATTTCCTCATAGAAATGCTGCCAAGTGTTACTTGTGAAAAGGAATATACATCTGTTTTATCAACAATATACACTACAGAACTAGTATATGTTTAACAAATTCTATAAAAACCACCTCCCAACAGATGATTGAAGGTCTGGATACATTGTATGAACTAGAATGGCACCAGGAGAGTGCGTTCAGTGCCTTCGCCAAAGCCACGCAATCTATCTGACCTGCAAATGTGCAGCAAAACCAATAAGTGTGGCTATATTTCTAAAACTATTCGGATCGTGCCAAGCTGAATCACCATTAGAATTGGCCAAGGACGAACCCATTCAATCTGTTGTCCTGGCAACAGGGCAGAGCTGTGTCAACTCTTATTTTAATTATTAACATTCCATTGACCAAATGTCAAAAAAAAAAACTACATGGCTGGGAAATTGGTAATTACCAAACAGTAAAGTTCAAACAATAAAGAAGCTTCCAATGTATCAAAGATTAATTTTTAACACCACAACTATTAGATAGATCAATACTCTATTTACAAGGAAGGTAATTAACAACGTGTGATAAACTAAGGTAAAGAGAAAACTTAATATATGCTTACAATATATATACAAAAACAAAAAAATAAAGCAGCAATGACTACAAATGATGGTGTTTTAATGCAAAACTCTGCCAGTCAGATGACTGAATGTGTCTTCTAGGTTAGATTTTCTCACACTCAGGTGTCATTGAAGGAGTTTCAGGGGGTCCAGCAAACAGGGGAATTAATTATTTTCACTATAAGTCCATCCATGAACTAACAGAACATATGACTATTTTGGTCAGTGGTTTTATACATTTTCATTTTTTGAAATAATAAAACTTCGAAAAATCTAAATCGTATTATCTGTGGTATAATTTCTGCCATTTTTAATGTGCAAAACAACCTGAAACGTAAGTAAAATTTACAAATGTATGAGAACTGATATAAATTAATGATTAAATATGTCTAAATCCTTTATGACATACACATATCTTCTTGTGATTGGGATCTTACATTGGTAAAAAAAAAATACTATAAAAGTGCCTCTAATAAGAGTTGTAAAACCAATTCATAACAAGCAAATGCATGGCTGTATGGTTACCATATTCTCGTATCATGTATTTCATGCTCTTTGACTTTTCTTAACCAGCTTAAAAGTATTAAACATGCTCCCAAATATGAAAACTAATTACAAAGTCATTATGTGTCCAGCAAAGTTCAAACTTTAAGTAAAGCAGATGTTTTTAATCCTCATTGGTATCAGCAGTCAGGTCTATTTTAGCTTATGTAGAATAACGGCAGCAAGAGTTAGTTCCTCCTTCTGAGCTCTATTATCTGTGAGTATTAATGACAGAGAGAGGAGATGGAGAGAGAGGGAGAGAGAGAGAGGGTGTGAGTGTGTCCACCATGTAATTATAGATTTAGTAAACCCGAGGCTTAGTGCGACTCAATCAACCTCTGATTTGTTGGGTGGATGGATCCTGATGATAATGAGGTGTGTTTTCCTTTTGTGTGTGTAGTGTTTGTCCATGCGAGTGTATGTGCACACACCAGCGTGCAGGGGAAATGTACACACATATTATATATTGATCCGCCCTTTTATCATGATATGTATGACCAGTGTAGATGCGTGAGTGTGTGTGTGTGTGTGTGTGTGTGTGTGTGTGTGTGTATGTGTGTGTGTGTGTTCCCACTGCAAGTTCATTAGGAAGCTTTTTGCTGATGAAGGCAATTCATATCAAGCTACAAAAAAAGAAAAAGTCCAGAGGCTGTAAAATCCCGTGGTGCATTTACAGTGATGATGGATTGACTTATTTATGAATACACAAAGAGGATTATGGGATTTGTTTGAAAACTTGCAGTGACTGTGTGAAGTACCATTTTCAGAAATGCAGAACATTATTTCATTTTGTTCTTTATAGTGTGGACATAAATCTTCAAATAGATTAGTGTGCATGTTTGATGCACTGTGTGTGGGGCTAAATATATCAGCTGACAGTTACTAGTTAGGTGAGACACCGCAGGCAGAAACAATATTTTTAACAATGATCATATTTTAGGCGCCTGAAGGAGAAAAAACATTCAAAATCCACCTGTAGGCATTTATGTTACTTCACTTTTTTCCATGTTGTGTCTGTAGATTTCTCCTGAATTCAGTCGGCCGTCTAACGCAGCATGCTGCGCTGCCAGCGTTGTCTGCACCACGTCATATAAGGTCTCGTTGTAAAGCTCCTTTACTCCTGCACAAATCTGTCACAGCTAAATATGGTCATATCCTTATACTGCCAAGCAATCATGAATGTACTAAGGAGGGTTTAAAGCCAAACACAAAATCTCATTGGCTGATGCAAACATAGATTTTTTATTTACTATTTTTGGAATGATAAAAAGACCAAAAGTCTAAAATTGCAACATTTTTAAAAACAATTGACTATAATATGTCAATGTCAATTTGAAATGTATGCAAATTAGTGCATATTTACTTGGATGATGTATCAATTTGCATACTTAAACATCCAATTTCAGAATACCTGTAATACAAAAAACTACTGTATGAATGTAAGTAAACAACTGGGAAGTTTAAGTTTCATGGTAGTGTTAATTTTGTTGGCGATTTTCAATTTAGTTTTAGCCTTTGTCTTGTATCAAATACCCACATTCATTTTAGTTTTAGCTTCATTTTAATTTAGTCAACTTGTATTCTTTTTTGTTTAGTCACAGTTTTGTCACTAAAAGTACTGGCATTTAAGTCAAATTTTAGTCAAAGAAAATCTAAAAGATTTTGGTCTAATTTTAGTCAAGCGGGTTGATAATAATGTTATTCAAAATGTATCTAGTCAAACCAATAGATTCAGTGTTTTATTTTCATTTTAGTCTTTTTTCTCAAGTTTTTATCTTCTATTTTTAGCATCTTTCAGCCAAAAATACATTATTTGAAAGAGGATTAACACATGAAATGCTTATTGATTGGCAGCAAGTTTTAACAGAGAAGCACTCGCTTCACTGGAGGAGAAAAACAAGTGACATGCATCTAGTGAAGGCAATGTTGGATTGTATTTTAAACCGTCTGTGATGAAAAAAGAAAGAGACATGATTTTTTCTAGTTTTCTTCCCATTTTCATTATGAAAAAAAAAAAAGCATAGAATATATTTTGTCTAGTCTCGTCTGGCGAAATTAACACCGTTTCATGGTGATATCTATTAGATAAAATGTTTACCCTATTCACCTGTCTAGTGGCTTGCTTTAAAGTGTAAGAGAAGGGTTGTGAATCGCAATGTCTGTTAGAAAAAGGTGCCTTTGAAGTACAAACATTGATGATGTCTGGGTTTTTGCTCTTATGTTTCTGTTTCATTGGAGAAAATTCTTAAAATATGGTTAATACAATTTAAGTATAATAGGATCAAAGATTTTAAGAAATTTTCTGCAACCTGCCTATAAATTACACACTGCAAGTGTGTAAAGTAATTTAGTTATTCCATCTTCTGTTGTATTTTAATAAATGAAAACACAAATATTCTGAAAGCTTTGCTGCGTGTCTTTAGTTATGTGCTTATGTGTTGGCAGCATGAATCTCTGCTAATAGCTTCAACGCTGGTCTATAAGGATGAAATACCACAGTGTAAAAGTTGACACTAAAATCCATTTTATGTTGCAGGCTGACCCGGACAAACAAAATTATGGCTACTTGCTCTCCCGCTAATTGGAATAAGACGGGAGATGCATTTATTTACCAAATATAAAATAGTACCTTCTAGCTTCCAGCTGGGATCAAGGTCTCATCTGCCCTATTCATTACAATAATCAATGATGTGTAAATCCTCCTGGTTTATGCTACCAGTCGGACAGGTCGTAACACAAAAGCTGAATGAACAAATCAAGCAAATAGGCCATCAGAAAAGGTGATTAAGCAGGAAATAAAATGACTGAATTCCATGAAAAATCCTATATAAAGCTCAGTCCCCCAGATCAAAAACATGTATGTGGCTTTGTAATAAAATGGACCTGAAATATCAGCTTACAGCAAAGAATGGAAAAGTTCAAGCAGTGGTTTCTGATTAAAATGACACTTCAGTGTTTCTCACAGACCAAGTAGCATTATGTGGCGTCTGACCGGAGGGGATTTTACTTGAGGTATGGCTGGAGCTTGGCTTCGTTTAAAATGTTAGACCAGTAAAGTAACATGTATGCACGGTCTCGCTCTCTCTTGCGAGAATGATAGAATCGCATAGAAAAAAATAATGAGGCAGAATCAATTTGTGGTACTCGCTTTTCATTCTGTGACACTGCGCCACGCAATGGTCCGTGTGTGGGAAACACTGCACTTCAGCCAAAACAAACTGTACCTAAGACACTAAACACATGGGAAAGCCCTCTTAGTTTCCAATATCTGTGGGTTTATTACTCACCCAGGCCAGACGGGTTCTCAGGGCACGGTGGCAGCGGCTTCGGCGAAGGCCTCTGGTTGGTATCGGGCTGTGCACTCGGCGCCAGCTGCTCGCCCGTTGCCATGTAGCTCGCTAACGTTGCGTTGGGCCTGGAAAGGTTGTAATAGTACAAATGGTGTCCACTCCCCGCCGCTCCACTGACGTTATTCCTGGAGCCGTTGCGGCCGTTGTTGAAGCGGCTGAAGAGGTCGAAGCGCTGCGAGTAGACGTCGAAGTACAGGATCATCATGATGATGAAGTGGAGCAGGCAGAGCAGCAGGACGCCTTTGCAGATGCGCTCCAGAGTCCGGCCTAACATCAACCGGGTCATGGCCGAGGAAAATGACCGGCCAGCAACGGCCAGCCACGACGAAGCTGGCGTGGCGCGGCTACAGGCATGCACTCATCCCGATGACCATGTGGGGTGATATCCACTGCTATTAGATCACTGATGTGGACATGTGGTTTGCTGATACCCAACTATCTGACTTCTGCAAGGGTCATGGGGTCACTAATGAGGACAGGGAGGCTGCACCGTCAGCTACAACTAAAGTCTGAGCTGCCAGCTTGATTATGGTGTGCTTCAAGATTCCCAGCATGTCAAAAAGTACTAAAATGTTGTTATCAGCATTGATCCCAGGACATACTTTACTGTAGATGTGGCAAATATGAACTAATGATAAGTTAATCTAAGACATAAGGCCCCAGTGAAAACAGAACATTGCTGATACAGGCAGGTGGTCATATCTCAGTATCAGGTTGCTGCTGCAGAGTATCCCAACGTTAAAAACTAGTCCATGGAACAAGTGATTCCGCACATTCATCAGTGTGAAGACAAGAGAGTCAGCTGACATTTCAGTGGGGATGACCTCCTCATGTGCAGAGTTCCTTGGTGGGCGATCCGTGAGATGCTGGTGGCGTTAAAGCAGGAATGTCTCAGGCACCTGAAGGAAAATAAAGAGCAAAGACAGGGAGGAACACAAACAAAAAAAATATTATGATGAATCTAAATCAAGGTTAAACACAATTTAATTTCCCTAATTTATCAAATGTTTAATTAAAAGGATAGTTGTGTGCAGTTGATATTTTGACTGTGTAATTAAATTCTCCATTAAATGAAAGGTAAAATTTCTTAGTTTTAATCTTGTGTCTGTGTTAACTCCTCATTATCTATAAGAAATCAGCGTTAAGAGTATTCTTTACATCATAATAGATAAAAAATTCAATTTTTTCCCCAAATGTTTGATGACATATCTTGCACTCTATGGCGTTTACAAAAGTTCATCCAATCCAAATGCACCTTTATGCATCTCTATGCATCTCAATATTGCATTAAAAGCTATCCCCCTTTTAAGACCCACCCCCTTTTTTAGTCCAAGTTGTAAGTAGCACAGTTCCAACATGTCACATGTCGTTCTAAAGCCCTGGCTATTGGCTACAGATTTGGATGGTCTCTTAATGGGAAACTTTCATTGGGTCACACTGCTGTCCATCAAAGCAAAGGTGGTCATATTTTCATAGTGGGTCCTCGTTGGCTTTCATTTATGTTTTTTTCTAAGCTTCCATGCTTCGAAACAACTTTAAAGCCATAACTGTTGTGTTATTTATGCATAGAACCCAATGAATGAAGCGTAGTATTGCTGTAAATGACCTCCAGACTTTCCCTGTACAACTCATGGTGCAGTGTGTTAAAGAGGTTAAATCCCTCTTGTAACTATACACTCCTTATTTAAATTTCTTTTTTATATGAAATTTATATTTAAATTTCACTACATTGCAGAAGATGCTGTGACTTCTAATTCACAAGGTCCTGAGGTGAAGTACTGTGCATTTTCACTCAATATCGTCTTATTGCATTCTTCGCTGTGTAAAATCAAACTGAACAGGATTGATCTTCTGGCATTTTAAGATCCAGTATCCAGTGACCTTGTTCTCATTCAATATGTCTGGTTGACTAGCAGCAAAATACATTTAGAAGCTCTCAGCAGAAGCAGCAGCAGCACACATGAGAATTTGACATAAACAACAAAACAACAAAAACATCTATAGATGCAAACGAGCCTTTCAACCGAATTGACATGCTGAGTCAATTTTCCAGTCAAGTGGTTTAAAAAGCATTTATGATGGAATGAGATGGCAAGTGGGAATATGGGATGGAGTGAACATACTGGCGACGGAGAGAAAGAGGGGGCACTTAGAGCTTTTCCCAGAGGCGATACTTATTGTAGGTTTATGGCTTTTCAAATCAATGTGAGAAAAAGCAGAAGATGAGGATGGACAATAGGGTAAAAACCCGGAACGACACCAGGACCAAGAGAATCAGAAAGAAAGGGCGAGGGAGGGAGACTGTCGACGTTGAAATACTAATGCATGTGTCAGTTTAGATTTTCCCCAGTGGTATTTACTGTAATATCACTCTGGGAAAATGCTGCACATTTGGCGAATGCTAAAATTTGGCCCTTCAGACATATTTTGCATGCCTGAAAAGCCGCATGCATGTGTATCATTTCAGAAGAAAGAGACAAAGTGTTACAACTTAAGCCTGTTAACCTTCATGTCATTCAAGTCCTGTTTACTGAAAAGTGAAGTATCAAAATACAGAAAGATAGACAAAATACTGATATCGCAATATATTCCAATATATTTCTTGCAAAGTTATTGTAATTTCTTTTTAACATTATTTATTTTTACTTTTTTGAGAGAGAGGGGTATCATATGCAACACAGGTCCCTTGGCTGTGAGTCAATAGAAGTCTATGAAACCTCAATGCAGTGAATTACAACATAAAGATAACATCTTTAAGTTATTTTTGATTTGTAGATTTTAGATTTATTTTTTAATTGTAGATATGATGTGATGCAATGTATTGTCTTGCAATTAGGGCAGCAACTAACAACCATTTTGATAGTCGATTAATCTCCAGATTATTGAAACAATTAGTTGTTTGGTTCATAAAACGGTGTAAAATGTCAATCACTGTTTCCAGAAGCTGAAGATCCAACCTAAAATGTCTTTTCTGTCCAGACTAACAGTCCACAAACCAAAGATCATCAGTTTACTATTAGAGAAGACTAAAGAAAACATAAAATTATCAGATTTGAGGAGCTGGAACCAGATAATTTGGACATTTTTTGCCAAGTGATTCCCACTCCGATTTGCAACTCACTCATTTTTTTAAAATACAATAATGTGTACAAATTTGTGATTAACTTCATTTCACAACATATACCATCAGTGCTGTAATTCAGCAACTGTATCAGCATTTTCACATTTTGTAAATCCTTTATGTATTCTTTGATTCGGCAGTTTTAACTCAAAAATTTAAAGTCTTGTTCAACTTTTACATTTTTGTTAAACAACAGTTAATAATTTTAGTATTGTTATCAGAACTCAGGCATGATATTTTTAAATGATACCCAGGCTCAATTCATTTAGGAAAAGCACAGCGTTTTTTTCCATATTACCCTAATTAAGTAGGAATCTACGTTGCCTCTTGAGACAATTTGATGCTACAAACAGAAACGTATGTTGAAGCAACTGATCTGATGGCTGCTGCATCCACGGAAGACATGTAGATGGCTGCTTCTCGCTATATCTGTCTGCCCAGTCAAGACTGCCAAGACTGAGCCTCGAGGGGTGTGTGTGTGTTAGTTAATGAGATGGATTTCTGCTGACCGAGGGACCTGGACACCGCACGCCAGTCACGCCATAATGCTTGTGTGGGTCAGGATTTATTTCCCAGCTGTGCTGCTCTTCAGCGACTAAACAGGCTGGCGTCTACAGTGATGTATCAAGGGGGAATTTTTCAAACATGCAGACAAGCAGTCAGACAGAGAGAAGAGTTGTGCCCCATTTTTCTTCATCTCGCTTCAACAGCAGAGCTTAGGGGAAAGCGAGTTGCTGTCGGCGTCCAACAGGTGCTCCGCTGCATGTATAGTGTCAGCAGCAGGAGAAAAAAAAAATGGAGAAACAAATCCACTGACAGGATGGAGAGCCCGTTTTGCACCGGATGATCAGCTGCGCGAGACTTATCAAAGATCAATGCAGATATAACACACGTCAGTGGATTTTTTTTTTCTTAAACGGGCTACGAATACGAACCCTCCGGCCATCCTAAACCGCGGCCTCTTTATTTGCTGACATTTCGCTCAACTGACTTTTCTCGAGACAACAAGCACTATCTTGGGATTTTACTTTTTTTCGTCTTGTAAAAGGTCAGTGGGCCGAAACAAAAGACAATGAAAATCTCTACCTTTCACTTGCTCTCTTGGTCCCGTCTCCCTTTCCTTTCTTTCTCTCTAGGAAAATCTCATAGGGATCGTACACGAGGCAAAGCAGTGCTCGTTTTCAACTTAATATGTTAATGTCACCTGGGGAGAGACAACAAAGCCATGGATGAGTCTATGAAGTCTTTGAAGCTTCCGAGTAAGAGAAAAGAAGGAGAGAAAGACCCCAGAGAGAAAAGGAGAAACAGAGATGGCCACAGTGACAGAAAGAAAGATCTTTAATGTACCCGGTTTATTCATTTATCCCTTTTTAACAACAGCAGCAGCAATCCTGGATGTTTTAAGGAAGATGATCGTCATCACTGAGCAACTCACAAAAAAAAAAAAATCACAAAGATTAGACATAAAAACACATGAAGAGGTGAAAGAATGTGGCTAAAGAAATGAAGAATCAGAAGAAATCAGGGTCAAAATACATCTCGCATAATGTCTCCTACATTTATTGGAATTAAAGCAGAGGTACGGCCCAACGTGGCCAATCTGTGTAATTGGTACGGATTTGTGTAGCACATTTCAGTGTTTTGCCAGCCCACTAATCTCTGTGTGAAGCTGTTACAGGAAGTGCAGCTTTAGTCACAAAGGTTAACAACCATGCTAACCCACTGTTCAATCCGGTTGTGGATTAATTCTAATACTCTGAAGGAGAAATAGTTTCAGAGTGTGCAGCCATAGAGCACTACTTCTTATTTTTATTTACTTTCAGCACCACAGGTTTGCAAACCATATGAAAATGTGGCATATGTGGGGAATTTGTTACGTAGGGCTGCAACCAGGGGCTATTTTAATCGATTAATCTTTCAGTTGTTAAATCAATTGGTTTAGTTTATAAAATTGGGTAAAATGTTGACTACTGTTTCCCAAAGCTGAAGATTCAACCATATATTTTTTTGTCCAGACCAAGAGTCCACAACCAAAAGATCATCAGTTTACTATTATAGAAGGCCAAAGGACTACTAGGAACCACTAGGAACCAGAGAATTTGAATATGTTCGTCTTAAAAAATGACTCAAATCAATGAATGGCAATTAATGAAAAAATTGGCAACTAATCAATTAATTGACTAATCATTGCAACTGTATTGTAAAACTAATTAAAAATCATTTGTCCTCCAAAGAAAATACATTTCTAGCACTCATTCAGAAATTCCTAAATCAATTAATTGACTAATCATTGCAGCTGTATTGGAAAATTAATTAAAAAATTATTTGTCCTCCAAAGAAAATACATTTCTAGCACTCGTTCACTTCAGTGATTCAATTTAACGATGATCAAGGATGACATTCATTGTCTATTTTTATCCAACTAACATGACTCAAAAGCTGAAGATATTCCAGTAGCAAATCCGTATGTTTGAGCAGCTGGAACATGAGGATGGTTGGCATTTCTCTTGAAAAATAAAAACACAATTCCGTTGTTTCTGCCAAGTCTGTTGTGCTAGATGCTGCTTAATGCAACTAAATCTTACACCCTGTACGTTTACTAGGGTTTTTAGTAAGGTTTTTCTACATCTGGAAGTTCTAGTTTTAACTTTGTCTCTGTAACACTACACCTGTGATACAGAGGTGCACAGTGTGTCTCCTAGCAACGCCGAGTCTGTTGTCAGTCAACTGCTGCCATTGGAAACAGATGGGGAAAGTTGTTATCCATGCACCCTTATAGTGTTAGTATAGTGGTGGTATGGCTGTGTGAGACTATATGTTACTATAAATATCAGAGATATGACCGAGTGTCATGTGGGTGGGCAGTTACCTCATTTTGGGGGACTGAAAGTACCACCAAACATGTTAAATGATAGGATTCAAATCAGAATCAAAAAGTTTGATTTGGGCAGAGTGAAATGATTTTTATTTTATTTATTTATAAAGATTGTATATATATATATATATATATATATATATATATATATATATATATATATATATATATATATATATATATATATATATATATATATATATATATATATATATATATAAATATATATATAAAAGACGTGGGTAGTGCTTCAAAAACATGCTTAGGTTAATTGGAGACTACTAAATATGCAGAAGAGCTGCATTATCATCATGATTTATATTGTTTAATAAGAAGGAAGAGTTCAAATTTCAGTTTTATTTTTATACGTAATTTTTGATCAACCAACCAAACCAAAAATATTAGGCTGTGAACCTTAATCATCAAGATTGTGGGAGTCTAAAGCCAGAGTGACTGTTCTTGATAAGGTCATCTTTTATCATAATCCCCCTTAGTAATGTGTTCATTTAACACTAAAGACGTTCTCCTTGTATAAAGTTTATCCTTTAATGTGCAGCTCTGAAATTGACATTTCACTAAGCAGGTCTTAGTCATAGCACTGTGGTTTCTGGCTTTTCCAGCGAGTTGTTCATGTACACAATAACAGCTATGGCTCTAACAGACCAGAATAATGCTCCACTGTATATCAACTCTTGAACTAAGTGGAATGTTATGTCGCTTTAGCACGGAAACACTGTAGAGGATACACACAAAGATAGATGTAAGATCAAAAAGAAAGTGCGAACATGTAGGCGGACATGATTCGATGATGGTGTGTGTGTGTGTTCAACCCAATCCATCACAAAGTGCAGTCAGTCAAGTGAAAGCAGCCTTCTAAGTATTCTATGTGGCTACATGAACATCTATAGGCTAATGGAAATCTTTAAGACACCATACTTGCTTAATAATTTCTGTCTTGTCACATAAATGTAATGGATGCCTCACTTCCAGACTTAACACACATACACACACGTCAAAAAGTATACTCAGATCAAGTGCCAACTAAAGCTAGCAGAACGACTACAGCATCTGTATCTTAAAATTTTAATTGGTTGCCAGACGGGCCGCCAGACTGGTAATTTGTGAGGGTACATAATTCATCCAGTCTAGGCCAAGCGTATGGTGTAAGGAGCCCGCTGAAATGTGGGCTTTTAATTTGAAGGGACAGCTCAAAATATCACCTTCTTTTGCTGTGCGTATAGCAGTCACATATTGTCAAATTAACGATTTCATCCAAAAAAAAAGTGCAGATTTGCGTTAGAAATGATAATGTCCACGAGCGTTCCTTTAAAGCAAAATCGTTCCTGTCAGTTTCAGGTCAGGTCAGCGTTGATTAGAGCTTATCGCTTTAAGTGCAAAACTGCTCTGGAAGCCTTTTATCCTCCTCTGTCAACCACTGGACAGCTCCACTTCTGATTCAATTCAGATTCAGTATATGCTAGTGTGTAAAAGAATATTTAAATTGTAATGAAAATATTTCTAAATTCTTCTTTCTTTTGATTTTGCAAGCATCAGCAGTATAAAATGTGTAAAGCAGTCACATGAGTTGATGCATTCTGAGAATGAAGAAAATCAGAAATAAATATGTTTATATGCTCAGTGTAGTAGCATAGTAGTAATGTAGTGCTCTATAAATTACTTTCCTGTTCATGACACCTGTACAAGACTCAATCCTTAAGTTTAAATTCTTTTAAATTTTATTCAGGCTTAAAATTATGCCTAACTAAGAGAGTGGTCGCTTTGACTTTACACACTCATCCAAATATGAGCCAAAAGAAACTTTTGAACTTACGTAATTCACTGTAAACATTGTCAACTGTCAATTAAGGAGACATCGTCACCCTATGTACCTTTAATGCCAGGCTCAAGGCTTCAGGAGCCTAGCATTAAAGGTACAGGAGTCCACAAATAAACAGATGAAGTCATGGTGACCATGTCTATTATTTATACATAGTACGGTGACACTGACTGATCACACTGAAGCCATTGGAAAAAATAGACACTAATAGAATAATAAAAGACACTTTTGGTTGGCACAATGGTTGTAGGGTTGGGGACTTGGTCTGGAAGCTGTGTGGGTTTTCTCCCACTGTGCAAAGACATTTTTAGTTTAATTGGAGACTCTAAGTTGCTCATCGGTATGAGCGTGTGAGTGAACGGTGTATGTGTCTCATGGTAGAAAATGGGTGGAAAATGGCAGCCAGGCTTCCATCAGTCTGCCCCATGGCAGCTGTGGCTACACACCTAGTTTACCACCACCAATATGAATGAATAATGGTTTCTGTAAAGCGCTCTGGGTGTCCTGAAGGGTGCTACTTAAATTGCAAGCATTATTATAATTATTATAAAACAATTTCTAAAAGTAGGTTTTAGTTTTAGTCTCTGGCTCCTCTGCAGCATGATGGACACTGCTGAGGCACATGGTGCAAGATCAAAGTGGGAAAGAGGAGCAGTGGTGAGGGAAAGCTGCATTGGTCGCATCTATAATTTACAGACGGGTTGTTTGATTACAGTAGTATTGTCCGGGGTCCGTTTCTCTACATACAGCACTGATACACCACTGTTCAGCAACACAAGAGCCGAGCAGGTCAGATAAACTAAGGATACGAGGCTGTCTGGCCCTGATTTTCCAGGCACAGCTATAATCATTGATCATTTATAATAAGGTTTAATGCAACAGAGTAGAAGGATGCCTTTTCCCAGTAGCGCAGATGCACAACGAAACACACACACACAATCTCCAACTCCTGTTTCTTTAGCAGATGTTCTCAGCTGAGTCCTCGGGCTACGATCCTCGATTAATTTATTTTATATACTGTGTCTTTACCAACTGATGTGGAACACAACAGATATCGGACTCCTGCTTTAAGCCTGATGTGAAAGTTTACTTTGTCCTACAGCTTTGACAACTCGTACTATTGAATGTGCCGTTATTTCGGGCAAAGCAGCTAAAACAGACAAAAACCTGATGAGCCTAAAGACAACATTTTGTTAGATAAAGGATCCTTCATTCTTTCCCTTCTTCACCCTCTCTCTCTCCATCTCCTGAGCCCTGGGGTCCCTTACATTTTAACCTACAAGCCAGCCCTCCCGGTCCTATAAAAAATGCATTAGCATGCTGCACTTGATAGACTGTATGGAGCCTCCGAGCTCTCCCGTGGCTCCGGGACTTCTCGCTGAAGGGAAGTTCATCTCCCACAAATCAAACGGTGCACAGTGGAACAGACAGAAGTTATCTTTAGCTCAGCACCACCAGCATCAACACTGACAGTTTCAGTTTTCCGACTTTACATTCTCCGCACACAGAAAGAGGTCACTTAAAAAGGATCGTGTCCGATCGAGTTACAGTGTTTTGACTTGTTTATCCTTAGTTACAATTTTGAGCTTAAGTCAGGAGATGTTACAGTTTTTTTAGAGGCAACAGAAAAGGGGCTTTTTCAACACTTTGAATCCACCCCAGTCCATTCTGGTCTGCCCTGAGGATTATATCCCTTCACTGAAAGCAGAAACTAATGTGTATACCATAAAAATGAAGAGAGTGAGGGGGGAGGGCGAGAAGATGGAAACAGAGGGATCTGGGTCATGTCACTAAGAAGCAGGGCATTGATTCTATCCATTCAATATTGTGCAAGACCTATTGTCATAAGGCACCATTGTTTATTAATCAAATAAGTACACAATGTAATAAGAGGTCCCAAATAATTAATGTTGTACTCATACATATAAATATAATCTTTGCTCCTCTTCTTTTAAAGAAGCTTTCATTATTAAATACGATGCATTTATATACACAACCTCTTAAACCACAAACCTCTCTTGTTGATAGTTTAAATTACAAAACATCTTATTCAAAGTGAGTGTGTTTAAATGCACAACAATATCTTGGCTAATGCAGCGGTTCTCAAAGTGGGATCCATAAAACCCCTTGAGGGGATTCCAGGGTGTCTCCAGCAAAAACAGGAATGATTCATTTTCATTTTATTTCCATCTGTTTTTAACACACTGATAGAATGTAAGAATATTTTGGTCAAGGGTTTCATACTCTTGTCATAATCTTGTCATGCTAACTTTAATTAAATAGTAAACAAATAATAATAAATAAATTAAATTATTGTAGTCTAATTTGTCTCAGTTTATAGGCCCTTGATGTCAAAAAGGTTGAGGACCACAACACTAACCAACTTCTGTTTTAAAAAAAAATACGTTTGAGATGCTGAACAGTAAATGACACATTTATTCAATTAATCTCATACAATTTCATTTTCAAAAAAACCTGTACACTTTAAACACTTTTCCCAGGTTTTGTTTTGTCAGACAGTGAGTTTAATCAATTTGAATGATCCTAACAACCAGTTCTGGTTCATATTTTGAGACACTGAGAACTTGAATCAAATTGAAACAAAGAAAATGTCCACCCTTAACTTCAAATGTTAAAATAAAATCTGTTGTATCTGTTAATTGTGCACTTCTATCATGTCTGTCTGTACTTTTATGTTGTTGCAGGCAACCAGATATTACCACCATTAACTGTTGAAGAACAGAAAGTAAGAGACAGACAGGGCCTGTAATAACTTTATGTTTTTTGGCAGCCGACCATCCCACAGATGCAGAAGCCCACTGGGATTTTATTCCCAATTTGT
The DNA here is from genome assembly GCA_030544235.1 of Lepturacanthus savala. Lineage (NCBI taxonomy): Eukaryota > Metazoa > Chordata > Actinopteri > Scombriformes > Trichiuridae > Lepturacanthus > Lepturacanthus savala. The sequence goes on from CM060461.1 coordinate 10,661,343, forward strand.
ATGTTAAAGTCTTTACAGAAAATATGCAGTAAAAAAACGTTTTTTGGAGCTTAGTAAATAAATAAGATGGTAAAACTTGTCTTATAGGTTATTTTAAACGTTTGGTTTCATGATATATTTGACATCTTTGGAAACTTCTGGAGATAAACCACAACTTCAAATGAATTTCTGTGCTACTGAATCCCTGACCTTTCAGTGTTCGTGAACTGACTGGATTCAGCGGGTTTAATGAGCGCATCCCTCATCCTCACACACCATATGCCATGTGACCTATGAGTGAGCAAACAAACACACGTGGAATAAAATAGATGATACCGACAGGAGCAGAGCGATAGGCTCGCAGTGCACAGAAATAGACACGCACACAAATCAATTATGGCTGCGGCCAACAATAATTTTTGTTATAGATGAATATGCATTATTTTCCAGATGCATCAATTAATCACTTTGTCTATAAAATGTCAGAAAAGAGTGAAAAATGAGCCTTTAGAATCCCCCAGTCAATAATATTACCATTCAACAACTGCCAAGAACATCGAACAGCTTCTATTGATGATAAGAACCGTTTCTCACAAAATGTAGAAGACGAGCAAAATCTAACAATCAAAGACAAACCAGGAAGAAACTTGAAATTCATTACAAGTAATTCCAAGTAAAAGCTATTTTATAAATTTCATATTTTGAATATGAATCGATATCTGTACACAAACAATTGCCTAATGAGTTCCTAAAATGCTCATTAAGCCCTTCGGCTCTTCGTAGTCCTCTGCTAAGATGGTTAAAATTATGTAATCTTTTACATGTTCCAAGTCTTATCGGGCCAAATGAATCAGATTTTGCTTGTACATGTTGAATCTTTTTACTATATTCTGACACTAAAATAATCAAGTAAATAATCAGCAGAGTAATGGATAGCAAACATAATCTTTTACTTGCCTACAGCAGTATCTTATACTGCATTTTATTGTATATCTGCTTACTGCAACTGTTGCACGGCACAAAGTGAAGGTGCAGCAACAAAAACAACTGTAAGTCAGGTGAAAACTTAATTTCCTACGTTTATCTGCTCCAGCGAAGCTATAGAGAAAACCTCAGACCACACAGTGGTCTAAAGTGGAGCCAGCGGCAGATAACCTTTGATTTTTTTTTTTTCCTCCCACCAGATTGGTCTTGATATTTCAAGACCAAAGTGTAGATTACATGATCAATAGCGAGCACTCCACTTCCACTGGCTTAGACCGGCCACTTTGGAAGATGTTATGTGCTGAAAATGTGACATTTGTAGGTCTACATTCCTGCGTATGAATATGAAACAGTCAGAGCGAGGAAGGTAAAGAACCGAGAGAATGTTAAGTCCAAATAACTGTGGAAAACGAGCCAAAAATGAAGCCAAGAAAGAATCGGTAAATGAGAGTGACTCTGACCACTGGCCTCCCCACTGTCATCCTCTACTTGCAAACATGGGGAGAGGCCAGACCAGTTCCACCTTATCTATTAGGCCTGAGTTGCACAAAGGATTAATTGTTTTTAATACTGAAATCGCAGTTTGAAAAATGTACGTACTCGGAAAATTAATTAAGCTAGTCCTACAATGTTTTATATGTCCCATATTGTAGAAAGTCTAGGTCTCTCCCTTGTTTCAATACGCTCAATCCATATTGGTACTTAAAACCACAAATAGATAAAGTAAAGGGTAATATATGGGACCTTTAATCACTGCGTGCACATGGATGATCTTTATTGGTTAATAAAGTTATCGAAAATGTATCAAATTCATGTGCAGAGGCTAAGGTTCGATAGGGACTGGATTAACAAATACGATAGGAACCCCTGCATTAAGATGTCATTAATTTGCTTTGTGCCTTTTTGAGTATGGTATCGTATCGTATTTGCCTCCTACTTGAGCCATTTTTTGGTCCAGTATCCGGTTCTTATAATACATCCATAGCGAAATCCAGTACGATTCTACCATGTGACCGCAAGGAATGGAATATCTTGTATTTTTCTCTAAGTGTATTTTTAGACAGTAAATAAATGCATTTAAATGTCAGAAAAATTTAAATCACTCAGCCCGAGTATCCATCCATCAATCTGTATCAGTCTATATAATTATCCTACTTGCTGCCGTGTTTTACTATCGCTACAAAAATCAAAAAAACATAACTGAGCAGGAAAAATGAAGAGCAAAGATGAAACGAGCCGAGGGGCAGGAGGGAGTCAGAGGAACCAAATTAGAACAAAACTCCAGTGTACTCTGAGCTCAACCCTCTGCCCATGCAGACATTAGATTGCCTCTCAGCTGTTTCTGATCTGAAGGAGGTTGGACTGTTGAAAAGTCTGATATCACATTACTTCCCTGCTCTTCCATCTCCATTATTTTGCTTACTCTCATCAAAAACAAAACAAAAAAAAAACTAGTTCTCCACTTTGTTGTAGGGGTCCATTCCTTCTCGATTACTTGTTTTTCCCAGGCGAAACTGACACGAAACTGAGAGATCAATGAGATACGGCGCATATGGAGAGTGGTGTTTGATGACACTGTAGGTATCATCACCTTATGTCAGTTAGACTCGAAAAGCCTTGCTGCTTCTGCCGCACAAAGCGTCCCGCAGCTACAACAAAGTCCTGTCTGCAGCTCCAATCCAGAGATGTGACAACTACAGTGAAACAGCACCCTCTCTCTTGTCTCCGTCACTCTGATCGAGCCCCTCGTTTGGCAGAGAAAGAAATAAATGAAGTGCTCCAGCGGAAGGAAGGCTTCACTAAGAAGGATTGCGGGGAGAAGGAGTGAGATGAGGATTTGGTGCGGGGGGGTTTAAAGAAAGTTTATTCAAATGAATGCCGGTTTGGGCTTAAAACATCAGCGGGACATTAGGCTTAGGGCCACTACTGTACAATTATGCTTTCAATGGCAGTCGGTTTAATCAACCTTGTGTCCTTGGACGTCGTTGCACAGTAGAAATTTGGAAAGCGGCTTATTCATTTAAGTGTTTAAACATGCGTTCTAGGATCTACTCGTGTTGAATAGAATAGTGGTGGGCTGCTCCTTTTTTCACAAAATATTGGAGATTTCAAACACACTGTAATAAAATGTTAATTACAAATCTTTTGTTACTGACTATTAAATCCCTATTTTTGCTTAAAAGAGAGTTCTGGGCTCTATTTTCCTAACTCTGTGATCTGAGCAGAGGTTTTTCAATTTGCTCCAGCATTGAGGAAGATCAAGCAGCCCACTCCCCCAGATGACACGCTGTTACACAGGCGGGTGGGACATGTATGGCCAGCTGTGTAAGGAAACGTGACTTGCTGCTGACCAACAGACTGGTGCTAAGATCCAGCTCTGAAGAAAGCCAGGGAGCTGCTGCTGATGATTTAAGGAGTCATTAACACACACCATTCACACCAGATATTATGGAGCCATTAATTATTTTTGGGATTAAAACAATGATTTCTCTTTAGTTTGCTTCTCTATAGGCAGAGTATCAGGACAACAAGACACCCCACAGCTAATTGACGAGTTTGGAAGAAATCTTTGCATCTTTTGGCATGAGCGCAACAAATAACATTAGAGGATGTACAGAGCTGTGTCTACGGCAGGGGCAAACGCACCACAAACGACAAAATGCTGTGAACGCTGAAGTAATGCAAAACAATTTATGGAAGGCTTTCCTGCAGCACTTTTTAGATAAGGTGGTCGCCTAAACATTCCGCATCCCTTCATGAATACGTCTTTCAAAAACCACACGCTAAGCCTTTAGCTGGTTTAGCTGCTACTTTATTCCTCATGCTGTGGTTCACAGGCTACTGTGAACCACAGCCAACTCCAAAACAACAAACTCCGTAGGAAAAGTTTATGAGTGTTGTTGTTTTCTCTTCTTTCAGAGGAGAACCACACTCTACAAACTAGCTAGAGCGTCTTGCTCCAAAACGCGTTGACAGAACCTCAGGATATCCCAGCATCACCTCACAGAACAGAGAGTATTTTTTGCATCTTTTGATGCAACAAATATCAGTCAGAGAATGTACACAGCTGGGTATAGATGCCCACCAGCCTCTGTTATAGCACAATCTCTGTGAAGTGGGTGGCTACTTTTCATTCAATACTGAGGGAAATTGATTAATTTCTGCTCAGATCAGTGTAATAGGCAACAAATTTAGAAAACTAACTTACTAAACTATAATTTACACCTAACATAATAGCTTAAACATCCCTGTTCGTAGCCTCACAAATCTTATGCCAATCTTTAGTTACACAACTTACTGGCTAGCCAACAACTATCCATAAACTAACACAAACTCATAAACAATTCACATTTAAGGACTGAAATCAAGACAAAATTCGTCTTCCCAGGCTCTTCCTCAAACCTTCCATTCACACACTCTTTTTCTTATCCAATTACAATACCCTGATACAGTTTGGATGCAGATCAGGTGTAAATGGAGTCTATATACAGCATGCACAGCAGAAGTGTCACTGAAGAACACTAAATGAGGGCAGGGTGTGTGTTTTTTCTTTAGGGAGCATAGACAAGTTCCTGCTCCCTGAAAGAGCCTTAAATCTGTATCATTCATCTTGTGGGTCCCACAGGGGTCAGGGAGAAGAATAGAACAATAGAAGAGAATCAAATCAAAGTCTGAAGAAGAAAACCATAAGGTGCAGCTGAATATATCAAGGAAGGAGGCTAGTCAAAGCCTAAATCTGAATTAAGACTGCTTTGTCAAAATAGAATTAAATAGAAAAGAAAAAATCTAATACATCATGACAGATGAAGCAAATTCTAACTCATGAAGAAAACCATGAGATGTGGTTAAAAGCTCCAGAGGGGAAAAAAAAAGAAATAATGCACAATAAAACAATATCTATACATCGTCACTATCCACATCACAATACAATAAGAAAATAGTTCAATATAATATCAATGGTTTTAGTCAGGTTTTGTATAAATCAACTAACTAAAGCTGCTCCCTCCTTTGCTTATAAACATAATATTTCCCTTGATAATGGATTAATCATTGAATAAACAGCCAGTCATTTAACAGACAAACACTAAACCAAGTTTCATATGAAGTGGTAACATTCAGCCTTCTGACTCCTGGTCACTGCCATCATGAAGCTGATAATTCAGTGTTCGAATGCAACCTAGGCCTGGGCAATATACCATTTCATACTGAATACCTCTGCTTTTTTTTAATAATGTGAATTTTTCAAATACCCATATACCGGTGAGTGTGTAGCGTGCAAATGTACGAAACAGAGCAGCGGAATGTTGTGCCATGGGACATTGTTTGAGAAGGGACTGTTTTGCACCAAACAGGCTGCATGCAGCTGCATGTGAGAGCACAGCCTGTGTGTGTTGACCAGTGAACAACATGGACGGAGAAAATATCACAGACACAGAGGAACTTATAAGAAAAAGAGGAGCCCTGTCGGTAGAGTGGAACAACTTCTGCTTTAAAAAAAATCTGACGCTGATCAAACAACCATAATCTGTAAATGTTGTCGGGCTAAAGTTGCAGCTGCAGGAGGCAACACGAGCAATTCGTTTCACCACCTCCACCACAAACCATGTCCTAGAATGTGAAGATTGCATGAAACTAAGATCTGCATCCTCTTCCATGTCTGCAGGTAATGTTAACATCTGCGCTGTTTGCTAAGGGGAATGCCTCAGACATAAAAAGCAATTCTAAGACAATTTACTGCAGTAATTATTCTCTAAACTATTAAAAAATGGGGTTAACAGCTAGAGATTCTTAAAAAAAAATACAGTCAAAAACTGTAATAATGATATTATTAAAGACAGTGATATCAATTTTTGGTCATACAAGAAAAAGTTAATAGTGTAATAGTGTAAATAAGTAAGTCTATCCTTTTGAAGAAGTACCTATTTAATTCTGTTTATTCATTTACACAATTTCTAATGTTTTAACTTTCAAAAGATTAAGAGCTTGTTTTACATGTAAATCCATGCATGCTGCCTGTCTCATTATTCTGACATCTGTCATTATATGTCAGAATTTCAACTTTCGTATGTACAGCTGCCTTTTATTGTTTTTTAAACGCTGTAAAATATGTTTCCATTCACCTTTGATACTCTATATGAAAAAAAAAGAAACCAAATCTGGTTCAGGTACGGCACACAAGTGTCCTCCACTGAACTCGACCCCCCTCCTCCTCGGTTACTCATGGCTGGCCTGGTTAGTTCCCATGACAACAAATCCCAACATGAAAGAGTGACCAGAAGACTCTGTAGCAGCCGCTGTGACCGTCAGTAGCGGCGAGGTGAGCAGAATGAGCGAACCCGAGAAAACGGACGTGAAACACGTCGCTTTACTTCACTGAGCTTCCTGAGAGATGGGAGCAAGTTAATCTCCTGCAGAGAAGCTGCTTTTTTCTTCTTTTTTTTTTAAACTGCTAACAACAGCTCCTTCCTCTGTGCTGGGTGAAAACATGACTGATTATTATATTCACAGAGCAGTGATAAAAACATGTGATTTCAACAGTGAGCGTACTCCAGTTGACACCAAGCCACAGCTTACAGCAAGCTGGTTTTTGGCTGAGAAAAACAAGAAAGCCACATTGGGTGGGCTGCAATGACCCATCATTTTCGCATTTAAATCAATTTTCCATTTGATCTATAAAATGTCAGAGGACAGTTAAAAAAAACACAGTTCACAATTTCAACAGTCCATTTACACAAATATATTTGACTTTCAAAGATAAACAGAAACAAAAAGAACAAAACGAACAAAAAGAAACAGACAAGACAGCAAATCCCCCGTGAGACGCTGCACTTTTAAACAATGACTTGACATTCGCTGATGAATACAAGCTGATTTTGTTGTTTGCGTCATACGTTATATAAAACTCTGAGCCAGAAGGTTGATATAAGTCATACGTATGGAAGACTCATGACTAGACCCATGGAACAGCGCAGTAGAGCAGATTGTGTGTTTTTTTTTTTAAATAAATAAAAAATACCACAGAAACATATTTAAATCCCAAAGATGGATCAGATATCAGCTTTACCTAGGATTGAAGCCATGACCTTCTGGTTCCAGTCGGACCTGATTATCTGCAGAGATCACCCTGCCACCTGTAATTAAACCTGATGCCGTAACCACCTCTATGCTATCTGATAGGCCTCCAGAGAGTCACATCACAGATAAGAAAAGTTCTTACAGCAGATGGTCAAACGATGCTTCTGTACAGGATATCTGCACATAACTGGTCAGAGATACTGAACTGGTTCATCCAGAGAGCCAGATACAGTCCAAAAGCTCCTAAACTAGCGGGTAACTGCAGCTTGAGTTTGTTATAGTATGAAACCTTCAAAACCTTTCAGGATTCATATAAAAGAGGTTTACCAGTGTTGATTAATGATTGATTGTTCTTGCAGTTTAATAAATGATTTTTGCCTCGCAATTTTGAGCCATTTATAATATAATGGTTTCAATCCATTTTTTAAGTAAATGGTCCCAAGATTCCCTGGTTCCAGCTTGTCAGTTGTGCGTACTGTCAGTTTTCTTTTTTCTTGCGATTTCATGTGATTGACATGTCCTACTTTCTGGCATTTCATAGATCCAACGATTAACAGCATAATCAGGAAAATAATCGACAAATGTACAGACAATGAAATGAATAGTTCCTACTCCTGCACAGAATCAAGCCTAACCGTTCAGCTCGGGCTGCAACAATCAGTCAGTCCATGGATAATTTATCACCAACTACTTTTATAATCGATTGTTGCATACCATACCATGCAAATTGTGCCTTAAACAAACCGTTAAAGACTTCAATGAAGTTGTGATGTCACAACTATACAGTCACAGCCGTTTAAATCAGAGGAGAGGCTCTTTAAGATGTATGACTATATTGAGAAGGTCATCTGTTAGGGATATCAGAACTTCAAGTAAAACCCAGGAAAAGTCAATGATATGGGACCTTTAGGGGGAAAAAAAATACAAAAAAGCATCCTCTGGTTCCAGCTTCTTAAATTTTAACATTTTGTTCCATCTTTTTTGATCCTCTACCACAGTAAACTGAACATCTTCCCCGTCTTTGAGAAACAGTGACACATATCGTTTTTGACACTTCTAATCAGGAAAACTATTAACAGTTTCATCATTAATGAAAGTGACCGTTAAGTCGCAGCCCTCGAGCGACTCTTCAACCATAAACACGAGTGCAGACAGCCACTGAAAAATGCACTGAATATCTCCACATAATAAACCGGCGGCCTTGAAAAGTGACAAGAAGGATGTTATGCACATTATATCATCAAGAGGACTTATAAAAAGAAAAAAATCACCAAACTACACACACACACACACACACACACACACACACACACGTACACACACACACACACACACACACACACAGACTAGAGGACTAAACTTCCTGCATACAGCAGGGTAGTTCCAGTCCACTCACTTTGGCCAGCCTCTATAGCAGTAGTAGCCCTAAAGATGTGTGTCATCTGTGTCACAAATGAGGGGAGACGTCAGACTGGATTATGATCTAGGTCCAGAGCTTCTGTGTAACCTGCCTGGTTAGGTTAGGCTCCATGATGATGAAGAACCCCTCCTCCTCCTCTTATACCAGTGCTGTTATGGTACTGTAACCACTGACCATTAGATGTGATAAGATCTTACAGTACACGCATTTTGCATCCATTCTTAAAAAAACAGGAGATTGCAAAGTGGATGTTAAGCTTTGTTTTATACCTGCATGAACCTCCTATAGAAATGCATGGTCCTCTCAGCAGCCTGTATATAAGCTGTGATGGTTGTTTTTACTGTAGAGGAGCAGTGCAGGGAGGCTGACTGAGTGAAGCCTAGCATGGCGGGTGTAAAGATGCTGCTGCTGCTGATGCTGGCTCATGGAGAAATGTGCATGATAACAAAAGAGGGGAAGCAGTGCATGTAGACATGTTGCTATAACATCTAAAAGCTGAAGAAAATGCAGGAGAAACACACAAATAAAAAGGGGGGAAGCGTGAACGCTGGACGAAACAATGCATTCCAGACAGCCAAGACAAGAGCAGCACCTACCTCAAATGTTGTCAAGCCAACACTTCTTGTCTTTGCATCTTCTTTTACTGGAGCACCACTGGAGTCCGGTAGAGAAATGTGAAATAAAATAAAAAAAAATAAAATAATAATAAATTAAAAAAAAAATGTCAATGGAAAACTGAAAAAAATGGAGCAGCAAAACAACAAAGAAACAAAAACCAGTAAAAGCTAGAGGCTGAACTATGTTCTTCTCGTTTCCAGAGACGGTCTATTATGTCTGCTCCTCACCCAAGAAACAAAAGCCTCATGTTCACGTGCAGAATTAAACGTTTCGCCAAACGGGCGAACGAAACGATGTTTTCCTCTTTTATTTTGTTTTTTGTCTACCGCAAACCGAGGAGAAGAGAGACGCTATCCTCGTGGTTTTCCGTCATCCTGCTGTGTTTTGGTGAGGGACGATAAGAAAAGCAAAGAGGGGGGAAAAGGATGCTCTCAGGCTGTGGCAGCGAGCAGGTTCCATTCGCTCCTGCTGCCTACGGAAGCCTGGATGGTCCAGCAATTCCTCCTTTTTGTTTTTTTTTAAATCAGCTGAGCTCATAGAGGAAGTAATGTAATAACCCATTTTTATCAGCCTTTCAAAAAAAGATACACAAACTGCCTCGCACAGCAGTAAAACAAGATTATATATCGAATTTTATATACATTTTTTATTTCACTTTCACTCGATTCGTTTTATATTTTCATCCTACGGATGCTGTATTTTTAATGTTTAATTTTATTTTAAAGAATGAAGTCAGTTGCCACTCAACATGTAAAGTCTATTTGTGTTTATAATGGTCTCATTTGAAGGGGGAGATGCCATTAGTCAATGAAAGTGAAATACTTTTGCTATCATTTTGTCTTTATAGACCTTTTTCATAGCAGCAAATATTGACACAAAATCGCAAGTTACACAGGTGTTACCACTGATACTAATTAGGGTTCCATTCCCAGTGAGTTAGCAACAGCAGCAGTCTGAATGGAACAAAACCTTAATTAGTATCAGTGGTAACACCTGTGTTTACCTACTGTATCATGTCAGTATGGCTGCTGTGAAAAAATATCCGATTCTGGATACTGAAATATCCAAACAGAGAGATTACATTCACACTAACAAAGGTATATTTGCAATACTGTATAAAATTAAGCATTAATTTATTCATTTGTTGTGCAGTTTGTTTGGTTCATGTGTGCTTCTATACTGTGTGGCACTATAATGTATAAATACTATACATATCACACACATATAAATCCTTTCTTATACATTAAGGTCCCTTCAGGATGTGATTGAAGGCATTTGGATTTTTTTACCGCCACAAAAAAAGCAATTTTCATTTTTTTTTCTTTCATTAAAAAGACAGAATCTATGAATATGCATATATTTTCTTTTCTTTTTGCATTGCTGCTGGATGTATTTTTTCTCCTATTCCAATGAAAACTGGAGGAGACATTTATACACTTTGTACAGTGATGCTCAAATGTCCAACAACAATAAGCACAAAACGCTTTTATTGTAAGGGTATGAGGGGAAAATTACAATTGTATGTTGGTTTAAAAAAATAATTTCATATACATTTTAAAACAGTACAAGTTATGTATACAGTCAAAATATAATATGTAAAATGGATTAATAAAGTTTTTATTTTTAAACGTTAGTTGTTGTAAGTTGTGTTTAACAGTAACTCAAAATGCATATACTGAGTTTTGAGAGGGCAGTGCCAGCTTTATCAGGATATGTTGTGGTTCTTTGCTCCATCTAGTGGAAACAGCCAACTGCTGCATTTCAAAGAGTATTACTAATGCATTATTTATGATACAGACACTTGATAATCTACAGGACCTGGAAAAAAAAACAGAAAAATAGTACAAAAAGGAATGAGACGGAATATCTTGATTGGACGATTTTATTTTCTCCAAGGACATTTATGAAGCCAGAAGGAAGATTTGTTTTTGTTATCATTATACACAATGTCAAAAACAAGAGTTATTTTCTGATCACCATCACATCAACAGAATGCACACCACGGTACCAACGACACTCACTGAAAGCCTGGGGTTTGGTTCAGAGCCTAATTTACCAAAGGCATCTTGGAGTTCTATCTTGGTTTATTCATCATCATGAGCGCTAAGACGACTTGCCGCTATGACACCTTTGGGAGGCCAGGTCCAGATACATTTAAATACGCTCCAGTTCCCCCACGTTACTTTCAATATTTATATTCTCTTTCAGAACTTCACAAGTCGGGTCGAGGAAGTAATTACAAGGAAAGATTTGAGAAGATTCACAATTTAGCCGTGGTCTGTCATCGTAAATTGTCCAACTCATGGAATGATGATATTGAGAGCAAATGTGTTTCCATACGTGTCACCATCAAACAACAGACTACAAATTAGACTCAGCGTTGCGGTGTTTTGCTCTCGGTGCCTACATCAGCTTTTTTTATCTGCCGTCAGCTGCCATCCCCAAGGTTTGGACGCTTCAGAAAACTCAGATTTACAAGTCAGCACTAACAGGAAATGGCTGACAAAAAAAGAAAAGAAAGAAAGAAAAAAAAAGCACATAATGATGTAGCAAGTGTCTTAATTTTGTCCTACACCCCACCACGTACATGACGCCTTCAGTTTACACACACTCAGCTTCTTTAAGGAATGTCACTGAATAATTTGGGAGTGCACATTTGAACAGATAACAAAACTCAAATGTCTGTAGTAATGTACATTCAACACATTCAAAATAAGACTGTTAATAAAACTAGTGACAAGATTTGTAGGATGAGACTTCTTTTTAAAAAACTCAATCTCATTAAATTGTTTAATTATATAGTGAGTCTACAGCTTTTACCAAGAGTTTTGGGTACCAGACCACCTGAGATTGCATCAAACCACTGTCTATACAAAGATCTTTTCTCTCAAGACCTGTGGTTAAATGATGGAGGAGCTACAGCAAATGTGAGGATCTTCAATCTCTAGGCTTCCTAATACTAGTCAACACTGACCAACACATTTCTTTTATCCAAATCAGCCTTTCAAACTGCTGGATAAAAATCTGGTTCTAACGGAACGCAAGAATTAAAGGAGAATGGGGTGAAAACAAGGGAGTTCTGGCTGGCAGCTATGACCAAGAGGATCATGGGATATATTGCAGACATAGGGCCATAAAGTCAGGGGGAACTTAAGGAGTGAGTGACATATTTAGAGCAGATATGCTGCCTCTCAAATAGTCTGTTCATCCGTCCTGTGGCATCACTAACGTTTCCAGACCAGTAACTCTTATTTCCAAACTTCACAGATTCTCCATCACTTCTGCTGCAGGAGGCCTGATGAATACTGTATGTGGGCCACGGTGTGGATTAAGGACCACTTATTAACAACAGTTACAAAAACAAAAACAACGCTGACAGACCAGGCTACAGTAATAAACACAATGATAAACACACTCATGCGTCACAGGAAAAAAGAAAAAAAAAGCAAACATACAGAACAGATCACATTTCCAGCATACACACACACACACTCACACACACACATATATTTTCAAATACTCCAGTGTGATTTTTAACTATCAATCACCAAGAGAGGTCAGAAAAAAAATGTCCTAACCGGTATGAATCTTTCAATTTTGAGTGGCTTGTGGATTTATTGTATAAACTATGAATAGGCTAAAAGGTTATATTACCTTTAAAGGTAACGCATGTGGGAATTTTCAATTTTCTTACTTGCTTATGAGAGAAATGTACCACTCTTCCGTGAATGATGGTTAAAAACAATACCAGGCAAATAGAGACATTTAAATAATTTATGATGTATTTACACAATAATCCATCTTATTTTCCAGCAGTGTCTTTGTATCTTCTCAGCTTGCGTGTGTATCTTCTAGTCTCCCATCTTTACTTTCGACGTCTGGGACATGAGAAAAAGAAATCCGTTATTGCAGAACAGACAGCTAAAAATCATAAATACTACACAATGCACATATATCAAGATGGTTGTGGAAATAAGTACTGTCTCTGCATAGTCATTTATAAGACGTCAGAGACAATTGTGACCTGAATATTTTCCTACTCTGTTAAAAAGACCGTAATAACATAAAAAAAAAAAGAAAAACCTAATTCACCTGCAAAATAGCTACAATGACGCCAAACAGGCCGATTGCGCTGCCAAATATTTCCACGATGAGGATCTTGACGAAGAGGCTGGCGTTCTGAGCGTCTGCCAACGCGGCTCCGCTGCCCACGATGCCGACGCAGATGCCACAGAAAAGGTTGGAGAAACCCACAGTCAGACCGGCTCCAAACATGGAGTAACCTAGTAGGACACAAATCAAAAGTATTGATGAATACTCCACAGCGGGAGCGGGCCACGACAATATAATTCCCCCTTAAGGTTTTGAAATTCATCAGTAAGATTTGACAACAATCAGAAATAATGTTCAATTTAAACAAATTAAATCTCTTTCATTTCTTTGAAGAGAAATATATTTCAAAAGTAACATTTGGAATTATTCAGTAATATATGGAGCAATCCATATTTAACATTTAAACTAACAAATCATTTAGATTGAATGCTGCAAGCCTTTCACTAATTTAACAACAATAATTAATCTAACGTGTATACAAGACACCATCAACCCAGAATTCAATTAGGGCTGAGTGATTTTGAAAATGGTGTCATTTTTGCAGGGAACTGTACCAAACATATTTTATTACGTCTGTAGAATATGACGTAAAAAACCAAAAATCTCTGTAGCTTTAAAATATTTCATTTTAAATGTAAATTTGACAAATACTGCGCCTCCTGGGATTTGAAAATTGCAGGAGGCTGTAATCAAGTTCCAAATGTTCAGCCCAGGATTCAACATAGTAAACAACCATCACATTATAACAAACTCTTTTCAGCAAGAAGCGTCACTTGTCTACATTTAAAGACATTTTATGATCATTTTTTTTCCATTTATTGGGATACATTTTTCATTCATGCCCTTCATTCAGTAACTTTATGTCCTTTTTCTTACCAGCTTGGTAGTTCCTCGCTCTGATTTTCTCGCTTGTTCCACTGAAGTCCTAAAAGACGACAGAGATTATTTTTAGAACCAACCCACTGTGCTTGCTCTGTTATCATATCACAAACACCGTTCAGACCAATAGTTCAAGCTTCAATTCCTCCATCTGGAATTCCCCCCTGAAGACAAAATGGATAATAGTTTTCTTTGTCAAGATAATTACTGCTTACCTCAGCCATGTTGCTAATGACAATAGCCATGATGATGCCGTAGATGGCTACAGCTTCACAGAAGATGATGCTAGAGGGAGAGAAGATCATTAAGATTTAAAACAGGCTGCCTGTTTCAGCAAGAGCTGCTATGAATTACCAGCAACACACGCAGGTTGAAGATGCTTGTTAGAACTTTAATTCTCCTGCATTACAACATTTCGCTGTTAGAAATGGGACAATCTATTTCCAGTCTACAGAAGGTTAATAACCAATATAAAAACAGGAATTCAAGGTTTAGCTTCAATATTCAGATATGTTCGGCTTATTAGAGAGATTTAGATGGAATGGCACTGAAAAGCTACCTACCTGACCAAATTCTTGGTCTTAATTCGAGGAGCCTTGACACCACCACCAATGATGCTTGAGCCAGTGATGTAGATGCCCCTGGAGAACGAAAACACCAATAGGCACATCATTAAAAATATTACACAGTGGTTATGTTGTTCTTCTGCTACTGCTCTGTAAAACACAGGGAATGACTATCAGACAATAAAGCTGAAAAATAAACTTCATGTAAAAGCCCCCTAAACACAAATATTAGCTCACAATGAGTAGTGATTATATGGATAAAAAGAAACTTGTGAGTAAATAATAAAGGTGCCAGAAGTAACTTTTTTATTATTATTTTAAAATACATTTTTTAATTTGCACACATTTATTATAAAACTGCTTTATCAGATTCACTGTGGGGTGAAAAAAGTATTTGTATTGTTTGGATGTTCTTTGCACAAAGTGTACATGCATGTGGGAGTCTGCAGATCATCGGCTGTGATCAACAGTACCACTTTTAACAAGTGTCACAGAGGGACACGATGACTGGTTGAAGTTGGCCCCGGTCTGTCTGAGCTTCTCTAAGCAAGTGTGCACACTGAAAAAAACTCTTCATTAAAACGACCCATGAAGATGATTCATAGGTGCAAGAAAGGATTTTACAAATCTGGAATCCTCTAAAGGCAGCAATTACTTCATCTTTTGTCACAAAAATCAGACGGCAAACAGCAGAAGTTCATGTTATAAAGTAACCTACCAACTTCGAGCCAGCTTTAACTTTTTTTTTTCTCTTCGTCGCTAAATTGGCCTCATTGAAATTAATGAGCGGCTGCCTTTTTTCCATAAACGATTAAAGAGTCTCTGATCGCAGGCTCATTAAAAGTGTGCTTATTTTTTTGCAGCTTTTGATTCTCCAGTTAAACTTTAGTGCTAAAATAAAAGGGAACACAACTTGAGTGTGCTCCTCAGTACTTATTCTAAGACTTTCCAGTTCCACAATTTCACATTACATTCTTTTTCAAGCACATCAAGAAAGAGGAAATGAAAATATGAAAAACTGGACCATTTCATGCCTTCCACTGCCACCCCCTTTGACTCAACACATTCAAATATCAGATGGTGGTGTGTCGTTACATTACTTTTTATGATTAGGAACTCACCAAGCTGCTCCAACCACGGACAGAGAGATGGCCAGGCCGATGCCCAGGTTAGCCCACATGAAGGGAGAAGTCTCTGTGAGGAACCTGTGAACAAGAACAGAAGCACAGATGACTAAGGCTAAAATGTAAGAGGAAACTCTTCCAATTATATCCCACACTGTTCATAAAAATTGCAAATTAATGTATAGTTTTCTTAAACTTAAAACCAATTTAACCCAAATATTACACAATCAGTATTGTTTGTTTATTTTTCTTCATAAAAGAATTTCCGATCTCCAGTTTAAAAAGGTCAACGATTAGCAAATTTATAGCGTTCTTACGAGTAACATAAGGTGAACTTAAAAAGTGCAAATGCTAAAAACATCCTATGTAAGCAAATATGTTTTTTATGCAACTTGATCTATTACATCAAATCAAGAGGTTATAATCAAAGGTTAAATTAAGTCTCTGCAGAAAAAATCATCTTCATTACTTTCAGTATAATAAAAGCTGTTGGCCTGTCACGTGAAGATTAGTGCCACCACATCAAATAAAAGAGCCAGGCCCTGAATAAGTCACAGTATCTAAGGCAATGCTTAACTACGGTTCTACACTCTTGAACTAACTGAAACTGACATTTGCAGCATTCTTATGATTTTACAATCTGGGATAAACCAGTGTACCCGCGTTACTGTGTCGTAACAGTCGTAACGACTTCTAAAAACAACCCCGAGACTATGCACTTACCATGCCACATCAAAGCGGAATCCAAGGTCAAATATGGTATAACAGATACCTATGGAAAGAAAAAATAATAATTCAGTTGTGAATATGGAAAACTGTGTCTTGCAAGATGTTAAATACAAAATAGGAGTAACTACAACAGTTAGTTTAAGTTGGTGGTATTCCAAATACAGTTACTTTTAAGATATTACTTGAAGAATTACTTTATTTCTTTTGGTTTCAGACTCAGACGGGTCAAACAAAGTCTGTTTTATATTGTGTTTTGCAAGAACCAGGCTGATCAGTTGTAGTGTAAATCTATTATAATTTAATGATATTTGGCATAGGTTTTTCCTCTCTTCTCCAGACAAATGGGCTCAGCAAGACAATTGTGCATTCCAAAAGTAATCCAAAGTATTAAGAATATATTACACAAGTTGAGCAATCTAATGGAATATCTTACAATTTACATATTGGGGAATATATTCAGTGATCTGTAGAATACATTTATGAAATAACCTTTCCAACACCGCTAAACTAAACTAAACTCTGCTTAATATGTGTAGAAGAGGAGAGATACAGTATGTAGATGTGTCCCTGCATTTATAGACCTGGTCTCTGTGTCAAACAGTCATATCCATGTGCTAAAGTCCTGTAAAGTGGTTGTTAGTTCAGTGTGATAGCTCACTCTCATGTGAGAAACTGCAGTGTATGAGAACAGCTAACGGGCTAACATTAGCTTAGACGGGTTAAAACGTCTTTACACTATTAATACAATTACAAAACAGCACAATATGACAACTCTCAGTAAATAAACAGCATTAGTGTGGTTAACATAGATGCTAAGAGCTAACGCTGCTAGCATTCAGTCAATGCTACCGACATGCTAGCTTATGTTATTCGATAATGCTAAAGACAAAACAAATGGTTTCATATTTTTGGAGTTTTACTTCCTAGAATGCCTGAATACATTTACAAAACAATCGACCAGCTGTCAAGATGGAACCTGCCGCTAACCCTCGAGTCCCATGATTTAGCCGGGTCCCAAACATAGCTTTCAGAACGCAGACAATTGCAAATTGCCCATCAAAGAGAATCAACTAACACGCTGCCATTAATGCTAACGTATAGGAAATACGCGAATCCATTCACAAACAGCAACATTTCGACTGCATTTCCAGAATAAATCTAATCTTACCAACGATGAGTATGGTGCTCCAGAAGGCCAGAGTGACCCCCGTGTAAAGAATGGCGTGTCCGTTCATCATGTACTCTAACAGCATCGACCCGGAGGGATTTCCTGCTCGATCAGCGAGCTTTTCCTCGGCTCAAATGTAAAAATTTGAAGCCAGTTCAGCCGAGAATACCGAGATATTGGTGTTTTTAGACGCGCTATCTGTCGATGGAGGAGGAGGAAGCCTGCAGAGCATCAGAAGGAGAAGCTGGGTGATGCGGTCAGCTGATCCAGCATGTGACCGGGGACTGGACGGGCCGCGTTCGGTTACTCATTTTTTATTATTTCTCTTCGTCTTACCGACACATTTTCGCGGCAACGGTGTTCCGTAAAGCAGTTTTTATTAAAATAACGACGTTTTATAATTTAGTACAAACAACTAACTAATAATAATATGTAGCTATGATATTACTAGTATTATTACTAGCCCGGGTGTTGGGAATGCGTCCTAGAAGGCTGCGTTCCGCTCCGGAGGGACAGCTCGCTCAGTGCGCGCAGCGGACACGTGATGTCGCTCTTGTATTTGTGAAAGAGCCGCAGTTTACGCAGCAGGGTGTCAAACTCTTTTTATTAAGAGGCTGTAAAAGTACACTAGAGTACAATTACACATCATCTTCCCAGAAAATTACTTTTGGTAGAAGTTTCTTCCCCTCTGCCATCGGGCTCCTCAACAGCTGACAGGAGTCTGCACCAAATATAAACTTAAAACACTCAACTACCTCATACAGCTGTGACTGTGCAAAGAACACATGCACCTTATTCCTGACTTTTTGCAGTATTCATACTGAATCATTCCTTGCACATTTGTAAGTATTTGTACATAATCCACCATGCATATTATTTGTAAATATAGGTACATTATCTGCTTACTTATAGTTTATATTTATATTCTGTTACTTGTGTGTTTTATTTTATTCTAGTTTATCTTATCTTTAATACCGTATTGCTATTTATATATTTATATATTTTAATTCCTATTATTCATTCATTCACATGGACAGCAAGTAAGAATTTCATTCTACAGAGAAACTTGTTTCTACACTGTGCACATGACATAAACACTTTGAATCTTAAAGCCACCATTTAGAATATTAAAAGGATCTGATATTTATTATACTTAAGTATCAAAAGTAATTTTCTGATATTAAACACACTTATGTCTATTGGAAGTAAATGCTGTTATTTTGAAAAAAATACAGTTTATTCCCAGTATTTGTACATCTCACTTGTGTCAAACTGAATATTGAACCAGAACTGGCTCCTAGAACAAGCAAAGTACAGATAAGTATTATTACTTTGGTGTATTGCACCAATGTCCATGGGCTTCATGCAGTCCAATTTGATGTCAAGTGGGACAGAACAGCATTAAATCAATGTTTTCAATGTTTTGTTTTTGCTTTTTTGAAGGCTTACAAAAAGCAGCGAGTACTAAGGGTCACATTTCAGATGTCTGAGTTATTAACAGCTTAAAATGTTTTAATAGTACATTTGTCTAAACTGCAGCAAATAGAGGAATTACACAGGTCCCCAAACAACAGGCATACACACAGGAAGTATGAAGTCGATCAGATGAACAGTTCTTGAGATATGCTAAGGACAGTTTTACACACACACACACACACACACACACACACACACACACACACACACACACACAATCCTCCATAGGCTTAACTGGGCTGAATCTGCTGCATTGTCGTCAACAGGCCTGGATAGTGGGAAAGAATGTCCCAGACGCAAAGACTCTGGTCAAATAACAGCATGTTACGTCTTCTCTGCCATCCATATCTACACCATGGGGGACCAGGATTTTGTGTCTAGACTCGCAGCATGACCAGGGCTATGAATCTTGATGACTGGAGCTTAACGGCTGGACTCTCTCAAAGGGGGAAAAATCTTTCCATTTCTTCATAGTATTTCTGTGAAATACTAAAAAGATAAAAGGATTATGCAGCATTTGGTGTCTTCATTCACGATTCATGTACATTTACAAAACTTGTTTGGATATTTTGGATAAAACCACAAATAATGTTAATATGTGGAAAATAGTTACGTTTCTGGTACAAACGGTAAAAAAAAAAATAAAAATCTCGACTGGAATATCGCCGTAGCTGTTTAAGAACATAAATACTCACTTCTACAAAGTCCATGCACCCATTTCATTTTCATTACTTTTTTCTTCCTTATGTGTAACCATAGCTAATTTGTGGCCTTCCCAACAAACTATTTTATTTTGTTCCATGACTTATGGTTCGGTTCCGATTAGGCTCGTCCTGCTTGTGATGACGGTCCCTATAAGTAATTGAAGTTTAATTAAATGTCAGCAGTTTTGAGCCTGCCCGTGTACCCTACTCAACTGTGACATTTAAGGCAAATGGAATTACAGTAAAGGTTCACAGCGCCCCCTCCTCTTCCCCTCCTTAGTTATGTGGTTGCTATGTCTGCTAAGTTTTCTGTTCCTGGATGGCAATTTACAATAATAACAGCAACCTCTTATTAAATAGTTGTAGCGCTAGCTATATAATGTTAGGTCTACGAATTGGTTGAAATACACTGTCACAGGCGGACTTTTCCGTTGACTTGTCTTAAAACGAGAACCATAAAAGGGTTTTTAATGGATAAATAAATGGTATTGTTAGGCCTGGAATTTAGTTTACACCATTTTCTTCGAAGTCAGAAATGAAACTGGGTCACTACTGATAATGGGCAAGTTAGTCAGACATGCTAACGTTTGCAAATTCACCTGAGAACAGATAAATAGGTTGCTAATCCATTTATCAAAAAAAAAAAATCATGTGAACGGCCCCTTTAAAACTAATGCTTGTAGATTTTTCCTTTGGTAGATTTCCACAGTTTTCTTCCTTAGCATGCACATATCAATGGGGATTAAAGATTAATCTTGTTTTGGATTAGGCTGTGTATTTTGCCAAGCCTTAGTGATTAATAAACCACACACAGCTGTCTTCTAATTAGACTGTAAGACTATACTGTATAAATTATCCCGAGTACGAGCTTCTTCTCATACATCACCAGAGTAGAACAAGAAGCTGTGCATAGTTACATCTACATTATTAAACCAGATACTGACTTATATCCCGTCTAGATTTTCTGTTCTTGCCTTTTCATGCCAGGACCAGTTCAACCTCCATCCCTTTCAATTTGTTTTCCAACTTGATTGAAAACCATGAGCAACAATCATCCTTTTCTTTTTTTTTTTTTAAACATAGTCACTTTCTCCTGCCCCTTGCTCTGTGTAGGTGTTTAGATGTGCAGCTAGTGTATGCAAAGTTGAACACACAGGTCATTTTTTTTCCCCTTGCCGAAAGCGCCTTCAGTTCCAATTAAGGAGAATGTTTATGCCGCCGGACTCAAAGGAAAGGAAATGCTGCAAAGGAAATGATTTAAATGTTGTGGAAGAACTTGACTGACATGCATAGAATCCTGACCTTAACCGCATCCAGTACTTGTGGGATTTAAAGACTTTTTTACAGCGAATAAAATGACATGAAATAATAGGTGTTTGCAATGATAATATCATATCTACTAACTTAAAGTTCTTTTCAGGTCACACAGAGTCAAGAAAGTCTCTGCTACACTAAAAGATACAGAACCTTAGTTACTATCCAAATTAATGCTGCGTTTGACTGCACTCAGAACTTGGAATGATCAGAGTCGGAAAATCAGACTTCCACACACCACAGTAAGGTTAGGTTTGGATGTCTTTCGGGCATCAAAGAATATTGCTACAGTACATTAGCTATTCAAGGGAGAGAGAGATAAATGCTATATCCTGTAAGTAATAACTCTACTCTTTAATGCAGCAGCGAGGGGGATCCTGTGAGCCATGCAGGTGTCAACTCTTGCTGCATCATATTCCTTTTTCCACAATTTCCCGCTATTCCCAAGTCGTAGTTCAGAGTTCAAGGGCTGTTCTATTGCACTTTTCCGATTTTTGGAGGTCTGAGCTTTCCGAGTTCAGCGCGCAATCGAACACAGCATAACATCTGTGTTCACCTATTATTATATGTCAATATGGCTGCCCTGAAACAGATCTGTCAGGCCAACTGCTATCCAGGAAATCCCTGCTGTCAGGTTTGTAAAGAGAAAGACAGAGAACTGCAAACTGTCATATCAGTAGACTAGTAAAGATAAAACGAGATGTTCAACAACCACATTTTAGCGTAATATTTGGATGTCCATGTGGTGTGATTACTTGGATAACCACAGGGCTGATTCTTGCCTGCCTTATTCATCCTAGAATCCTATCATTATTTGACATCTAAAGAACAAGTAACTGTGGATTTTATCATGGACATGTGACAAATAAAGATGAGTGACCCTATCAGCGATAATGTTAATGCTTGCAGCTTAAAACATATCCTTTATTGCACTAAATTGCAAGTACTCATTCAAGGCACATTTCCCCATATCAATTCCGTCAAGGCCTTTGTCTTTATGAATGAGTTTACATGCACACAGCATTCTGTGAAATAACCCACGACCGAGGCCAGACCCATTTGTGTCATGATGTTTGCATCCTCATGCTGCAAGTACAAATGGAATAATATTCACATTACCACAGAAACTATACATACAGATAATATAAGACAAAGCGTTAATGATTGGTATGAGGCATACTGTATGCGTCACTGCTTCGGGTTGTTGTGAGGATGATGTTCATATTGTCACGTTTTTGAGATATTTATCACAGGTGTGAGCTCGTCTGGTGTTAAACACACAATTACCAGTGTGAAAACGTGTGCATCCAGAACATTAATAGGATATTGCTTTTCTTGTTCCATCTCGTTTGATCTTTTTTCATTGTTTTTGTTTTTTTTCCAGGTGATGAAAATTGTTGAAAAAAAAAATCATCCCAAAATGAGCAATTTTACGGGTTATGATGAAGCATTTGTGTTTGTTCTCACAAAATTTCATAGATGTGTCCTTTGTATTCTCCACTTTGATTCTATTACACAGACACTCTGACACACACAAATGAACCCTGCTTAATTTATTCTGATAAATGCCAAGGGTTAATCAAACAGACAAGACAGAAAGAATATTGTTTCATTCAAGTTCACCTCTATGCTGGAATATTGTTTAAACCGGGAATACACTGTCTGCTTTCTAGCACATTTTAATATGATTTTTTTCACTCGCGCAATGATTTTGGGGATTGAGCAGAGTTTTGTCTCAATCAGCTGTTGTGCATCATGCAGTATACATGGGGTAACAAGTAGGGATTAACGGTTCACAACCAGGGCCCGTTCAGCAATCGTACGGTTTCTTGACGACCAAGCTCTTGTGAGGCAGTCACACTGAAAGTTGAAACTGTGTTTGAACAGTCAGATCGCATGTGAGAGTGGAGCAGAAGCTGAATAAAGTGATTTAAAAAAACATACTTTGCATCCAAGCCATTAAACAATAGTGTTACCAATCCCAATACCCTCAAATTGATACCAATATAGACATAGGATATATAGGAGTACTTCATTCCTGAACTGCCAACTTCATCAAATTCACCACGCTTGCTGTAGTTGACCATCACCATAGACTGTATGGGTTGTAGCTGCTGAGGTATTGGGCCAATCACATGTTGCATTAAATTCATGAATTCTTATAGTGATTGGCTGTGAGCAAAAACATACCAATCGTCTTTTTCTACCTTTGGGTACAAAAAGAAAAATGCAATTTCACTTTAAGATGGCTCAGTTATTCGATATTCAATCAGTCTACTGTTGCATTTCAATTCAAAATGTACTCGCTGAACAATATTTAGTGCTTCAAGTAGCAAGTGAAGATACAAAACAAAACTATGAATGTTTTATCCCTTGAGCTCGGAAAGATTCTCCATTTTTGGGCATAGTTTGTACAGCCATCCAGTTGGCCAGATTGGACACTTTAGCGAGTTGGTTCTGGCCCCTGGCTGAATGTTTGACATTCCTGTAATATGGTGTCTATATATATATAGACACCATAGACACCATATTACAGATATGTCAAACATTCAGCCGGGGACAAAATGGTTTAGTCCATTACAGACAGCGGTCAGCTACATCAATTCAGGTGTTGAATAAAAGAAGTAGTCATTAATATAATCTGATTGTATCTTAAACCCTATTTATGCTAGTTTATTTTTAAATATTTTATGGCATTAATAAGGGACCCACTGACATTAGGAGTGTACAGGGCCCAGAAATTGGAGCTACGCCTCTGGCTCTGATACAACTTGGTACTGGTTTATTTTGGTTGATGCCTTAACCTAAGACACACCTTCTTTCTCAGTCTATGGTATGCCCAACTTGTAATTAGTACAGTTCCCACATGTCATATCACATGACGTTTAAAAGCCCTGGCTGTCAGATTTGGATAATCTTGTCATGAGAAATTTCCATTGGGTCGCACTGCTTTCAATCAAACCAAAACTGGTCAAATTTTCACAGACAGTCAATCAATGCGAAACAACTTCAAGACAATAATTGTTGCATTATTTCTGCATAGAAACCAAGGACTGAAATATATTATTGCCACTCACATTACAGTGTGCTTTAGTTAAACTTTAAAGCAAAAAGGTCATGATTTCTCTTGTATACTGTCATGTATTGGGAGGTTTATTTTGGTGATATACAAACCATAAAACTGCTGCCCTCGAATTAGATCCTAATCAGGATGTTAGCTCTTTGTGATGTGTGAACATCAAATTGTCCAAGGCTCAAGTTCTTTATATATGTAATCATCGCACACTGACATCAGTGAGTCCATAATTATCGTGCGTTGATGCTACAGATGCTGCTGCGAAATAATAAAAACTATCGTTAGAAAAGCACAGAGAGTCCCAATAATACACAGGATTACCAGGAAATATGTTTTTTCACATGTTGCCCGCTCAACCAGCTGTGCTCATTAAAGCCTGTGCTATATTTCAAGTTGTACTTTTGCTAATTTACTGGCTCTGTTGACATAAAGAAATGGTACAATGTGTTTTTTGTCCTTATTTCTTTCCACTTCATGTACCTCAGTCTCTCTCATTAGGGAGGCACATTTTCTCCAGGCCGGTCTAATGTTTCTCCATCCAGAAAAAGCAGAGATGTCAACAATAACAGAATGTCAGCACTTATGTCAACATAAGTGACAGCCAACATTGGCCACCAGAAGCTACTGGTCATACCAGACCAAACACAGGCTGTAAGAGCAGCTATAATACCCTTGAGTGTATTAAATTGAGCAAGCAGGCTTATTATTGTCTATGGAGCCCTATAGGCGGTGGTGTGAGAGGCTGATTTCAACTAAAAACATCTTATAGTTACTATGACAACATAGTCCATTATGAACCATTTATTGTATGATTATACACTGTGCATAAATGCCTAATAAGTGGACTTAAAGTGTTACAAAATAACATCTAAAATACATCAGATAAATACATCTTATATGCTTAAAGTAAGGAGTGTATGTAGAGTGAAACAACAATGGACTATTTTTTTCCACAAAAGTGAAGCCACTGTGTATAATCTATAATCCTGTTCCAACCGTTTGATGGCATAATCAACAATCAGTCGTCGCCACACTGTAACTTTAATGAATAAGCCGCCGTGTCTAATTTATAAATCTTTTCCAGGACTTTGTTGAGCATAATCAACCACGCACTCCCTTCGGCATGGATACCGTTCCTTGATGTATCATCTACCTGTGTGCTGGTGTTTTGGAACAGAAGGCAGAATAAACAAATGGTATTGATCTGTCTGGGCCGGCCAGCCTGATGTCTGATGGTGCAATGTTTTCTATTCTATTTTATTCACCTTTTGACTCTATGCCAATCCATTTCTGTTTAGCTCTATAATGTATAATACCATAGTAAAACTATATATATATATATATATATATATATATATATATATATATATATATATATATATATATATATATATATATATATATATATATATATATATATATATATATATATATATATATATATATATATATATATATATATATATATATATATACTGCATACTGTATTTAATGTTCTGGCAGTCATCATTTTAACCCATTTAAGCCCAGATTTTGTTTTCAAAGATTTCATGCATATAATTTTATGAGTTGAGTGAATAACAATCATGTTATGTATCTATTTTTTCCATTTTGTGGTCTTTTCTTTGCAGAAAATAGTATTTTACTAGCTAATATAATTACTGCTTGCACAAATATGCCCATAAACAAAAAACTATTGATGTACAAAATTCTGTTTTGGGGGATTATTTTAGACTTGAATGATTAAATAGATATATACATGTCAGGATGAAATGATGATCATAATAATCTAAATAAAATTCCCTTTTGCTGGGGGAGAGTGTGTTCATGTTCTCGGGAGGAAGGGACAGGAAGTTGATGACGTCATATGAGAGAAAGCACTTGGAAACTTTTTTTTTTTTTACTTAAACTCTTTTGTCCAAGCTGTCTACTATCATGTCATTAGAAAAGACAAAAAAGCTGTATGAGTAACATTTGAATTTTCTATTTTAAGTATAAATTGACAGTCATAGACTTAAATGGGTTTACATGGTTATAAAGCAAACTTATTGAAGACCATTGAAGAAATGATTGCAGGCATGAATACACAAAGACAGTAAAGAGTGTTATGGACTTGATTAATTGAGAGAACAGTCTATATTTTATTGTTAAGTGACTTGGTCAAATTGATCGTCTATCTTTTGCCGCTGATTTCATCAGGCAGAAAACAGGCTGAAGCATCTCATCAGTCATGATTGATTTAAATAGACTTGATGAAACAAAGTCAGGCTTTAAGCTCCCAATGGCTGATGAGGGACAGCAACACTGCTGCACCGGTGATCCTTCACAACAATCATTAGCTGCCTTGATTAAAAATGGACTGGCTTCACAAATTTTCAAGGACGCGTAAAGTGACCAACTTTAAGTCGTGTCTATTCCTAGACAGGGTAACACTGAAGAGAATAGTCCATATGCTGTTCCATGAAGAATAAGAATTCTAAGCCAGCCTCTTGTGATTAATAAGCTGCATGTGCATTCAGCACATGTCATTATGTGGGTATTAAAAGCAATTAGTTGGGTTTAGTGGATAGGAAAACACTGCAGTATTTTAAAGCTGTTCAAGTGTAAACTATCAGAACTGTATGAAGTCTTTTTTCATGCTACACTGAACCCTGATTAAAGATGTGATTAAAAGCAGCTTGATATGCACTCTCATATCACTCACTGAGTCTTACAGAAACACTCAGTTTGTATATATTTACTTAATTTTGTTCTTGTTCTGCAATTCTTTTAATTGGACTGAATCTCTGCACATTGTCTGTTTCTATCTTAGGTAAATTTATGGAAATGCGACAAAAAATATAGCCTCATTAAAACGGATATAATGTAAATGTGGGACTGTTTCATTAGATTGTGAATTTGAGCTTTTTTTTTTCTTTGTCAGCAGAATACTAAACATACTGTAAAGATGGACAATTATGACAATTATGGAGCACTACCGTAACAAACCATCATTTTATTTCTCTGGTTGTCTATCTTTCTATCTATCTCCTTTATTTATATATATATATATATATATATATATATATATATATATATATATATATATATATATATATATATATATATATATATATATATATATATATATATATATATATATTAAGGAGAGAATATAACTTTATTATTTAACACAGACATGAAACAACTTGCCATTGGGGAGACTCTCTCCTTCAAGACAAGCATCAGAATTTTTCTTTGAAGCAAGTGTCACATAGAGTAAATTTATTTTAGATTTATTTTCCAGCCCTTTGAACAGTCTCTCCTCAAAGACATGTATGACGTTACTCTCTGTTAAACACAGGGAAATGGATGGACAATGGGATGGTTTCTGGAAATAGATCAGAAATGCTTCAAGAAAATAATTAAATCTATTATTGTTAACAAAACAGAAACCATATTGGAACTCATCCTCGCTTCCTATTGGTTGAATTCTCAACAAACAGTCTACAGAGTTAACAGAGTCCTGTCCTAAACACTCTTTACTCTACATACTTTGACAGGCTGCGGGAGCCTGTATGACAAAATGCAGAATATAATTCTGTTGTTGTCTTCATAAGAAAAAATCTGCAGTTTTAAATGATTTCATTGAGTTGTGTAAAGTTTCTTATCTAAAGATCAACATGAGAAATCAAAAGACACAGATGATTGATTTTACAAAAATAAAACCAGCTTCATCTCAAACCACCATAGCAGACAACCCAGTTGACATTGTCAATTGGTACAAACAAACAAACTGGGCACAATAATAAGCAACAAACTGCAATAGGAGGCAAGGCAAATACTATCTCCTGAATATCCGCTTTTATTTTATTTTATATTTTATTACTTGCACAACTTGATGTTTGTCAGTACTTTTTCTTAGAGTTTTGTCTTGTTTGTCTCTCCATGTTTGTTTTTTTTAATGCTGCACCAAATTGCCCTTTGGGGACAAACAAGTTTTATTGATTGAACTGAATTGGAACTGTAAGTTCAGATCTTGTCATTTTTGCAAAAAAATGCCCAGTGATTGCATGAAGAGGAAGTGATTGTTGGAATTTCTTTGCAACCAATTTCAAAACACAAAAGTTACAACTAAAGAAAAACAAATACACATTTTTCAAAACTCTAACACTTTATTTTTTTCCAATTACTTGGATACAATATAAGCCTAAGATCAGTAAAGGTTGAACTAAAATCACCTGTTGAAAATGACACAACTTGACATCAAAGTGTCAAATCTGAAATGACTGCACATTAATTTTATTATATATATAATATAGAGTATATAAGAGTATATATATATATATATATATACTCTTAATGATGATGATAACTAGACCCACTGATACCAATTACTGCAGGTCTGTAGAGTAATTGTATTTTGGTATATTTTGTACTGTATATATTATACTATCATTTTACAGTGATGTATTTACATGTGGTATCATATATAACTACTACTATATTTTGAACTGCAATATTTAATGATTGCACGAACAAGTAACAGTAAAAACTATCTGTTTCTTGTAGGTGGGTGAACTTAATGAATGTTCTGATGGCATTTCATGATAAATGAGTTATTTTAACATCCATTTTGGACAGCCTGTGTTACAAGTGATGGTCATTTTGAGTTTTGAAAATTACATCAAGGTTCTTAAATTGGTGACAAAGTAATAAAAACAAATTGGTGGTAAGTGGTGGTTAGAAAAACTGTTCTGTTGAAAAGCGGTGCAAGAGGATTACAACCACTTCATTAACATCCTACTGATGCAATTAATTATCTACTTTTGGCTGAGAGACATAAATGCTGAGCTCTCAGCTCTCGATTTACATGTGAATGCAGTGAATCATGAGTGCTGACAGAAACACAGAGAATAATGAACAGCAGATGGTTAAGTAGACTGTTTAGATTGCTTATAACTGCATTTTTTTGAGAGCTACAACATCAAGACTGAATTATAATATGACCCAGTTCATGTCCTAATGATCTTATGATTGGTTACTTCAGAAAAAACAATTACAAAGAGCAAACTAACCGAGGAGTTAAACACATCTTAACTTTAAGTTTAAAAAACAAAAAGCCGTGTCACAGTCATTCATTAGTTTCATTATAGATCTTTGCCTTAAATAAGAGAAAAATAACCAAACTGTCTAATAACTTGTTACTTCCCTTCTGTTTGTTTTGTACAATGATTGGCTGATTACATAACGGACTACCTGTTTCCATCTGCTATCCATCACGCCACATGCTACAGGGGCTTATTTATGTTCCTAAATTATATGTACTGTAGCATGCAACATCCAATCAGTCAGAGGTAACAAATACAGACATCTCCTTCCCCTTCACTGCTAATCTTCCCTGGGAATAAATAAAGGGCAGCTGTGACAGTGGCGGAGCCCTGGGCCAGATTTTCGATTGGCGTGCCAATCAGTCCACCACTGCCAGACCGTGTAGTTAACAATGAGATTGATTTTGAGGGTAGACCAGAGACCAGCGGAGACGTTAAGTCGGGTGCATGGAAAGAACATGCACCGGCAGTGGCATGACGCAGCGATTGCGGTTGAAAAATACGCCTGCGATATGTTTGGACTAGGTCCGTGGTTTTAAAACAGTGTAAAACACATGTCGTGTCCATGCATGTCTCCAGGTTACCATCATACTTCACCAGTGTTTGTTTCAATCACTCATAAAGCACCTAACTAAAATCTAAAACACATGTAATATACTGTAAAACCCAGTAAATAAGCATAAAGGCATTAAAAAATGTCTAAAATGAAATCTGACACTTAAGAAAACTTTAGACAAAACACCAGCTCCTGTAGGGAATTAGCAGCGACATCAATCGATCCCACTAGATAAAGTACTTCAGCTGCATTAAAATCAATCCATCCCGCTGCATGCTTATTGTAAACCTGCTGAGTGGCCTGCAGTGCGATGTTTGGAGTGTTAAGGAGGCGGACAGATTCAAGGATGTGTGCTTTTGTGGGAACTGGATGTTCACTTTCTGAGTCTCTTGTGATTAGGAAGGAAATTAAAAAAGGTCCTTAGAAATTCCAGGCCCCTGTTTGCTAATCTTGCTTTATAGATTACCGCTAGGTGTGGGAGATCACATCCAATAACTCTGCCTGCATTACTTTATCAGATTGTCTCCTGGCCTCGGCTGACATGTTGCCTAAATACAGAGTGCTGATAAAAAATATGGCTAGTCCATTTTTTTTCAGTTCTCTCAAAGGTCCCTTATATAAGGAATTGAGGTTTTAATTTTGAGGTTTTGGTGAAAAAATGTTTTATGTGAAAATGATCTACTAGAGCAAAAATAATGATAAAAAAGTCTATTTGTTGATGTTTAGTGAACATTTTCAGTTATTAAATACATATGTTAAGGTAATTTCAAACTCTGGCTCTGTGTGCGTTCAACATTTTGACTGTTGCAGACGCAAAGGAAGACAGGATGTCTCAGGTGTGAACGTCCCTCCAGGGGGCAGAGACAGATCTCACACAGCAGTGGGATTAAAGGGCTTTTTGTTTGACTCTGGGTGGGACGGTCTTAAATTATAAATATCCTGCTCAAATTGTCATCATTGCCTTTCTGTACCTGTGGAAACAGACTGACCTTCTTTGCAAAGAAATAAATCAGCGGCCGGACCTGTGTCTATATTTCTTTTATTCACCATAAGCAGGAAAACTTCCATAACACATGCTGCATCTATATAAAAATAATTTCACCAAAACCTCACCTGTAGTAGGGCATTGTGGATATGATGAACTACAGCAGAGTAGGGAAAAGTCATTTTCAATATTTTTGGTGAACGTTTTTCCTTAATCAAGTTATACTGAAACATGTCATTTGCAGATGGTCCCTAACATGGACCACAGCGTATGATGGTAGATTGTTAATGTGGAGACGCAGTTTTTTGGTAAAATATAAAATCAAGAGGAAATTTGACAGTAATATTCTAGTATATCAGAGTATGATGATGTTGCTATATGCTACACTGTTTATTGACATGGACACTGCCTTGACACTGCCATGTTTTTTGTTTTTTTTTTATAAATGTAATAACTGAGCTGATAATGTAATACGTTTTTACTAGTGCTGTCAGTCGATTAAAAAACATAATCGAATTAATTACAGGATTTTGTAATTAATTAATCGAATTAATCGCATTTTCATGTCATATCTGCTAAAGGTCTCCTGATAAAGAATTTGAATTCTAGGATATTTAAAAAAATTGTAGTGCATGACTAATCAATTGAATACGGTAAGAAGAGAAGATCTGAAATCCAATTTTTTATTGGTGAACTGTGCTTCATGAATTTAATCCAAAAGTAAAGGTCCAGCACATTAAACCAGTTAGGCCAGGTGCATTATTCAGAAATGTAAAAATACAAATACAGCAATTCAGTTAAATAAATAAAATTCTGAAATAAAATAAGGCTGTGTCAAATAGGCACTTAAGCTCAATGTAGCAATTGCTGATAACGTGACCACATGTCCATCAGCCAACCAGAAACACATTTGTTTAGCTCGGCTCGCCTCGCGTTGCATAGCAACCAGAGATGCGCTCAGACTCGCTCCGTGCCAAATGACACCGAAACAGCGTAGATGACACTGAAACGAGCACACTGGAATTGTTCCAGCACTCGGATAATGTAACTAATGTGACTTTAGTTCATCGTTTTCTTTATTTAACATGTGATTTTGACAGGGAGCTTCTTCTCCTTTTTTAACGGAACACCGTTCCGGTCGTGGATCTTTTAACGGAGTGTAGTTCCGGACAGTTCCGGTTCACTTTCACCCCTGAGCTCGCCACCGTTGATACTCATAATTAATTGCATTCGATTTTTTAACACGTTAAATTGCGGCATAATCAAGTAATCGAATTAACGCATTAAAATCACAGCACTAGTTTTTACATTATTGGCGGCAAAAAGTTATTACCTTATCAGTTCAAGGTGTTTTCTTAGGCTATTGGCCAATTACCTTTTAAAGTGGGCAAATTTATTATGCCCACTTTATTTATTCTGATATTGTAATAACAACAATATCAGAATAAATAAAATGGGCATAATAAATGGACAGGGGAACAGAACCAATAAGACAGAAAGTCTCGTCTCCATTACATCCATTACTCCATAATGAACCAAGAACCTCACTACCACACACAAGCAAACGATGATTTCATAGGAATAACATCAAAGAACATCACAATATTATAGTAATTTAGTTTAAAAAAAAACAGGCTGTCAGTTGTGTAGGTTTTCAGATAGATAGGGAGCTTATTCCATTTTTTTCTTTGATGACTTTAAAAGGAAAAATCAGAGCAGGTGAACACAGAGCCTCTGGCTGGATATTTGGCTTTGACCATATGCAGCTTTCATTTTGTTCTTGATCATTATTATATGTTTGAAAGGGAAAAAATAACTTTAAATAACTGCTTTTGTGCAAGAAAACATTAATAGGAAAATATCAGCTAATGTGTGTGTTTTAGTCACCTTTAGCTTTGTACATGTTCATGAACACTGCTTCTAAAGCCTTGGAAACCAGAGGGGGAAATTGACAAAAAAAACAGTCATGTCTCACCACAAGATCAATTAAACAGAGCTTCTGGAACTATGGATCGTATCATTCGATCTCCCTCAGTTGTGGGAGGAAGTGTTGTTTTCGAGGAAGATCCGCGATACCATTAAAAGTTGCAAAACAACTGTTGAATGGAACTAGTGATGAAGCAGGGAAAAATACATTCATTTTATTCAGAAAATAATGAAGGCGCTGGTCCTAATTTCAATTTCAATCAATTTTGGGAACATGCTGTTGTACTGTACCTGGGTCTTGGTTGGAATACTGGCCACACACTGACCTGCACATGCTTTCACATACTAATACAGATTTACCATGCATATCACATCTCTCCCCTTCTGACACACACACACACACTGATCATTTCATGTGGACCTTGTGCGTCATACGCCCCCTTCATTTTAAATCAGAAACCTTCAAAGCCCTTTGGGATTTGTGTAAGAGGTCATCACACACACGCACACACAAGCAATACACACGGTTCTTAAAACAAACAAATATATAAACCATTTATTTGTCTTTTTTTTGCTCTAGTTTTTTATGAGTTGAAATAAAAGCTCAATGGTTATTTCTATGCATACAAAATGCTCATTTCGCTGAAATTGTGTTCACATATTTGTTGAAATCCAATTTTTTGAGCACTTCTTTTTCCAAGATAATCCATCCGGCGGACAGGTTCGGCATATCAAGATGCTGGTTAAACATTATGATAAATGCGCAGGTGAGCCTGGGAATGGTCCCAAACTAAAAGGCCACTCTAAAATCTGTGGTGTTATTCTGAAAAATGGCATGTATTATGCACTGAACTATGGGTTTCACAGATCTACAGTTATATATAAGGGGCAGAAAAACATTTGTTGTTGATTGTTGGCCAGCACAGTGAAAACCGGGATTCATCTGTGAACAAAACACTTCTTGAAAGTGCCTAGATGCCGTGGAAGGTGAGGATTTTGCTAATTCCTACAGCGATCTGCAGTCAGGTTCAGACCCCGGTGAGGAGGGTGAGCATGCAGATGAGCTTCACTGAGACAGTTACAGACAGTTTGTGCTGAAACTCTTCGGTTGTTTAAACTAAATGCTGCATAAATTGTCTAGGTGGCTGCTCTCAGACAGGGCTGCTCACCAACAGATGCTGTATGTCGGTGATCAAATCAACATTCAACTCGTGAGCAACAGCTTCGGTCCTTGTTCCAGTCAGCATGGAAATTGCAGGCTCTCGCAAAACTTAGTGGCATTGTTAGTGGCATTGTGTTTTGTGGTAAACCTGCACGTTTTAACCCTGTAAAGCCTGAACCATGAAATAAAATCCTAATTCTTTGAAACTGGAGTCTATATTGGTCCTTTAGATATAAACAAAAAAAATTCAATTATCATTTTGGAAGTATGTTTTTCAATTTCTATTATATCTGATACATCAGGCCTTAGAGTCCTCACAACTTATTCTTTTTAACAAACAAAAACATGTAAAACACAAGATTATTTGCCAATGGAACTGGCGAGGTGGAAGAGCAACCTGGAAGAGCAACCTTTCAGTTAGTTTGGCTTATTTTTTGGTTTGCAACCTCTTTATTTTGCATGGTGGTGGTCCTGAAAACAGTTTCTCTCTGTGTTCAGGCAAAGATGGACTTTGCATTTCTCACAGTAGACACAGGTGCACCGGTGTTATCCGCACAATACAGTACAGTAATTGATTGTATACGTCAGATTTTTCAGGAAAGAATATTGCACTGATGATAGAAAGGGCTTAAAAGTTAATGTATTATATATGATACATACAGCTTTATAGGATTAAGTCAAGTCAATTTTATTTGTATAGCCCAAAATCACTAATTTGCGTCAAAGGGCTTTACAGTTGGTACAACAGCAACACAACATCTCCCGTCCTCTGCCTCCCATTTTAATTTTAGAAAATCTTGGAACCTGTAGTAAGCCTCATTTCAGGAGCACATTGTTCTCGATGGATGATAAGGAACTATGAGATCTTTAAGATAGAATGGAGCCTGCCTATTAAGAGCTTTGTAGGTGAGGGGGAGGATTTTTTTCCCGTTTCCCTTTATCGTGACCAGCCAAAACTGCTGTTTAATCAGCGTCTTGATGTGCCACAGCTGTCAGCTGGATGGGTTTTGGCAAAGAAAAAAAAAGAAAAATTTGAAGATAACAAAATTGAGTGAAATAAGCCATTTGTATGCACTGTTAGCTGTTTAACGTTCCAGTAGCTGGTTGCTGTGTGTTTGTTTGCTGCTGCAACGTGTGGACGATTTGCTGCAGCTGGACATGAGGCCAAAACGGAAAGATGCTGAGAGCTGATAAGAACTGAATCGAATTTTGGATGATTCTCCTCAAAACAAAGTTATTTGCAATAATATGCAATATGAATCGAT
Organism: Lepturacanthus savala; assembly: GCA_030544235.1. Lineage (NCBI taxonomy): Eukaryota > Metazoa > Chordata > Actinopteri > Scombriformes > Trichiuridae > Lepturacanthus > Lepturacanthus savala. Next base: position 10,696,552 of record CM060461.1, read on the forward strand.
TTTGTTTTGTTTGTCTCTTCTGAGTGAAGGTACAAAAACAGGACAGCTAACCCAATATCTACAGGGCCTGTAGTCTGAGTTACATGTGTGTAGAAGGATATTGATATTAAATATTAAAGTCCTCCTTGCTTCACGCTTCAGAATAATGTGGATTTTTTTTTCCTGCAGAAAACCAATATCAGGCAGATATTATTATTCAAACTAGAGTATTTTATATACATTCTATAACATGCCTGGAGGAGAATTTTGATTTACACTCATTGTGCTAAGGTTTGACGCTGAGTCAAGCTGCACTTGAATCTGCATCTGCAGTCTGTCGTCGTTTCCCTGCTCAAAAAAACAATCACCTTGTGTGCAACAAGCAGCGAACAGATAGCCACTTTCCCACTGTGCAGCTCTGCCTTTCATCCATTTTCCTCTCCATAGGCTCCTCTCACCTCTAGCCCTCTTTCCTTGGATGCTACTCTTTTATTCTCTTTTGCTGCCTCTGTTTACTCAGTCTACTTCTTGCTCTTCGTCTTCTATTGATAGATCCCAAAGTTCAGGTCCTCAGTCCTCAGAATGCCAAACAGCATTTTAAGTTGTCCCACCACAGAGCTCGGAGGCTCATCATACAGATTAATACGCTGGATCTGGTGCTGGCTGCGCACTTGGTGTCACTCAGTAGGACTTGCTACTTTTTTCTCTTTGCTAATTTTACTAGATCAAGTGGATGCTCTCTTCTGATTGGCTGCCCAGTTGCGCATCACTTTGGGTATACTCTGTCTTTACAGGGAACAGAGGAATCATATGCTACAATAAAACTGCCCAGTTTCCACCACAGTTAGATTTTATATTAGATTAGAGGTGTTCTCCTTTCAGAAAATAAAGAGTGATGCCTGATAAATGTGTCGGCTAAATCTGATTGAATTGATGTGCGTCATCAGACGAGGCGTCGTGATCCTCCTCTTGATAGCGTGGACATTTCTCACACAGGTGACGAACATAGGTTCCCATTAAGTGATTGACATCTAAACGTTTAAATTGTCATTGTCTAGTGAGAGTAGACAGAAAGACAGAGAGCAGGTGGGTGCACTGACTGACTGACTGATTTGGTGTCTGTATGAACAAATAAACCAATAATGAATCTGACACTGATTTTACATAAAAGGGTCAAACCTGTAATAAATGCATGCTCTGTACACCTGCGTCTCCTGTCTGAAAACATTATGACTTATAAATGCAGATATCAGGTGCCTTCATTTCTCCATGCATAATGAGCAGGTCATTTTACAGCTCAACACCTTAACGGAGGGAACTGGTATTTTAAACATTTAATTCCTGAGGCTTTTGTGTATTGTATAACGGCAGAGGAGCTTTACAGCTAATCTGTCTTGTACTTGTAACACTACCAGTGGTGGCGTGTTGGAGCGGTGGGTTGGTGTTGTTGCCTCACAGCAAGACGGTCACAGGTTCAAAGACTCAGGTTGGGACCTTTACATGTTTCTCTGGCTTCCTCCCACAGTCCAAAAACATGCTGAGGTTAACTGGAGACTTTAAATTGCCCCTTGTTATGAGTGTGTGAGTAAATAGTGTGTGTGCTCCACGGTAGAAAACGGATGGATGGTCTTGTAGGTGGTCGGAGGGGCTGTTTGCACAAAATGGCAGCCACGTCTCTGTCAGTCTGCCCCAGGCAGTCCTGGAAGAAGCATCATGGTGGAAATGTTCTATATGTCATCATTCAGTCACAATCACAGTGAAAATGTAATCCCATTAGTTCCTTCAGTTTAGTAATGATTATTATTAATATTTCTTTCAAAAGGTGATGGATGCATTTATTCAACAGCATGAATATACACATTAAAGACAATCTTTAAATTCTTTGCAGGGGTAGGAAATATACACAGTTTCACTTCACACTTTTCACAAGTCCAATATATGGATAATATGATTAGCTGATAAACTATGAAGATACAGTTTGTGACCTTCATCTGACCTTCTGCTATCGATGGGCAGAAAAAAAACTTTGTTGAATTCATCAAGTTGTTTTCCAGATCTACCCTGAGATTAAGCCTAAAATAAATGATTTTATTATTATCATTAAGTTAATATACAGTGTCTTTTTCTTTCTAAGGTATGTTCTTGATGTTGGCTTTTTTTCCCTGGGGAGCAGGGTGAGAAAAGAGAGGTTGAGAGCAATTTGTTAAAAAAAGACGGATTGAGGGCCAACGTTGCTAGGAGACCCTGCCATCATTTATGACAGAATCAGGCAGTAACCCACGTGCATCTAGACTCACTGTATGTGTGCTTTTGTATGTTTGTGTGTGCGCATGTGAGTCGTACCTCCTCTCCCGACCGCATCTCTATGTCCTTGCTCTCGCTCTCACTATAAAGCCGCTCCTCTGCTCTCTCACTAAGTAAAGTCAAGGCAGCGCTCAACATGAGCTCCGGGGGGGGGAAACACGCAACGGATAATGCTGGAGCTTCTTTTTTTTCCAACACAAAACATTTCGGCTACAAAGCAAAACAAAATTAAGCTCCAGCCTTCCAGCCTCCCTGCGGAGAAGAGTAGCGGTGGAACAAACAGGTGAAACTGGAGGAAGGAGAGGAAGCTGGATTGGTTGGACAGTGTTCTCTTAGAAAGACGTGTGCCTGTCCTCTGGGCTTAGACTCTGAACCTCGTGAACAATTCCCCAAGGATGCTCGCAGGCTTTCTTATCTAGGAAGTCTGAAAGAAAAAAAAAATCTGAAAAAAGGGGGCAAGCAAACAACTATCACTTAGCTGCTCTGTTTTTTATTTCTCTGCATCCTCTTCACATCCGTTGTAATTTCATCATCCAGTCTCCTGCTCCTGGCTCCTGTCATCCTCGTGTTCCTGTTTGTGCTGTGGAGTGCACCTCCTGCAACATGATGGGGTATTTGTCCCATCCTTTTCTTTCCCTCCTGGTCTCTTCCAACCCTCCATCTTCATACTAACTTTTTGATTTAATCACCTCTTTCCTTTCTTTTCCTTTAGTCCCTCTAAAATCATATTTTTTCTCACGCTTCCTTGATCGTCCGTCAACTGTATCTAAGAGGCACATCCGCACCCCTTCCTCCTGTCACACTTACTTTCACTTTTCTCTCATGCATCTTTCTTGCCTTGGAAACACATTTTTTTACATCATCCATCTTTCTCTCCTTTCCTAGAGGCTAGAGTAGATTCATACACACACACATACACACACAGACGCTCTCTTTTGTGCCGGTTCTCTCACCATTCTTCCTCCCGCTCTGCCACAATGTACTCCTCCGAGAGGCTCTGGAACTCCACCGAGCAGCTCTGGATCAACGGCTCCGAGGGCAATTTCTCTCTGAGGGGACGCACGGACGACGGGGACCAGCACCCGTTCCTCACGGACGCCTGGCTGGTCCCGCTCTTCTTCTCCCTCATCATGCTGGTGGGGCTGGTGGGCAACTCTCTGGTCATTTATGTCATCTCCAAACACAGGCAGATGAGGACAGCGACCAACTTTTACATAGGTGAGTCTGCAGATTAGGAATGCAGATTTTCTATTTCATACACAGCAAAACCGTTACCTTCAAATTTATGGTTACTAACTAATGGTAACTGGAACCAATTATCAAGAAAGTTACTGCAATAATTCCTTTTTACTGTAGAAGTGCTGTACTTCTGTTCACAGTATTGTGTCTTTACTGTAAAATAATTTTTAAAAATGAAATACTGTTATTTCAGTTGTATTTACAATATAGGGCAATTAAATGCACAATAAACATCTACATACTGTGATTCCAGCTGTACTTACAGTGTTGGGTGATTAACTGTATTATAATACAATAACTCTTTGACTACTGTGATTTACTACAGTAATATTTCACTACTGTGATTTTCTATAGTAATACTACTGTGATTTTATTGTAAGATATACAGCAATCTACTGTAATAATCAATTACAGTAACGTTACTGTGTTTAACGCAGTAAATAAGTGCAGATTCCACAGCAAGGTTTTACAGTGTATGATTTCTTATAAATAAGTAATGTAAGACCTGGGGATCATAAAATGTGTCTTGCATGAAGCACATCTCTTTGTCTTTCATCTACCTGCTAACACTGCTAAGTGCCAGTAGTGGGTTCAAACCCTTTCAGCGGTCCAGTCGCTCTCCATTTGTCCAATTAGCACAAAGGTATTTGGCATTTTCACTTTCACTTAAAGATGAGACGAGTATGGATATGTGTCTCGAATCACAACTGAGTGCAAATTGTTTCCTGAGGGGAACCAACATGTAATAATAATTTTCTGCTTGGGGTGTTTTGAGTAATGTGTTGAATACAATTTTCTAATTATTAGTTTGTGCATGTTATCAATTTTGCTCCAATTAAAATGTGTTCTGGTTAGTTGTTATGCAGGGAGGTATTTTTATGTTAATTTTAGAAAAATAAAAGTACATATTGAAATTTATCTTAACACCCCCCTCCCAAAAAAAAAAAAAAAAAAAAAACACTAAACATGGAACATGGGCTGCAACTATTTTGCTAGTTGATTAATCTGTTGATTATTGAAATGATTGATCGATTAATTGTTTCGTTCATAAAATTGTGTAAAATGTTGACCACTGTTTCACAAAGTCCAACAGTCCACAACTCAAAGATCACCAGTTTACTATTATAGAACACTACAGAAAACAAGAAAACCAGAAAATAATAAGATACTGTATAAGTTGCTGGAACCACTGAATGTGGACGTTGTCTTAAAAATGACTCAAATCACTTAATTGATTATTCAACTAGATGATGATTAATGTAATAGATGGCAACTAATCCATCATTCAACTAATCTTTGCAGCTCTATATGGAATATTGGGCGATATAGATTTGATCTATTATGTCTGATGATACATTAACATCACGTGTATCCACTGAAAGAAGATGAAATCACAGGAAGGCATCAATCATGCTCCGGTGTGACATCACATATTCAGAGCATGAGCCGACTTGAACCCTGAGTGATTGATTCTTTGTTGTCGAAGTCCATTACAGCAGCATTGATGTAGCTGTGACTCACGTGTCACTCTAGATCCGCAAAAGTGATTGATTCACTGGCGTGGTTGCAAAAAGATAAAGAAAAAAAAAAGCCTGCCACTTGAGAACATTTACAAATCCTGTGTGTAAACAGTCGATGTGATCTTTTATTGCACTGTCAAAACTATTTGTGTCCGTGCTCGCAGATGTGTCACACGTTCAATATTTGATGAAACGGTTTAATATTCAGCAACATTAGATTAGTGCATGCACCACCTGCCCAGCCTTTCAGTATAATGGTCCAGCGACTGGAACGTGATTAGATCATCCTGTAGGACGAATAGGAAGCAAAGAATGGAGGATTTATCAGAGTGACATTAAACGGAGAAAAAGGGGAGGTCAGCCCTGACTGCCAAGGTTATCATGACAAGCGCTGTTCCGTTTGATGTCTGAACATAAAATTATATGTTTGTGCACCCTGGTGAAAATGTGGATTTATGAAAGTGGCTGGGGAATGTGAATTCAAATCAAACATTTCATATATGTAATAGTGTGTGTGTGTGTTGGCCCAACTAGACTCTCATTGCTTTTATTTTAGACCTGCATTAGGAAAAAAAAGAATTGTTGTTTTGGTGGCTGACCCTTTGTCCACCACAGCAGTGTTTCTCTGGAACAATCCACCACTACAAATTAGGCAGGCAAACACAGTTGCTGTTGTTTTTTTCAAACCCAGGCTGAAAACTCTTTTTTTTCTTATTATTCTTTTTACATCTGCTATTTTCCACCAGCTGACACCAACCCTGTGAATTTCTGTTTAAACCACTAACCTCATAATCACATTTATTTACATGTGTTAAGTATTCATATTAGCATCACTGTATGTGTGTGTGTGTACCTTTTTACATGTAATAAATGAAGTTGAAGTCATGTGCTGGACAACCTGCAAACCAACGCTGATTATGAAGTCATCTCTTACTACTTAAACATCTGCTGCAACTGATATTGTCTACATGCCAATAAGCTTTTCAGAATCACCATAGCAATACAGTCGACACGACAGAACATCACAACCTTCACATTCCATCACCTTCATAGCCATACCATTTACTCCAACAAATTGTACAAATGCTTGTTTTTTATGCTGTATAATAATGGTTTATCAATGTGTTTTGTTTTTTTCCATATCAGAAGATCACGATTCATAAAATGTCAAGACAGACATAAACCACAAAAGAGACCACTGAAAAATTATCGTTTTTTACTTATAGGTATGTGTTTAGGCATAAGGAACAGTTTTATTCTAGTCAATAAACTACTTACAACATTTCCCCCAAATTCCAAATTAAGAGCATTAATTTGCAGAAAAGTAACAAATGGTCAAAATAACATAAAGATACAATGTTTTCAGACCTCAAACAATGGAAAGAAGATCAAATTCATTTTAAAACAACATGTAACTAATATTTACACTAAAGAAGAGTTCAGAAATCAATACTTGGTGCAATATTCCTTATTTATAATCCCAGCTATCATGCGTCTGGAGAATGCTCTCCATAAGTCTTTACCATTGTTCTTGGTTCAGGTGTTCACCTAATTAGTACCTCTTTAAGCAGAATGAGTGCATGTGTGTATGGAATTCAACAGATAGTGGATGGAATGGCTGGAATACACGTAGAGATGCTGATTTCAGAAAAAGAAAAATGCAGTTCTCTCTCTCTCTCTGTTTTCAGTCTTTCTCCTACATTTCTCCAACCAGCTGCTGGCTGCGACCTCATATTTACTATACAGGAGTGTGTGTGTTTCATATTCATCAAACTCTTGAAAGTGAATATTTACCCAAATGCCGAACAATTTTCTGAAGAGAAAATGCCAAGCTACCACCCCACCAGCTGATCTGCAGATAGAGAAACGCCCCAAACCCTCGCTGTATGTTGTTTTCTCTCTCTGCAGCAAACCTGGCTGCCACTGACATCATCTTCTTGGTGTGCTGCGTCCCGTTCACTGCCACCCTCTACCCTCTGCCCGGATGGATCTTTGGCAACTTCATGTGCAAATTTGTTGCTTTTCTACAGCAGGTAAATCCATGACTTTTTTAAGAAAAAGAAAAAAGAATGCTTATCTGTAATCTCATATATCAGAAGTGTGCATTATCGTAGAGCCTGCTGTACTTTTATAACACATCATATCAAATATCAAACACGTGATTTGCTTAGAAGTTGAACACAATAAATATTATAATTCAATACATCTACTCAAAAAACAACATCAAGGCTTCTGTGCAAATTCATTCACTAGCAGCAACGTGCACTGATTTAATAACTCCGCTGTGTAAGAGATAGAAAGCTGAAAATCCATTTAAAGAACCCTTCACAGTTTGTCCTTTTACAGTTGAGGAGTATTCAGAAAATCTCTAAAAAAGAGCCATTGTTGCCCTCTGGAGTTTCGAATAGGGTAAAATGGAAGGATCTTAAATGTCACAGCTTAACAGCTCACCACCAGCAACCCAGGACTTATTATACTGGAGTTACTGAAGGGGCTTTTATCAGTGGGACATAGGCTTGATCACCATTGTGTTTCCCCCAATTTATATAATAATGTTAGAATTTTGGGCGGCACTGTGGTGCAGGTTCAAGAAATTGGTTTGGTACCTTTCTGGGTGTTTTGCATGTTCTCCGTGTGTCTGCGTGGGTTTTCTCTGGTTTCTCCAGCTTCCTCCCACAAACATGCTGAGGTTAATCAGCCCGTAGGTGTGAGTGTGTGAGTGAATGGTGTGTGTGCCCCACGACAGGCACCTGAAGTATGCTGGGATTGGCTCCAGCAGACCCCTGGGACCCTAAAGAGGAATAAAATACACTAGATGGATAGTGCAGTTTTGTGTGCAGGAAAACCTATGTCTGCACCCGATCAAGAATCAGGAGCCAAGGGAGGGGAAGCAAAGTATAGGCCTATATCCAGCTCATGCAAAGAGTTTTCTCTTATGTTTGCATATGTTCGGCTTGAAAGTGTAACTCCTTTATTCTGAAGTTGAATGGGAGGAGACATTTTCATTTGAATGCAGAAAGATAAAGTAGTAAAAAAATGCCTATGAACAAACTGCTAGTTTCTTTTCTTATAGAGAAAGGATCCTGTATGTTTTACCATGTTGTAATCTTTTGTTCTGAAGGAAGAACTTCTCCCCTTTACATAAAAGCAAAGAGTAATTTTTTTTTAATGATTATAATGAGACGGGAGTACTGACTTATGTCTCATTTAATTAAAGATGAACCTTACATACAAAACAAGTATAGTGAATTATTTTTCCATCTTAGGAAACCGGTTTGAGATGATTTGAGCTTCATGACGAGGTCAGCAACAATAGACCTTTTTCACAGCAGCCATATTGACATAGTGGGTCAACTCGGGTAAACTATGAAAAAGGTCCACAGGTTTAAACCACAGGCAAGTCATTTCTTTTTTGCATGTCTGAAGTCACTTAAAAGTCTGGTCTCCTTAGAACAATGCACAGCTGTATCTAAGGAATTTAAAGCCTACTGTGTAATCATCACTCCTTTATCTATTAGCGTACAGTAGCATCATTGATTATTTGTTTGCTATGTGATCACAGGCTACAGCAATGCAATAGGAAAACACAACGAAAACTGCTTTTTCCATCTGCACCGAGTATTGAAGTCCTACTTAGAGAAGAAAGGACTCACTTTTCTATCACCGGAGTGGTGTCTGGGAAGTTATTATAGCCGGAGCTAATGACAAATTTCAGTCACCATAGCGACGGGCCGGTACAATGAAAAGTGAAGAAGTGCAATGTCCATGAGAATTTCAGAAATATAACTCCCACAGTAGGGTAGGTCAATTCTGTTTTTGTTTATCTTTGCTCATACAACCCCCTCCCCCTCTCTCTCTTTGATTAACAGCGAGGGAATGAAAGACTGAGTCACTGTTACATTCTGTCAGGACTGCATCGCAAGCTTGTTAGATGTCACTGACTGTTTATGCACCAGCAAAGCAAATCATAGCTGGTAAAAATCCACAGAGAGCGGATTTGACCCACAGACCTTTTGTACTTTGACCCACAGACCTTTTGTACTACCTGTAGACGGATATGACTTTTAGCTCAATTGATCTAAAGGAAGCTCAGTCGATAGATGTTGGGGTGTGATACTAATACTAAAGGGGCTTTAAACATTCAGTCATTCAACTAATAATAAAATAATATAGGTTTATGAATTTCACAGAAATGTGAACGAATCTCAAGCTCAACATTTATCGTGACAGGCGTTAATTGGAAGGTAAAATGGATGCTGGCTTATTGTGCAACAGGGAAAAAAAAAGTGAATTAATTAATGAGTAAAGCATCTCGGTAAGGCATCATGTTTATTCTCCAGGACAAAAGACAAAATGCTATTTCTTGTGTTACTATAAAGTTACTATAAAGAGCTTTTTCTTTCACTTACTGGTAAGAGGTCAGATGAAGCTGAACACAGCACATACTGCTTTTCCCCTTAAAAGCAATGAGTCACATGTGTCCCCTTATCTTGGTTTTTCTTTCTCTTGTGACCGTGAATGACTTTCCAGCTACGACGACAGCGATTGTTACTTTGCACACTGCTCGCTAGAAGATGTCTTCTCTTCTGCCATTCTATAATTCAGATCCATCATGTGGCGTTCAAAAGCCCGGAGGTAAATGGTGTCAATTTCAAACAAAGGGATTGGTGAGCCAGAAAAAGTAATGAAAGAGAGACAGACATTTCCTCTACATCTCAAAACTGAATTGCCAGCACTTTCATTATATTAAAAAATGCTCGCTACCACATATTTCTTTTTAATAAATATTTAAGGTGATTGCCTGAAGAAATACGACGTTTTCTTTCAATCTTTTTCAAAGCTGCATTTGATGAAATACATTTTCATAAGAAATTTAACTGGTCTTTATTATTGGTGTATCTCTACTAAGATCTTCTAGTTTACTCTAACAGAAACGGAAGGAGTCTATTTTTATATGCGTTTATCCATTTTCTCCACAACCATTCATTTGATCAAACTCACACTTGAAGGCTAGCCTGCTGAGCACCCAAGGAAGTACAATGTGAAGTGTGAAGTTGTTTGGATGAGTGGTTCTTGAAAAAACGAGCACGTACCGATACCAGAAGCCAAGCAATCGGCCTGCAATTCAATCTGTTTTCAAAGTCTATGAGATCAGAGAAGTGGTGTGGTTTTTCCTGACCAACCATCCACAACCAAAGAAATTCTGTTTCACATTAAATAATTCATATTTGAGAAGCTGCAATTTCTCATTCAGACTCAAAATGATGAAATAGTTGAAAATAAATGGTCTGTTGATCGACTAATTGCTTAATTGGCTAATCTTTGCAGCTCTATTAAAACAAATGACCATTATATGCACATCATAAGTTGCAGCAACTCCAAGCTCATCTTCTATGATATTCAGGGATGATTATCAACATCAATGATGATTATTTGATAATGATGAACATTTTCTATGGAAACGATATGGTCTTAACTAAGATGAAAACAATGTTTTCAAGAAACCTAAGATAGAAATGTCTTAAAATGAACATTGAAACATGATTTACATGCCTTAATCGCTCCTCCTGTTCATACTGACCATTAGAAAAATCCCTTCATAATCCAGTTATAACGTTAATGCTGGAAGACACAATCCACAAGCCTCGTAATGTGATTAAAAATGAATCTGAAGATAATATGAGCTAAATCAAATAAAGAGGAAATATTCCACAGTTACAGTCATCATGTTTCAGTGGACAGTTCGGTGGACTGATGCAGTGGAAGGATCATAGCAAAAAAGAAGGAATTTAGCCCTGAAAAGACTGGAATTTTCACATTGACTTGATTTAACTCATTTGGATGATGCCCAAAACCTCATATTAGCTCAAAAATAAATATAAAAAAGGGATTGTGTTTCAACAATACTCAGCTAATTATCTAAATATATTCTCTTTATAAAACGCACCGATTCCTTTGAATGGACATGCATTGAAGGTAATGAATGCAATTTTAATACTGGTGCATGGAGCTTCTCAAAAATAGAGGGGCGGCTGTAATTGTATCCTCAGTGGCCTCAGTGCTGTACTTATTAGGACTCCCTTGAGTCTCTTTCATCATGTCCTTTGAAACACTCATGTATTGCTCCAAACCCTCTGGAGGGTATGGGTGCCGGCTCCATAATCTCAGATATAGAAAGGGAAAGAGAGAAAGAGGACAGACCCGTAGACTAAAGAGGGACACATTTGGACCCTTTTTCTCCATCCTGATGCATGTATATAGATTTCTTTAGCTATATATAATGCTGTATGACCCTCAGAGGTCCAGGATAAAAAGAAATGTGTTTTTTCAGTGTCATCTTGTTCTAAGAAAAAAATAAGGTGAGCACATCTGCAGCCAGGATGCTTTTTATTGCACAACATAATGACTAAGATGAAAATTAAATGATGGGTATTTTTTTGATTTAGAGGCTGGGGTAAAAGCAGATCTGATGATAAGACTGACACTGTGGTGTCAAACTTCAAAAGTTTTCTCTTTATATGGGGGAACTTTGTCAACACTCTTGCTGAAACATTTCAATCAAACTGGAACTCTACATTCAGATATAAATTAGCATTCCATTAATGTCCCAGAATTTAATTGAATCAAGCATCACTGAATCCAATTCAAATTTGAACTGAACAATTGGTTCGTTATGGTAATTAAAACAACTTATCACAAATGCAGCCTCGCCTCTGAGTTCCGGCCTACCGTTCTGCTGGATTTTCCCTCTATCCCTCGCTCCTCTCATCCCGCATCTCTTCAATTTTAAAAGCATGAGCGGTCATTAAGGAAAACCTCAGCAGGTTGGAGAGTGATTAACAAAGCTTCTTAATGAAGTATGATGAACGCTCCATTAATTCTAATGTCATCAGCGAGACGGTGGAAAAACTTCTGTTGCAATTATACCACCAAAAAAAAAAGGGAGGGAGGATACACTGAGGACGCATCTTTCTGTGATGATTCGTCTAGAAACGGTGGTGCATTTCTTTGAAGAGTTCAGACAGAATGTCAAAAGCCTGAGTTTTTTGCACTGGGAATTCAAACCTACGTTTTAAGTGCACCTCTAATTGCACATAAAAAATCTCAGTCAACAATCTAATTAAACCGTACATTACATTATTTCTTCTCATCATGAATTAAAATATTTAGGTTGATCAAACATATTTTAAATATGGAGAGAAAAGCATGAACAATACACTATTTTAAGTGGATAAAAACAAAATAGCAAGGGAACGTTTTCCACTTGGATTTTTGAGTTTGCATAACGTGGCATATTCAATTGTTAAATTAACATTGCCAGAACCTAAAATGAATTTGTTAGTTTGTTAATGGGTTGCTGATTTGTAGGTCAGATTAGTCACAGTAGGGGAAAAAAGCAATAATTTGCACACCATTAGAGCTCAGGAATATAACAATTATAAGTAAAAAGAAACAGAAATTGATTTATTAAGTCGCAGCAATACTTATATTATAGCAATACTTATAGCAGCAATACTTGTGAAAAAAGTGCCCTGAATTCATAGGTTTATGAGGTGAAAGCTTAAAACATACGACTGGATCTATGATTCACATCAAACTACCATGCAATAGGTTTCAGAACATTTTTGCACATTCCTCTTTGTTTTTCCTCAGGTGACAGTTCAGGCCACCTGTATCACGCTGACCGCCATGAGTGGGGACCGCTGTTACGTCACAATCTACCCACTGAAATCCCTCCGCCACCGTACCCCGAGAGTAGCCATGGTCGTCAGCATCTGCATTTGGATCGGTCTGTCCTGCTCGACTTCTATCAAATTTTCCTACTCACTTTATTGGTTCATTTCTTCACCACAGAGTATATGAATTATCTTGAACAGAAAAAAAAACCTTCTCTGTCCAGGCTCCCTCATCCTGTCCACCCCGATCTTAATGTACCAGCGTATTGAATGGGGATACTGGTACGGCCCCAGGCAGTACTGCATGGAGAGATTCCCCTCCAAGATGCATGAGAGGGCTTTCATCCTGTACCAGTTCATCGCTGCCTACCTGCTGCCCGTCCTCACCATCTCCTTCTGCTATACTCTGATGGTGAAGAGGGTGGGCCAGCCCACTGTAGAACCTGTGGACAACAACTATCAGGTATAGAAAATGTTGGTTGTGCTTTTTTTTAATTGCTTGAATTTGAAGATGTGACCACTAATGCTACTAATTGTCCCTTAATTAAATGTTGAAAGGACTCCTCTAAACTCTTTGGTGGTACATGTTCCTTTAGGATTCGTTATCTTGCTTTTGATGTTGGCTGTCTGAACATGTCTTTGAAAGCAGCTATACTCACTTGTCTTCTAATAGCAAAGACTTTGCTGTGGGAAATGTAAAAGTTGTTGCTTGTATTGACATTATTACTTGGCTCTGCAGTCCACCTTTTAGCTTTATTGTTTTCTGTCTGTCAGTTTGACCTCATTTGTTTGGTTTTTTATCTCTCAAGCCTACCGCTTTAGATCAGTCTCGGCATAAAGCTCTTAAAACCCTTCGACACCACACTCGCTCCCTGGCATCGAAATGCACGTAGAAAAAGTTTGCGACTCTTAGTTTGTGACAAGTGGAGCACTTAGCGCTAAGGAGCCAAGGCCTTGTTTCCTGATAATGAATGATTTTAGCAGTGAAGAGTGTTTCCTAAAAGCATTTCTCTGAATTTCTACAGAGTGATTCACAAAGTGTTTAGTTTAAAAGCGAGCGCCTGCCGCTCAGAGCTTCTTAATAAAAAAAAAAAATACAATACAAATACAAAAAAAAATACACACATGCACAAAAACAGAAGCTTATAGTCAATTTCCAAATGCCATTTCGGTGTTACTTTATACAGTAACTTGTTTTTATACCAGTTACCATGGGTATAAGAGCAAAGCATGACAGAACCTGATCATGTGCATTCATCCATCTACTGTTGCTAGTTTCCAAATGTCACATAAAGAGCATTTAGAGGCTGATCAAATGCATAGGTATAAATAAAATGCCCTTCTCTACAACTGCAATTCTGATAATTGGGTGGGGCATAAATTAATGTATGAAGAAAATGAATTGCTAATCTATTCAGTGTTAATTTATCACATAACATCATAGTGATTTGACCATCTGTTCATGGTGAGCCACAGGATACATCCTACCTTAATTCAAGCATGTTTAAGTTAAGTACTACTGATACTGAAGTATAGGAGTTGTATGCTTATTATGAAGTTTACAGATGGATTTCATGATAATGGGAAGAAATTTCTCTCAAGACTTAGTTTTTACCAACAGCGTTTATATTTGTTTACATGTGTAATTAGGAATTAAGCTTCTGATCATATGATCACCATATGATCATATGATACTTTGTGTTGCATTTAGCTTGTCTTTGCCACTATTACTCCCCAGGTCAACCTGCTTTCTGAGAGAACAATCCGAATCAGGAGCAAGGTATCCAAGATGGTGGTGGTGATCGTCCTTCTCTTCGCCATCTGCTGGGGTCCCATCCAGATATTTGTTCTCTTCCAATCTTTCTATCCGAACTTCCAGCCCAACTACACCACGTACAAGATCAAGACATGGGCCAACTGCATGTCCTACGCCAACTCCTCGGTCAACCCCATAGTCTATGGTTTCATGGGAGCCAGCTTCCAGAAGTCCTTCAGAAAAACCTTCCCCTTCCTGTTCAAGCACAAGGTCAGAGACAGCAGCATGGCCTCGAGGACTGCAAACGCTGAGATCAAGTTTATTGCAGCAGAGGATGGCAATAATAACAATGGAGTGGATTAGTTTTGACAGTTAACAATAGCCAGTACAGATTATTGTGTGTCTCTCGAGACATCGTGGCAGAAAAAAATGTAAAATATTGATTTACGCCAATCTTGGGTTCATTGTTTGAAAGCATAATTACAGCAGATGGCTCATAGGGAGAGACATTTTTTTCACTGTATTGTACTGTTATTGAATACAACTAATTAACAATGTGATGTGAAGAAAAACAGACTCAAATATGGAAACCATTAATGTTTGAACAATATGCCATATGTTTCCTTGCCAGAGCCAGACAGTGTTGGCACACAACTTCATCAATCATTCTGCCAAACACCACAGACATAAAAGAAATCAAGTAATTCTGTAGATTGTGATGAAGAAAAGGACAATTTTGTTCTACATCTGTACATGGGAGTCGAGATAAGATTCTCCAGCTATGCTATGAAGTATTTAGCCTTTTCACAGTTGATGATTTTACATACTGTAAGCTAAGGAAGAGGACACAGTTTTGGAAAACGACTGAACACTGAATCATAATGGACAATTACCACTCAGATGAACTACAAATTGACATGTTTGTTATTTTTGTACTTATTTAGTGGTTGACATTTGTGCATTGTTTCTTTGCTGAAGAGAAAATTAATTCAAATGAATCCACTGTATCTGTGATTCTGGAACTTTAAGTAAGTAGTTTGACATTTTCGAGAAATGCACTTATTTACTTTGTAAAAACGAAACCTGTACAACAGTGTTTCCTACAGACCAAGCAACATTGGAGGATTGGTGTGGCTATTGACATATATGCACGGCTGGTTCTCTCTCTCTCTCTCTCTCTCTCCCTCTTTGAACAAAAAAGAGGTGGTTCATTCTGTGGCTCAGCACCACACAACGCTCTACAACACTTGAATGTTTCTACATGGAAGTTGCTGTCTAAGTAATCTTTTTTCCGGGCAATTTTGGAAAAACCACTGTGGAGTTTGTCTCAGATAAAGAAAATCATGGTATAGGTGGTGACATCTGAAAAACAGGATGTCAAAATTCCCTTGTTTAACCAGTTGCGCAACAGCTAGCTCAGGGTACTACAGGGTTACAAAGCATCTCACCGCATTTGCTGTCAAATGTGACGAGTGAGAGCTGGCTGATCAAGCAGGGGTTAGGACCGGTGAGGCGTGGACAGTGTTTACCCTTCTTTTGTGTCCCATACAAGAACTTGTGCAAACAGTGCAGGAACATGCACGGGTGGACACACGTGCAGCATGACCCACCAAAATCCAGGTGTTGCTTATTAGACTCAGTTGTCACATCTTTACAGAGAAACCTTTGAGAGAAATATTCAAATGACAGACTAAATTCAAACTGAAGAGGCAACCTGCATGATGCAGGCCTCGTTGTGAGATTTTTTTCTAAAGCAGATGTTTAGGGAACAGCTCTCTGAGGATGGAAAGCTATAATCTGTAGAGCATACAGGTCCAATTTGTAGGTGCAGTTTTTTTTTCTATCCGTGCAGTGATATTAAAAATCTGAACTCCTAATACAGCCACTGGAAATTCTCATTTGAATTGTAGATACTGACAGACCTGTGTTCGCCAGGCCTCCATTTGAATGGCATCAAGACTTTCTGAAAGCAGGAGTGCTTTTTGCCACCATAATTACCCATGAATAAGTCACAAAATGGTTGTCAATGGAATTGAAACATTTTGAGCCCATTTGGCTGCTATAATATTTATAAAAATGATGCGACTCAACATGTTCAGTAATAAATACTAATATGTAGTGAACAACGTTTTATCAAAAAGATAGATCATTAAAGATAATTTAAAATGATACATTTCCACTTTTACATGGACAACTATATGTCAATGGGATGTGATTATCCCTCTATGTATCGTTCTATCGTTCAAAAGTTTGGGGTCACTTAGAAATGTGCTTATATTTGAAAGAAAAGCACTGTTTTTTTCAATGAAGATAACTTAAACTATTTAAAAATACACTCTATATATGTGGTAAATAACTCTTCTAGCTGCAGTGTCTGGTTTTTGGTGCAATATCTACATACTATCACTCTAATGTTCTAATGGTACAATGTGTTTGCTCATTGCGTCAGAAGTAAAATTTTCTATTCGTTTTACAACTCATGGTGGTAAATCAAAGTTTGACTTTTCATGGAAAACACAAAATTGTCTGGGTGACCCCAAAGTTTTGAATGGTAGTGTATAATTTTATGAAGAAGAATCAAACAAAAGGAAATGTCACTCAAGGAATAAATTACGTGATACAAAGGGTTAGAGGTGCAATACAAAGCCATCTTTTTCCAAGTAGAGTGTAAGACATGTAATGCTAATTACTGTTTATAGCTTTTTTATTAATGTATGATAATTGTGCTGCATCTGCACTACAGAGAGGGATGTAGACCCATTACAGCCAAGGTCTACAATAATGTGTGTTTGTACTGCTTTACATTATCCTCTTGTAACTTATGTGTTTTATGTTCATTTTTACTTCAACTATATCTTCAGTTCAGCTTTAACCTTGCACAATAAAATAGTCATCATTAGATATGCTGTATGGGAAGCCATTTTTTTAAAATGCTATTTTAACTAAACAAACTTTACATAGAGCAAAAGTGAAGGAATATCAACATAGATTTGTTGATTTGTACACTCAATTAATTCACAGTCTTAATTCCACCTCCTCAAGCCCTACGACCATCATTTCTCAGGGTTACATGAATTAATGTGAATGATCTTGTGAGAAGAGGTAATGAGGTAACAAAACTAAATACAACATTAACTCATTTTATTGGAGCCTATAATACATTATACTCTGCTATAGATGTAATTACAGTGGAGCGTCTGCATGGGGAAATTAATTATATTTAGTTTTTAGTCTGGCCCCAGTTATTATGATTTTTTTTTTTGTTAAAAGTAACAAGGGTGATAAAAACTGTATAAAATACATTTTAATGAATAAAACTAAATGTAATTGTACAGTAATTTGCCAACATTCACATGAAGATATACAGGGAACTTTATATTTTCCTAATAAAAGCTGGTATAGTTCAGAAGTAACAACACAAGCACAAGTGTGCGCAGGTGTGAAAGTACAGTATGAGCATTTGTCAGGAAATGTTAAAATATTTAGGTATTAAGGTACTATTTTTTATCTAAACTGAAGCAACTCTTGCAGCAATAGCAAGACTTAAATCATCATTCCTGATAGTTTTGGTGCAAGAGAAGTCAGAATTAAAGCAGAGAGGAGCTTCAGATAAATATTTCAAAATTTCAAGTATTTCAAATATTTCAACCATTTTTGTATGCAATGCTGTGAATTTTGGAAAATTGGTACAGACATCCATCTGTTAAATTCCACCACCATTAAACAGAAAAGTTTGTTGAGCACATTTCATGCAGGTTGATGCTTCACAGACGACTGGCAACCCAATAATAAGACCGAAAGACTATGAGATAGAAATAAAATAAAAATAAAATAACGATCAAATGTTACAAATATTAATATTTAATAATAAAATAAAATAAGATGACCATCATGACAATCATTTTTATCAAAAGCCATGTTAAAGAGGTAGTTTTTAATTTAATTTTTAAAACTATAGAAAACTATATTGATACTATATCTGACATTTGGTTTGTAACCAAATTCATGCAAATTATTGACATTCCCGTCAGCCTCATTAGCCACGTTAAACACAAGCGTTGTGAGCATGTTGGCGTGTTCAAAGCTATACAGCCTCAGAGCCGCTTCAGACTCTTATAATTGTTAGAATATCTAGGAAGATGTACTGCAAGAGAGGTGATATTTAGGTTGCATATTATGCGTGTCATGAGAGATGAAGGGCAAACACTGCCCTTCTCATACATGAAACGCTACACATTTCCTCGCCAGTTCAGCCGGAGTCAATCCACAACTGCTGAATACGCAGCCGTCTGCAGAACATAAAGAAAAGCCTTATATTCAAATGTCAGGGGCGGAAACAAATGTCACAGCGTGGGACGTGTGTGCGCTTTTCTTTCTTTGTGCTCTTTCAATTTGTCATACAGTACGCGACTGTGCACATTAAAGCGCTCCTATGGTACCTAATGGAAAACATTACAAAATAACACTGTCCTTTGTTCATTTTGAGTCGCACCATGAAAAAAAAAAAATTATAAAAGTAACAATTGTGACTCAACATCCCCCGAAAAGAGGGTCTCTACCCACATGGCGTAGCAATGGTGATGACGACCTTAGTAACAATAATGAGTCTAAACTCTATTGTACCTTTCACCACTGTAGCGTTGAGCGGGAC
This sequence comes from Lepturacanthus savala, assembly GCA_030544235.1. Taxonomy (NCBI): domain Eukaryota; kingdom Metazoa; phylum Chordata; class Actinopteri; order Scombriformes; family Trichiuridae; genus Lepturacanthus; species Lepturacanthus savala. The sequence goes on from CM060461.1 coordinate 10,715,677, forward strand.
GGGCGACACGTTATTTGGTGCCATGCTGGGCTAAATAAAGGCTGCAGGAGAGTGCAAGTAGTTAGAATGTGGGAGGATTGATTCACTAAAAAGGTTTGGGCCAGTCACATGCAGGCTGGAGGGTACTCATGTGTGCTCGTGTGTACTCATTGTACTCAGTGTATTGTGGCTTGAAAGCGTCCTGGGTGATGCATCTTTCATCATTCATTTACCCATAGATTCTGTTTTTTTTGTCGATAGTTCAGCAGTCTGAATGCAAACGTGATTTTTAATTTATCATAAAGCTAAAGAAAAGTGCACCTGACAGACAGACACTATACTTCTGATGGGTTCATTAATCCTAATTTGTTTCAGTCCTTCATTATAGATGCAGAGCTTCATGGATTTTCATTCAGCGGTTACAAAACCTTCTATTTCTAGTCTCTTGGAGATGATGATAATAAGGCCATTCTCTCTTGAACCTTTCTTTTGTACTGTAAATACATTAAGCACAAATGCAAAGAATGGGACCAAGGCTCCTGGTATAAATGAATATAAAGCAAGAATGAACTGTGTTTCTTTTCTATGAGTAATCATGAAAACTCTTGTGTAGAGGGAGAGCTTTTCAATTTAAAAACTCAGTGTGGCTGTAGCCTTATAGCATGAGACTGACAACTGTGGACCTTGTTGATGGATAATCATCCAACAACATCTTTTTACAGTTTCTGTGGACCGAGATCGATCTCATCTGTTGGTGTCAGAGCAGCGATCCGCTCTCTCCCTTTTCTTAGCAGCAGCACTTCAGGCCAGCACAAGGAAATAACAAATGAACATTTAATGCATACCAGCAGTCTTTAAGTATTTATCTATCCGGTGGGACACACCTTCAAAATAGACTTTTCAGGTCTCATAGACCTCTTCGTCTTAATATAACACAAGCCGTTCCACATGATTAACAATTTCACCTGGCTGAGCATGTGGCTCCCAAAGGAAATTAATCTTCAGATTAGAAAATGTAATAACAGCAGTGATGAAAAACAGTCCGGATAAAAGCTGGGAGAGATACATGGGCTGCCATTTACTTTGCAGCATAAAATAAGTATTGAAGACTTTTTAAAGTGGGGTTGTATGAGGTACATATCCATAGTCGGTGTGGACGCCCCCAGTTTGGAGATGCAGGCAGAAATACCAGCAGGGAAGCAACAACAACAAAAAAAAAAGTACCACAAAGCATATTTAGCAGTGGTTAATGGAACTGATTTGGCATTAATGTTATATTATTCTAGTGGGTATTTGTCCTAAAGAAAATTACAAAAAAATAACCTAGAATAATGTCATAATAAAACTAATTAATATTATTTAACAGTGGTGTCAAACTCACTTCATGGGCCATATTTAACACAATTTGATCTCAGCTGGGTGGAACCATCCACCCCCTATTTCTCACTAGGGTCATGGGAGTCTGCTGGAGCCAATCCCAGGGTACTTCAGGCCAGAGGCAGGGATACAACACATACAGACACCAGTCTATCATGGGACACACACACAATTAACCTCAGCATGTCTTTGGACTGTAGGAGGAAGCTGGAGAACCTGAAGAAAACCCACGCATTCAAGGGGAGAACATGCAAACTCCACACAGAAAGGTCTCAGCGACCTTCGACCTTCTTGCTGCGAGGCAACATATAACTAACACCTATGAATTCCTTCTCCTTTTTTATGTAAAGAAATACAGCTCTGGAAAAAATAAGAGGCTACCGCAAAATGAGATTTTCTAATTTTACTATTTAGAGGTATGTGTTTGGGCAAAAGCAACATTTTTGTTTGAGTCTATAAACTACTGACAACATTTCCACCAAATTCCAAATAAAACTATTATTGTATAGAGCATTTATTTGCAGAAAATGACAAATGGTCAAACTAAAAAAAAAAGATTCAATGTTTTCAGACCTGAAATAATGCAGACACAAGATCAAATTCATTTTTAAGCAACATAATACTAATGTTTACACTTATTTGGTGCAAAAACCCTTTTTTTATTCACAGCTTGGCATGCTCTCCACAAGTCTTTCACAAAAATACAGTGTTTTTTTCCAGAGCTGTACATTATAAATATTTACACAATTAATTCCCCTTCAATTTAAAAAACAGGAGGTGTAACATGAGAAAAAATCTAATTTTAAAAATATAATATGTATGGTCTTAGTTTTTCCATATTCAGTCAGTCTACTGTTTGCATTTCATTTCAAAATATTGAAATTGCTGAATAATATTTAGTTTTTTAAGCAGCAAAGGGAGGTTATCTCCTGCCTTACAAATTAGTAACAAACTTTGTCCACAGATCGGACCCTTTAGGAGGCCAGTTCTGGCCCCCAGGCCTCATGTTTGACACCCCTGTTGTAAAAGAATCAATGGATCAGTAAGTATCAGCTATTACTCAAACAATATAACTCATCATCTACAGCTTCAGCAGCACCACCACACTCTGCCAGATTGTTCTGTCAGCTAATTGGTAGCTATAGAACTCACTCCCCCGGCCAATCAGTCTTTACTAGACTTCTAGCGTGCACTAGTATTTATGCTCATGTTATTTCTGTGTCCAGGGCTTCGAGTGCCAAGCCTCGTCACTGTGCTGCTTTGAACTGGCTCGTCTGCAGCTGCACGCCAAGCCTCATCAACTACAAGCCAGCCCCGCCATACCCCCGCTGCCTCCTGGCTGCCCCCGCTCCCTCCAGCTCCTCCACAAGTCATCCCCGTCATTCCTCCAATCACGATAAACCTCTTGCTACTCATTCCATCTCATCATGTCCTGGGTCCAAGACTTCACCGTCACACATAACTGGACCAGACATTTGATAAAATGCTGTTTAAACTACATTTCACAACAATAATGCAATATCTCACATTACAAAACTTTAGGCCAAAAAAATGTTAGCTAGTCTGCCAAGAATAATCAGATATTCATCGTCCAATATTGTTAAACAAACAGAGACTGTGTAATTTGAATACATATTATCCCTCTAAAACTATAATTATTTAAATTTTTGTTGTAAGAAAATAATAAACACTGTGAAACCTGAGATTGGGGTTAATCAATAGCTTAGGGGCATAAATCTAAGCTTTTAATGAATAAAAATGGCTTCATGTAACAGTATGAACATATTTAAATGCATTTATTTCACTTTACTATTAAACTTTTGGTGTTGCTGGTATATATGATTACTCTTTTTTACTGTTTTTTTTTTCTGATTACTGTTTTTTTTCTATTAATGAATTAAGGTGTGCTTCTTAATTTTTTATATTATGACAAGTATCATATGGGCGACACGGTGGCGCAGGGGTTAGCGCTGTTGCCTCACATCAAGAAGGTCGCAGGTTCAAGACCTCCTTGGTCCTGGGTCTGGGACCTTTCTGTGTGGAGTTTGCATGTTCTCCCCGTGTCTGCGTGGGTTTTCACCGGGTACTCCGGCTTCCTCCCACAGTCCAAAAACATGCTGAGGTTAATTGGAGACTCTAAATTGCCCGTGTGTGTGAGTGAATGGTGTGTGTGCCCCACAATTGGCTGGTGACCATCTGGGGTGTATCCCTGCCTCTCGCTGTAACGCACTGGGATAGGCTCCAGCAGACCCCTGCGACCCTAATGAGGAATAAGCAGGTATAGAAAATGACTGACTGACAATTATTATTGTCATGGTGGTTGTGTGGGTAAATATGAGGTTCATAGGAGGGTTGAGAGGGAATTTATTAAAGGAATGTGTTTCTGTTGTATTATGGTGGGGTGTAAAATTGGATGCTTATTGCAGTAATGTCAATGTACATTTTTGTCTGGATTTAATAAAAAAAGAATGTTAAAAAATTAGATATTATGTGATGAAAGTAAAGAAAGAAACTTGTGTAACTTCCTAATTAAGTACTAAGAAGTAGCTTTGTTTGAGTAGAACACTGAGAGATCTATATCGCTGGGAGGGATAAAGCTACTCGAGCTGCAGTGTGCTTTAGACTTGATGGTACAGAAAATTCCTAGTAACTGGTTTACTACCCCTTATTTTCCCCAGTTAGTTAGTTAGTTAGTTTCAAACACACCGGTAAGTACTGAGAATGAACAAACTGATGATCTGATAACTAACAGATTACCAACCACAGCTCTCAATATTACAAGTCTACCCTTTTCCTTTATTTCTGCAACGAATGTAAAATTAAATGCGGAGCAGCAAGACACTTCACCGCTTGCTTCCTGAAGTCAGATCGATACAACTCAATCACCTAAATCCATGAATCAGAATCTCTCACAGTGTGAATTCTGCGGAGCTGCACACTGACACTGTGTGCTCTGTGCCGTGATTGAACACATTGTTCTGGAAGCACATGTTGTACAGTATGGAGCTCCTCAATGACACGCTGCGTGCGATAGGAACCAAAAATATCCTGTGAAGCGTTCAAGGTCGATAGTACGGATGAGACAAACAAGGCAAGACGTTAATATTAATGGCATGATCTCCTGAGAGCTGACAGCCTGTTGCTCCTGAAGAGGGAGACAGAGACTCACTGTGGGGTGGGAAGCACTCTGGCTACAAAGCAGCAAATCACTGTGAGAAAAAGCGTGGAGGTAGGGGGGTTGCGGGCATCTGCCAGAGAGGCCTAATGATCTGTGGTAGTTTTTCTTGGCAACGGCGCACGCTCTGTGGAAGAAAAGTATTTTTGTGTATTTGTGAAGACAGAAAAATTGTTTTTTTGCACAAACTGCAATAGAAACACCATCGTGACTGTTGACACCGCTGCTTCTGCTCTGGCCCTCGAAACCACAACAGATCTCCCGGAGGACCCCACGAGACCAGGCCAAAGACGTGTAATTGAGCATCTTGGTCTGAACTGAAAGATTTCTCAACTAGGAAGGTTGTAGCACGACCTGTGTGTGTGTGTGTGTGTGTGTGTGTGTGTGTGTGTGTGTGTGTGTGTGTGTGTGTGTGTGTGTGCGTGCGTGTGTGTGTGCGTGCGTGCATGTGAAAATGCTGGTGATTCAGATTTGGGCATCACATGAAAAATATTTTCCTTGTCTTGTGGAGATGGAAATTGCCTTGCGGTCTTTGCCTTGATGGCCTTGCAGTAAATATAAAATAAGCAACATTTAAATGAAAGTTGTGGAAATCCCTGGGTGGCCTGGCCATGGTTTGTCAAAAAAAAAAAAAACAGCATCTACTGTAACTGTAAAAGCTGCATGGGGACGAAAAACAACAAAAAAAGGAGCAATAAAACTGTTCCGAGGCCTTTTCCAGCCTGCGAGCCGCGCCGGGCTGTCGTTACAAAGCAGTGAAAATGAAAGGTACAGCTGCTGAAATCTAAACTTGCAGTTGTTGCTCCTTTCCCCCCCCTTTCATTCTTTCTTTCTCACATATCAAGATGAAGAATGACGACAGCGGCTTAACACACTAAATTGTCAGCTGAGGGTTGGAGGGGAAAATAATTGTCAGCGGTGGAAAGAGGGAAAAGGCAGAGACGGTCGGACACAAAGAGGCCTTTCTACCAGTGAGCAGGGGTGCCTCACGTCTCAACGCGAGCAGGAAACCACACTAACACCACCGCCGCCGCCGCCACCTTGCCCGTGGGATTGAGTGTGTGTGTGTGTGTGTGTGAGAGAGAGAGAGAGAGAGAGAGAGAGAGAGAGAGAGAGAGGGAGAAATATTTGGAGAAATGGTAGAGGAAGGAGAGAAAAGAAAGTGGTCTGGGACATTTAATGAAACCCAATATCCTGCCTCTGGTCTAAAAATAAATGAAGCAATGAGCACATAAACACGACGTAGTATGAGTGTGTTTGCATAATGTGTGTGTGTGTATGTGTGTGTGTATGTATGACGTATAGACTCAGCGGTGTAGAGGAGAGGTGTGAGAGCTGTATTCATTTTCCAGGTTTATTTGAGCTTAAAATTAATATTGCCTCCCCCCTCTGCCTCATTACACACACACACACACACACACACACACACACACACACACACACACACACACACACACTCACTCTGAAGTATCATTGAGTGGTGCACAACTTCACATAAAGGGCTAATGTCAATTTGATTATGGAAACTATACAGACCATAGAGTTCCCCCACTGTACAGGCAATTAACTGGTAGACTGTGCGTAAGCAGTTAAATGGTGAAATGAAACTTAGAGCTGCACATTTTCCTTAGGGTTATTCTAAAAAGAGTAAACTGTGATAATTACCGATTGCTGAATGGAAAAGTGTTTTCTCCATCAAGTTTTTTTTTTTTTTTTGCTCTGCTGGAGTTTTTAAAAAACGCAACGAGAAATTGAATTAGGCTAAATCGAATCACTTGCTGCACCAAATAACGATAAATGTGGAGAAAATAATGCTGCAGGAATGTAGCAGTTCATCAGATTGCCCCCCCCCCCCCCCCCCCCCCCCACGCCCTGTAAAGGTGCGGTCCCATTACAAAGATTCAGTCCGTTTCTGACTCACTTCCGTGGCAGCCCGTCTGAGGGACAGTTACCAGCGGAGCCAGTCAGACTCACCTTCGCTCAACTTTGACCGGGAGACAGAAACACTGCTGTATTTGTTTTTGAAATGGAGACGTTTTATCGCTATTTTAATTCATGAGCACACGACCAGACTACATACTCCTATAATCCATTTATAGCTTGTGTCTGCTATGTTCAATGTTTATTTACAGTATGGCACCACATCCTTTATCAGAGGCCATATGCAGGGAAATTTCATGGAACGTGAAACGCCATGTGACCGCACCTTCACCTGTTTTCATTCTGTCACTGCAATTTATTAAAATCTAATGATCAATGACCCTATTTGTCAAATACATTACAATATACAATGACTGAACTGAGTAGATTTAGTGTGTTAAGGAAAAGCCCCACAGAATTTAGTTGTGTCAGAGGTGGAAGCATAACTTTTTTTGTTTTAAGAAGGCACTTTGGGAATTTAAAAAAAAAAAGGTATGTTGTAAGAAGGCTACACATGACACAATCTAAATGTTTGATTTCACATATTGATCAGGTTTTAGACAAAAATACACTAACTTCACATCAGATTTATACTGGACAAAGCACATATTGAAAACACACACACACGCACACACACCCTGATAAAAAATAATGATTGTCACAGAGCCACATTTCTTCTCATTTCTTGTCAAAAGTGCATTGGAAAATAATTTCTTTTAAATTAATTTTACTTGAGTTTATCTGGCCGTTGATAATTGTATAAAAATGTTTAATCTTTTTATCATAGGAGCTTGTATTTCCACTCATGTTACTGTGAAAGCAGCACTTTGATAAAATAAGCATTCATGACTTCAATTACAAAAAAAAAAAAACTTTGGGTTAAAAAAAAAGTGGTTTAAATTTTTTTTATGGATTTGTTTTTAGCTCAGCTTGTACTTTGAGTTCTGCAAAAGATTTTTTTTTTTAATTCCACTCTGACCATTAATAGGTTAATTATTCATCAGGAAGAAATTAAGAATCAGTCCAACCAAAATCCAAAAAGAACATATTTCCCACTTGTGGTATCTGACCCAAACAGATGTTTTTATTTTGAATTTGTCAAGATTTTCCGTCTCAAAGTTTTCTGCCTCAGCCCCGTTACAATTGAGGTGAATTGATTGTATCGCTCAAAGCATTATAAAATCCAACAGACACGATTCTTTCTGAATCAGTGTCCCTCTTGCACTCTGTAATCCATTGACCTTGCCGTCAACAGTTTTTATAGAAACTGTTTTTTTCAGTAACGACCTTCAAAGTCCACACTTGGGTCCTTGTGTTATTTCATTTCTTTATTTAAAGTGTTCAGTTGTCCCTCTAGTCTGCATACTATATACAAAGGTTTGTATTGGATGTGGGCCAGTGTTAGAGTGTTTAACTTGTCCTCTGTGCTGTCTGTCAGTAAAGGAGGCGCTGGGGTTTCGATTCATTGCACCGTAAAGAAAAGAACCAGACATACGTTGCATTCACGTCATATAGAACAAAAGATAAAGATGTGAGAGATACACATGGCCATGACTTGCATGCATTTCATACTTAGTAAGTCACAGTCGTCCCTTCTGTGAGCCCAGGTAACCTCCGTGCTACACCTAGCCGCTTTCTAACTGTCACACGGCGCTGAGAACTTGCGTGATTGTTTTCCTGCACGTTCATGTAAATGTGCACGACAATCGTAGCATGCCAAGCCACCTGGAGCAGGTATTATTAGTGATGGTGCCAAGAGACACTTAAAATGCAGCCACTCTGTCTAGTGTGTGTGTGTGTGTGTGTGTGTGTGTGTGTTTGCACCTTCTGTAGAAGCTTGACAAAGCTGTAATGTTAACTCTAAAAACATGATGTTCCAGTTCAATCAACATTGTGAGTTTAATGTTTTGTGTTTTTTTTTTCCCTTAAAAATCACTAGTTCAGTCATCTTCAGTATTTTTGATAATTGAGTGCAGTGCCATGCGGAGCGGGCCAGTGGATTGATATCCGATATTGCTGCTTGCAGTGTCAATTTCAGAATGTGTCCCGATCATTTGGCTCGCGGAAGTGCCGCTGACAGCGTTGCCAGGGGTCACACGGCGTTCAGAGGGCAAACCGGTCCGGTCAAAAAAGGTGCTTGAAGTGTCATGGAGAACTGGGACACGGCTTCTTATGGAATTCTTGAGAACCCCTCAACCCAAATGCCTTCACACTCGATACCGCGCTCCCTCAGGTTCTTCGCAATATGGCCGCGAGCATGATGTCGTTGAAATCAACAGTTCATGAGATATGCAAGTTACATAAATTACAACCACAAACATTCACACATACACACAGATGGAGAAAAGAAAAAAAAAGGTGGCTGTGGGGGGAGTGTACCAGTCCTGATTGGACCGATTTCTTGACCCCAGCATTGTCAGGAGCTGCAGTACGGCTGCTTGCAGTATTCTTAAGAATCACTCATCCAATTGATTTCACACTTGACACAACTGTCCGTCGGCTATTCTTCAGCGTTACACCTGCATCGCGTGAACTCGACCAGATAAAAACATATATGTGGGTGATTCTTCAATTAAGGGAGGTTTTCTGTTCCCACGGTAGAAAGAAATGTTCTGTTGCTATTATTGTGTTTGTTAAGATTAGGTTGTAGTAGCTATGAAAAAAACAACTGTGTCTCAATGATGGCGATTTAATACTTTTTCAGCATGTAGAAAATTCAAATGTGCAACAATTTCACTTGAAAAGACAACAATTCACTAACTTGACATCAGACTTATACAAAGCACATACTGAAAACACACACAAATATATATATATATATATATATATATACACACACACACATATATTTGTATATATATAAGCTGCTTTTATTTTGTAACACACACACACACACACACACACACACACACAAACACACACACGCTGAACTCTAGCTTTGATTCTCGGTTTCCATATGAGCCATAAAATGATGGCATATCGCTTCAGGTGTCAGGTGAAATTCCTTTTAACTTTCACTGCTATAAACAATGAGTAGCAGATGTGGTTGATAATTTGCTTCCATAATTGCATCTGTTCGCCGCTATTGGCTGTGTTTGCTAATTTGTTAAGTTGCATGAATGGTTGAGGGTGTGTGTGTGTGTGTGTGTGTGTGTGTGTGTGTGCGTGTGTGGTGTGTGTGTTGAAATTTGGTAAATTTTTCCATCTGCTGTGTAATCCATCAGGGTGGTCTTGATAATTGCCTTATTTGTTAAGTTGCCATCAACTTGATACACTATTATTATTTTTCATCACACAATGTACAGAACTGGTTTTGTTTTCAGGGACAGAGTGTGGTGTCGACTTTCTGCTAAAAGACACTGATCTCATCTTTTCTTGTCAGCAGAGAAGCTTGAGGGAGGGACGGGGCTGTGCTTCAGTATCAAGCGCACAAGATGTCAGAGACTATTTTTTGGGGGAGTCAGTTGATCAGCAGCTTTTCTTTTGTAATTATTTTTTAGTTCAATTATTACATTTTATTTATAATATACTTTTATATATATTATAAGGTAAAACATATTCTAATGTATGATATTATATATTTCTTAAAATATAAAACAGGTTTTCATTTCATAACAAGGTTTAATATTTCACACGATTACTGTAGTTTCTAAAAACTACTATATACTATATAATAAAATTAAATAAAATATGACCATTATTCCAATGACTGATGATCTATCCCTGTACAAATATTTTAGACACATAAAAGATAAAAACATATTTAAGAGGAAAAAAAGCATATATTAAATAGAATATATTAAAAGAGACAAAAATAGGATATATATATATAGTATTTATCAAATGACAATAATAAAATGTATTATTTTTTATTTATTTAAAGGTTGTTTTGCCACATTACTCTTAGTAAATAAATAAATAGATGTCTATCAAATAGACATCAGCATCTGGATCTGCAAGCACGGATAAGTGAGCGATCAAAATTTAGCATTTTTGCATTCAGATGAACTGCTCTTTTAGCCTCTGGCATGTTCTCATACAAAGAAAATATCAAGATTTACACACGTTAAAATGAATGGAACAAGGCTGGCGTGTGTGTGTGTGTGTGTGGTATGTGTGGGTGTGGTGTGTGTGTGAGTGCGCGTGCACATGGTTTTCCGGTAAAAGCACGGTTTTGTTTTTGCTCTGCAGTTCACTTCATTTCATTGCCCCTGCATGACTTTTAGTTTTTCCAATATCTTTAAACTTGGATATTTGCTGTAATTTCTTGTAATATTATGAAAGCAACCAAACCAGCAGCAGGCCACGGTCTAATACAAATGTGTTGAGCACCGGACACGAATCATATTAATGGACTAAAGCTGACACAAGAACAGGAAAAATACTAATTATACAGCATATTGTTACTGTATAGAAAAAGAGTTTACAAAACAAAGACAACCTCCAACAGAGCTCTGTTAGGGTGTTAACAGTCAGTCAGCTATAAACACTTGATTTTTATTGTTCTGCCTCGCCTGCCAAAACATAAGCAAAAAGGGCGATGACATGAACTTATCGCCATGAAATATTGAAGAAAACATGCGGACAGAGGAAAAAATATGTTGGATCAGCTAATGTACAACGAGCCAGTCCAAATCAAACACCAGGCGACCAATATAATAATGGATTTGTGACGAAATTAAAAGGCTTTTAAGCTCTTTTTTTTTCCGCCCTCTTTCTGTCCGCACAACTGGAATACTGAGCAAAGACAAACTTCAGCCCTCCGCTGTCATATTTAATAAAAAGATTTGAATGAATCCTGAAACAAAAGCCCTCAATTACGCGCCACGATCGATAAATTCTCATTCCCATGTCATTACGCCGCCACAGGGCCTGTTCGGTCGGATCACAGGCCGCGTCATTATCTGTTTAAGTGGCTGTAGCTGCCACGACTTCAGGTGCCAGAGAGGCGGATCGAATAACACCCATTAAAAGTTGTCAGGGGGGGAAAAAGCTGACATCAATTGCCTGAAAGAGCTTGTGTGGCCGGCGGATGCATGCAAACCCTACGACGGGGGAATTCAAAATGATGATTTAATATGTACGGCGGCTCTCCCTAGCCTCGAGTGTCCCATCTATTGTCTTCTATTTTTCTTTTCACTCCCTGTAGCTGTTTTCCCCCGTTCATTCCCATTCCCTGTTTTCAATTATGACGCGTTTAATCCTCTATTTGAGAGAAACGCTGGAAGATGATTATAACCTCCTTAAAGTGGGAGGGTATGTCTTCAAATGTGACCTGACAAAACGGGTCAATTCCTATAAACTTTTTTATTATTTTTTTTTTAAACAATCTGTCTTCAATATGCATTCCCTGCTTATTTTCTCCTCCACAGTCCCTCGTGCATCTCTTCTCCTTCCTGTATCTCTCTCTACTTCTCCTCCTTCCTTCATCCCATTAGAGACAAAAGGAAGCCATCAGCCCATCGATCACGCTAACCTCCTGCCTGACCTCCCGCCAGATCACGCCCACAGAAAACCAGGTCTGGTCCATGCTGCTCTTTGTTTGCTCTCTTCCTGTGTTTCTCACTGAAGCATTGTGGTGGTACTCAACAAGTGGCTCATTTAGCCGCTGCAGCAACAGCAGGTCGACGTGTTGAAACATACATCCTTCTCCAAATGGAGGTCTGGTCGCAATCGAATTCAAATTTCTGTTCTCTTCAGTTTCTTTCTGTAGGTTTTTTCTGTAAATCTACAGAGGAGGAGAGATGCAGTTGTTGCCTTAAAGTGGGAAAAAAAAGGCAAATATGATTCCAGTTAAGTACCTGGCTCTTGTTTGTAACCTTAGAGACCAGAATTTAGCAGATGCACTGCAAGAATGGTGAAAATGTCTTACTTTTGGTACAACCAATCCATTATTGTATATATCCATATATTATTATCTCATTCCACTGGCAGATTATTGATCTTATTTCAAATTTTTTGTTTTTTTTCCCCGTGATATGGGTCAGTTTGTTCTTGTTTTAAGAAGACAGGACTACAATTTTCTTTCAAAAGAAGATTAAATCAACTCAATTAAAAAACTACTCAATATTGGACCATTTGTACAAAACAAGATATTTTCACCTGTTGTCAGGTTTGCAGTGAGAGAGCTCGCTCACGTTGAATCTTTTGGTGGTAATGGCTGCGTTGATTAACTTGCGGCTTGAGAATCCATTTTGTTTTGTGAGTCACACACACACACACACACACACAAAACAGACCCGAGCGGCTCATGCTGATGAAAGCAGGAGAAAATGAAGAGGTGAAAAACAGGAGAGGAAATAGGGAGAAGCAGAAGGAATGGAGAAAAAAAACATGTTAATTTCCCTTAAATGAAAAACATGATTCAATGGTATTGATATTTTTTCCTCAGAAAGCAGGGCATGGTAAACATATTTTGAAATGTTTTTTTTAATCTTCTTTGAAGCATCTTTGTCTGTTTTGCATGAACAAATATGAAAACAATCCCTGAGTCATTAAATAACAGATTGATATTTTCCCTCAGAATGCAGAGCATGGAAAACATTTGTTTTAATTATTTTTTAAATCTTCTTTAAAGCATCTTTGTCTGTTTTGCATGAACAAATATGAAAATGAATCCTAATGAGTCATTAAATAACATGTCACGTTTATCTTTTCTCATTAAACAGTCTGGATTCTGCTTTTTTTTGTACCAAAAATTAAAAGTTGTCGGAAAGTTATATCGCTCTTCTGCAGGACGTTGTGACTCATTCACCTTGAAGAAGAACATAGCTGGTGGCTGAGTCACGGGGGTCACACCCCGACGCACACACCCGCTAGTCACTCAACCAGTTTTCTCTCTCTCACACACACACACACGCGCACACACACACACTTAGACAAAATGTAAGTATAAGCACATGTTAATGCCTCGCAGAAACACGTGGATACTGAGAAATTCCAATTAATTTGACTTATTGCTAAGCATGCAGCGTACGCAGTGTTTTACAATAATTAGCATCATTGAATATTTTATAACCTTCCACACACACACACACACACACACACATACTGTCCATTAGAACATAGTGAATCCCAGTGAACAGTGGATATGACTCTGAATGTCAAGTTGTAAAGTGGCAGGGAGGCGACGTGAAGCTGGCTCATACCGCTGAAAAATCAAATGTTTTGTCTTTGAATCTGTGCATTTTCTGCTTCCTCTGTGAGAGGTTAACTCATGAAAATTGAGCACATGTACTGAAAGTTCATCTGCAGCATTCATTGAGTTTACCTTTTAATTCATTTCAAATTCATTTAAAGTTCAATATTTTCTTCATGCACTCTCATATCTCATATATGAGATTTAAAATCTGATTAAGGGCATTTCCATACATTATAGTTCATATTCTGAGTCTTATTAGGGATTAGAATTCCTTAACACTGCACTCCCTCCCTGTAATGTTAGTAATTGTTGATATTGGCTGTGATGCTCAGTGAAACAGTGAAGCGTTTGTTCTGTTGTCCTTGTTGCTTCAGCAGACATTAAAGGAGACAAGTTGAACTCAAGTAACGTGTCTCTGTGCTCTTACTTCACCCAGAACGTGCGTAGGAAGTGTTGAAATTACAGTTACTCAAGTATTTACACCAAATCTGGAGCTACTTGAATAGCTTGAATATAATCTTGAATATTCAGATGTTTTTCTACTTAGTACATCTAGTCCTCTACATTTAAGTGGAAAATAGTAAGTTTTCTCCCACTACATTTATTTATTGCACTATATTTGTTTGAGACCAATATGTTACATGTAAAATATTCATTGCTATAGATTAAACTATCCAGTGGTATAACATTTTACATTTTAATTAATTATTTCCAGTATAATAAGCCCTCTAAAGGTGTTTTTTGTACAATTGTATTTTTTTCATTATTTTACATAAGTAAAGATCATATTAGTTGTTCCACTGCTGCCCTTCAAGTAGTTCTAATGTGACAAATTAATTAGTAGTTAATGCTAAGAGCAACCAGTGTTAGAGCCAACAGCCAGATACTATAGCTCGTAGCAAAAAGACTGAGTTGAAGTGCAGTGTCAGTCAACTAAATGAATAATGCATTCATTTAAAAGCATATTCTCTGGATCATGAGTCATAAGAGAGCCCATATGGATTCAATTCACAACCAGTGATCTTTAACGCCGCATAGTGCCAGATGGTCGCATATCATTGCAACTTTGTGTAAAACATGTTTTTCACATTAATCATGCTCACATATTTTCCCGCATTATACGCTTCCTCCAGCTTTCATCTCCATGCATTACCCTCTCCAGACAAACCCCCTTGACACTGTTCGTTATCAATATGAATAGCTTCTCCAGGGCTCCGCACTTATTTACCACAGTAGCTCCCGTTTGAGCGCCGCTGTAAACCCAGAGGAGTCTTGAGAATCTGCAGACTTTCAGGTTGCAGCATGTTGAGAGCCACGTTGACCTTGGAAGGCGGGCTGATTTCTACTGAATGTACAAGATGACACGACAGGAAGGAGATACTGTAGCTCGCCAGGAATATCAAAGATCTAGTGAACATCTGATTAACAGCAGCTTACTCACAACACGGCTCCTGTTTAAATTATAATTACCCATAAAACCTGACAGTTGATATTTATAGGCTCCTTTCGAGCAGGTGGTATGTTTTGAGAAACATATCGTGGCCTCCCTTTCACACGTCTCTTGTGCAGCTGCATTTTTGCCCTCGCGTAACAACATCATTCTGACCTTTCAAAGCTGCAGGAAAACAAAATCCCAAATGTTGGCAGATATTGATGAGTTATTTGACATAAGTACAGGATTCTTCAGTGGATTTTTCCTCTCAGTTCTGCTCATGCTATATACTGAATTTAGTGCTTTATAGAGTCATAATATTACAAATGTACATACATTATGTGAAACAAAATTAAAAGAATTGTGATTGTGACTTGAATATGCCTGTAAGATACTATTTACTGAGTAAAAACTGTTTAATAATGTTAATATGTCATAGTATAGTACCCTGTATTATTGCAATTTGAGTGGATTTTATGAAAGTAGTAAGGTACATGGATATTAAATCAATGCAGATGCATTCTGCAATCAGAAATTAAAGGTCACTTGTCATGCAAATAGTTATTTCATATTTTAACTCTAGATGAGGTCTAGAAGTTATCTAAAAAAAAAAAAGTCCCATCTCTGTCTTTCTGAGTGCATCAAACACTCAGAGAAATGCAAACAGTTTGGATTTAGATCCTCTGCCATTTCACTGCAAAGTTTACACTTCCTAGACTTTGTGATGTCACACAGTAACTCCATCCACATGTAGAAGTTCCACCTGCCTCTGCCTTTATAACCACTTTTCCACTTGCAGGATCAGGCTCATGAATATTTATGAGACCGACTAACAACAGTCCTATGTTTTCTGGAGCTGCTGGGAGCTGCTTGAGAGAGCTCTGTAAAAGTAAAACAAAAGTTGAACTAGAACAGAAAATATCAACATTTCAAATAACACCTAGAAAAGTGCATGATATGGGACAAGAGACCTTTGTTTGATTCTGATTCGTTGGATATTGTGAGGACTTGCATGAAAATCATAATTGTGTCCTTTTTATTTTAAGATCTATTTTTGGATAATTTGAGTCTTATGTATGTATGTTGAATATTGGCACTTCCCATCTACAGTGTGTACTGTACTGCATGCAACTGAAGAAATGTAAATAGATAAACCAGCAGTAACAATGTGTTGTTCTACACATAAGATAAAAAATAAATAAATGACCGACTCTGCATTTGTTTCTGTGTCTTGCAGCAATATTTTCTTTCCAGCCAGTGAACTAAAGACATAAAAATTTCATGCTGTTTTTTTCCCACTAGATTTCCTCTGGAGACATACAGTAATTCTTTCCAAGTTTTAATCCATTAGCAGACACGCTCCACACACAGCCTTTATTAGCTTGAAGTTATTAAATTTACAAAATTTCCACGCATAGGTTAACACTGAAAGCTGTTTTGGCGCATCATGAATCGCGTGTATTACTTTCCTTTACAGCCTGCACGATCAAGTCTTAAAATCGTGTTTAGTATAAAATCAATGTTGGACGGATTTATGGCACGTTGTTTTTTAAACGTGCTACGAGGCAGGATTGCAGGGCGCTGGGCTGAGTCAAATCACTGACCCAAGAAGGAAAGGTTTCCCTCCAAACAGGCAAACATCTACAGAATGAGTGTACATGCCACTCTGAAGCAGATTTTCCACATGGTCGGTTGGCTCTTCCAGTAATCGGATGGCACACTTCTGTTTTTCCACGGAGGGAGAGGGAGAGAAGAATTTAAATACTCATGCCACATTGGCACTTGAAGAACAATTAACATGTCTCTCACTCGCTTTAGCTGACGGTCTCACTTGACTAAATGAAACCTGGCAGGTACAATTCCAGGTTTTTACATGCGCGATGAATCATGAAGTATGAGTCTGCATTCTGATCGATGCCTCAGCATAAAAGAATCATAGTTTTCTTATTCAGTGGTTCCGTTAGAGGAGGAAATTATGTGATGTTGTAGAGCGACAAAGTCTGCGTTGGGAAGAGGTTCAAGTTGGGTCAAAAATGTAAACAGGATCACTCCTTTCCCATTTCCGACTACGAGCCAACATTGTTTTTTAAAAGCCGTGACCACGATTGTCTCTTAACCATGTAGTTATTATTGTTACCCCAACAACCACGGCCCCCTAAACCTAAGGAAGTAGCAATTTTAACCCAAACCACAATGTTGCCCAAACCTCAACAAAGTACTTATTTCAAACCAAACCACGATCTCTCCACATGCCGAACCAAGACCTAACAAGTCCTTAAAGTTTGTGTTAAGGAAATCTAGGGATTTTAAAAAAAAGCACACATTATAATATGCATAACATGTGAGATAATGTTATCTGAAAATGTGAAAAGAATGTCATAGTCTACATAGTGTAGAGTTAGACCGCTAAACAGTTTTTCACCATTTTGTGAGCTTTCTCCAAAAAAACTAGAATGCCGATTTAGTTTAGGAGTAAATACAGACTATAGTTTGCTAGCTAGCTTTGCCTTCACCCGCAAACACGTCTCCCCTGGATGCCACAATTTACAGAAAAGCTCTGTGTTTAAATCTCTGACGTTTGATGAGATGAGGTGGATTGATTTTGTGAAGAACCACATTAATGGACAGCTGAGAATGAAAATCAACTATACAGTGAGAGGAATTTAAGGTAATGACACAAAATGAAGACGCAAAGTACTCTGCAGCAGAAACAAGGCAAACATTATCACTACACACAGTAACACACAAACTACATTGAAAAAAATACACTATAACATATTGGTGATTAGTGATGGATTGTTTAAGCGGTTATTTAAGTCACATTTTTACTGAAACATGTCCACTTTTGATTATACAATAAGTTGCCGAATTTAACGGTGGCTCCTGATATCACTTTATTTTAAACAAAACACCTTTGTTGCTTGTCCTACTCCTACAAAGACGGCCGTATATTTTTATAAGGGAGTTTGGCATGAGTGTAAAGTAGTGGTTTCAGTGATCAGAGGACACACCCCCAGCATTTCAGAGCAGAGAATACTGCCTATTTTTTAATTATTGAGAAACCTAATTTATATATCCAGTGATTTATTTAACCACTGGTTGCATATGGTTAACAACACATATTTTTCAGTGGTGTAACAAACTCAGACCACATATTTATTATTGCTTTAATGGACTTTAACTGGCTTAATTTGGAATGGAGGACTTGATCAAACTATTCTTTTAAGTATATGTTTTTATATGGAACTAAAGGAGCTAAAATAGGAGTAAAGGTTAATGATAGTGTATTGATTCTAGTGATTCACCAGCTGGCTGACTCCAGATTAACCTACTACTTTAAGACCAAAGTAATTATTTCCCAACAGGAAACCAGTGGTTCAGACCCAGGTCTAATGAAAACAAATGAGTAAAACTTTTCCTCATTTCTCAATGCGTCATACATCGAAAATAACAAGCCGATCGCAAATTAATTAAATATATGCCAACTTTATATGCTATAAATTGGGCCAATTAAGGGTTGCGTTAGATATACAATTGAAGCATTTTGGCAGATTTGACTGCCACAAAGGTCATGTCCAGGAAGACAAAAACCCACAGAAATGTCTTTTGAACCGCTGGATATCATATAACTCATATGAATTCATAATAGAAGCATCTTTTCTCCAAAATTCTTCTTTCTGGGGGGAAAACAACAACAAAACAGGTAGTCTGCGCAACATAGCAATTTCAGCAGTAACAATATATGTCCCTGTCAGTACCAATGTTCCCACATCAAGCATGTAGACGGCAGGGCTGCAATCTGGGGCTCGGGTCTGCTGCATCTCTCCCCTGTTGCCTTATAATGAGGGCTGACTAGAGCAGAGATTAACTGCGATCTGGCTTATGTTAACCCCCAGCAGATTCATGAGCCTCAGATAAAGATGAAATATTTTAACATGGGACAATACGGTGGGTGGTTCTTTGATTCTCCCGGTTTGTCAGGTCTGTTGATGAAAAATACACCCAATTAGGAAGAATTGAATGGATGGCCTTGAAAACTACACCCAATTACAGAGGGAAACCTCATTAGTATAAGATAAATGGAAGGATGTCCTTGTTAAGTCAGTGGGAGCTGCAGATATTGAGACTACGCTTTCAGACAGCTAATTTGCTGATGTCACTCACGATAGCGCTACAGTTTACAGACAGCAAGGAGCAAACAATGCTGAAGATGGTGCTTTAATGCATAATAGGTACCATTTTTCCACATGTAACACCACAGCACACCAGCAACAGGATCCGCAGACCTCCCAAACACAAGGGCTACACCTGAAACTAGCAAGTAACAACTTGACACAAATGTGCTTTTTTTGTGTGTTTTTTGCTAATATTTAACAATCTGTATACACAAGGAGAGGTACTTCTGTTGTAGCACAACACTACTAGGTGGCTATTTAAAATAGTTTTCACACAAGTGGCGTGCAAAGATTTTTTGAGAGATGGGGGCGGAAAGAAAAAAGGGGCACCTCCAGTGTATTATTTACATTATATATGAATTGTATGCTATTCAAATTTAACTTTTCACTCAAGGTACTTTGTAGTGATCAGTGATCAGAATTGTGTAAGTTTAGTTTGTGGATATTGAAGAACACACAGAGGAGAAAGGAGAAAACAATTGCTTAGAGGGGGCACCTTAATGCACATTTAACAATTCTGGCATGAAGGGGTGCAACTGCCCCTTTGTCCACAGGCCCCATGCACGTCTATGTTTCACAATGTAGAATTGTTTGCAGTTGTTCACTGCCACACACTGGCAAAGGTTTGGTTTTGGATCTCAGATTGTTCAGGAATAAAAACAATTGACAATAAAAACTGCTGATAATATTGTTTTAACAAGACCTGAAATGTCCAAGTAACTATCATAACGTTGGAGGTTTGGCTAGTTGGTGTGGCTAGTTGTTATTCTGAATGAACACACTAATGCTGTATAGTAGCAGGGTATGTTGTATAGGAGGTCCAGTATAATCTTTGCATATCAGAAAACAATTCATTATAAATTGAATATATATGTAATATACATGTACAAAGGAAAGCGGAAGCTGCATAATTACTTTAGTATATCAAAAAATCACTGAGGTGAGAGTAAAGTGTCGTTGCTCAAAACGGTTGACACGTTATCTTTATCTGGAGGTAAATTTGAATGCAAACACACCTTAAATGTCCTTTATAATAACTACTGCTGGCACGCACAGTAGGTCAAAGTTGAAGCAGGAAGTCGGTTAGTAAACTGTAATTGAGGATTAGAGAACAACAGACAGTTAGGGAAATCTTAGCTATGCCGTTTTCTCTTATGTTTTCTCTGTCACCACATGAGTTTCTGGAGGTTTGTTTAAACCTATGTGAGAGTCTGACAGCTAATGTTTATACTTATTCCTCCAGACCCCGCTAATTAACTTCATGAATATTATATTACCAATGCAGCTGATGGCCAAAACCTATGAAAATAAGATCCGAGTTGAACTAAAACTGAATTATCCTTTAGTGTAGTTAGATTCAATGTTCCATTTATCTCTTCTTTTGGGGCGGGTGCACATAGCTGATGGATTTTTGCCTCAGATGGGCCGTCCCTCTCACAGTTACAAAATATACATCATGGTTTTTCACTTTCTCCTTCTCCACATTCTAAAAAAAAAAGTCTGGATGGCAACTTTGGCACATAATTAAGTCAAGAAATTTTGTAGCGGTTTTCATCCAGGCTTCCCTTAGCCCCTGGGTTTAACTCCATTTGTGTTTCGAGACGCATTCATCCATCTGCACTCTCTTGATCCCCGGTCCAAAACCACAACATGACTCACGGGTAAATGAGCTGAAAGAGGAGGGGGAAGGGGAGGGGGGAGGACAGAGAGCGGGCAGATTAGTCGCCGGGAACGTTTTGTGGCGGGGAATCAGGGAGACGTAGTTTGAACGGGGCTGCTTGCGGGTGCTGGAGGCCTATCAAGCGCTGCAGTTGCCTGGAATAACAAACAGAGACTGTCAGGATGACGAGCACGGATGGTGGTCCCTACCGTAAAGTCTTTATAGTAGGGCCTTCTCCAGAGAGGAGGGGGGGGGGGATGAATTTCTTTTTAATTCTGGAAAGATTGTGGGAAAGCATCCAGTGTGTCTGCAGAGGACAGTAAAACACTGTTGGATGCATTTCAGTGAACAATATAAAACAACTTCCATTCACATTTATCAGAAGAACATTTGGTTTTTTTCTGCTTTTCTAAAAGTATTAATTGTACAAAACATTACACGTCTCTTAGGATATTAAAACGAGATAATTTATAGAACCCTTTTTTTATGAGCATAGTAAATCCTTGTCAAAATCCAATTAAATCAATGAGCCACATTGTTGTTGTTTTTTTTTTTGTTTTTTTAGTTTATGTGCTTATTTTAGACTGGAGCATGGAAGCCAATTGAGAACAAGCTCTGTTTTTCCATTGGCACTCTGATTACAAGACACCAAAAAAATGACAGCCCTCCAATTTAACAAATACAAAAAAAGCACAATATACATATAAAACCCATATAAATAAACACGAAGTAAAAATCACATAAAAGAATCAAACGATGACGGTGTAGTTATGAGTGACTATGAAACCTTATTGCATTGAAACTTGAAACAGTGACGACAAATACAGTGGAAACTTGCCAGACGAGGCTTTGCAAATAAACAGAAGACAATGTCGCTCTGTTGGAATGGCAAGAGAAGACCAACCCTTTTTTTTTCATACGAAACAGCGATGGGTGAGAAACCCTTCACCAGTAATGAAACGCAGATCGCTATGAAATGGTGCATCCAGAGGCTTCAGAGTGGTAGATGAGGCATTCATCTACCACTTTTACAGGACATCTCTATAGTCAAAAACAGATATTGTCAGTTGCACAATGATATTCCTGCTAAATAGAACAAAAACCCTGCAGAGAATCAATCCCTGTACGGGCATCAGGCCCAGGAGATGTTGAAAATATAAGGATTTCTAAGCGTATTTAATCCAGGGAAGATGATAACTATTCTGTATTATGAAACACCAAAGCATAACTCCCAGATCCCGGTCTATAATCTGTCTTCAATGGTGAGTATGATGGAGTTACATTGAGATTATGGAAATCCGGGTACAACAAGGTCCAAACAATGTGGCTCTATGATCACCTTTGATCTGGATTTTTGCTTTATCTGCTATGTAGGTAGAAGGTGTTGCTCCACCACTGGATCAGGAAAAACCTGCACACCCCTAAGTTTCCAGAATAGTACTTTGGTGCTGGACTGGTTGACTAATGTTATCTGGGCTAAAGGTTGTACTGGAGCAAGAGACAAGCCAGAGTTGGATAGGAAAGATATGTGGAAACCAGGTTGACTCTATGTTCAGTGTGGGCCACACTGGCCAAAAGTGAGTGAAATGGCGGTGGACAGAGCGTGGCTGGGTGAGCTCATGGTTTTAGTAAGAAAGCAGGCAGGGGGACTGAGGGTACTGATCCTGGAGGCATAAGGAATCACAGCAAGTACAGGTATTGCAAGTAGCATGATGATCTCTATTGTACAGCAGCAGGGAGTCAGAAACAACCACTGTAGCTGAAACAACCATGAGCGGATGGAGAACCAGTAGATGTGCCGTTGATGGAAGGCAGATGTGCAGTGCGGGCAGGTGAGGTGAACGGGCTGCAATCAGGAGAGAGCCGGAGAGTGCCAAGGAAGGAAGCCACGCCCACGCTACACACACACACAGACAGGAGAAGACAGGAGACATGGGAAACACATGGAAACAAGGGAAATAACTGGAGGCACAGCCAACTGAATCCAAACCAAGACCAGGGCGACAAAAACATTTTTTTTGTTCTTTTTCAAATGTTACTTCTCCTTAAGTCTTTCAAATAGTCACTTTCACAGTCATAAACTGATTGGATATGTTTTCTTCATTCTTCTTTATTTGTAAGGAGAAGAAATAAAACAAAACAAAAGAAAATGTCAAGAAAGGGACTTTACAAGTATGGCAGAGAAATCAAGAAGCAAATAGTAGTTAAGATGTTTTTGACTACCAGTGCTCAAGGACCAGATGGTTGTAGTTGAAGACCCGGCTGTCTGCCAGTCCACTTCACCAGAGGCACTACCATCCAGAGCAGAATACGCTCTGCTGGTAAGTGGCCAAGAGGAGGGGAAAAAAGAAATCTAAAAACACTTCTGCTCTGTTTCGGAGGTAAACACCAATCCAAAAAGGACAAAATGAAGCAAGATCTGTAAGCAAAAATTTGGACAGGACTGAAGGTCTTTCTATTTTGAGTTCATTTCCCATCACCCACCAGGGTGCATTTTTTTTTTTTTTTTTTTTTTAAACATAGCGTGCACAAAGCATGGCGGACATGTCTTTCTTTGTTTTTGTAATACAAATACAATAGCAGTATGTACCACAAAGAATTTGAGTTGCTTTTTTCTCATTTCTGGCCGTGGATCCTCTGAGTTTGCAGCTGATGTTGGGGAACAAGCCGTACAGTTCAGCTGGTCAAACACTGCACTGAAAAGAGCTTGTCCAAACCTTTCATTAATGTGAGTAATGGCAGTAAATATGTGGGGATAATAATAGCAGAGTTTAGACAAACATGACTCACGGCCTACCAGGGTTATAGATTTAACAATATGACAGATGTTCGTGCTAAAGCCAGGATTTATCATCAAGTGCTGCACATACACAAATTCAGCTTTCATTTTATGCCAGTCACTAAACTTCACTGTATATTATAATAGAGGAAACTGTGTAACCATAATGCTGTATCAACATAATTACACAATTTTTTATTTGTTGCATTTTCACTCAAGAAAATCTAAATTAACATGCATTTAATGTATAGTTTTATTTCACAAGTGTAAACTCTACAGATTAACATGATTTTCATGATCAAACATATCCAAACTTTGTAACAATTAAACAATTATTTAATATGAAAAAGAAACAAATTAGCTGTATGCTATATTATAAAAGTGAAACAAGTTGTGGTAAAGAAAATTAATTAGCATTTTTATTAGTGGTTTTCTTCTCTTTGTATGCATATATGCAAGTTAGAAATTACACATAATTAAAACTAATTAATATCTAGTTAAATTAAAATACAGAGGTAGAAATTCTAAATTGATAGACAAGGAAAACAACAAAAAACTTTGCAAATAGCTTTAGGGTTTATATTTATATATTTAGACGCTTGATTTGGAAAATGAAAAACTTCCCCCAAAAAAGAAACCTCAACAGGAAAACTGTGACGGAAACAACTTTGTGTTTTGCTAACATGATACTTTGCGTAATTATTACAAAGACTGTAAATAAAGACTACTACTGCCGCTGTTATGACTTGTCGCTAATGCATAACAGCGTTACACAGTTCAGTGACCTCACTCCAGAGCCACAGTTCATGTTTCTCGCTCTGAGCTCTTCCTCCGCCTTTGAAATAAAAGCAGCATGTAGTGGGGTTGACTGAGGTAGCTACGGGTGCGATCCAGTGGAGGATGTACTATGCACGCATCTTACTGTGTGTGTGTGTGTGTGTGTGTGTGTGTGTGTGTGTGTGTGTGTGTGTGTGTGTGTCTCTCTCACCATCTGGCCGCCAGCAGCCGCCTGAGCAGAGGTCCTGCTGACAGTCAGGACCAGCTGGCCGACTGGACAACAGTGCACTTTTACAACAGCAGACCAGAAGCAGACAGAGGCGTCTGACCCTCAAGACCTTGTCATAAGAAGAAGTTTTGCAAGACTGCAGCCAGATTATACATCCACTATAATAGATGTAAATGTATGAAAAGTATTTATATATATATATATATATATATATATATATATATATATATATATATATATATATATATATATATATATATATATATATATATATATATATAATTTTCCTTAACTGTAGTACCCTTGGTACCCAGACCCTTACAGCATGTCATTCCCCAGTCTCCTTCCCCCTTTCCTGTCTATCTACTGTTATGTAAATAAAGGCAAAATGCCAAAGAAAATAATCTTGCAAAAATTTAAAGTGGTAAAACAAAAAGTACGTGATAATATAATGAAGTAGAAATGTGATATCATTGTTACTGAAGTGAGCCTTTATTCAATGATATGAAATTCCTTCTCTTAATTAAACAACTGTGAGCAAAACCCAACGCTGGAAAGCTTTAAATTTAATAAAACTCAATTTGAAAATTGCATGAAAAGTGCTCTCAGTATTGCTTTAGGGTGATGGCTTTGTGGTTTTGTCTGTGTGAGGAAAAAATGGCATCATATGCAGCATAAGTGGCAAAACAAAGTTAAACTTTATGAGCTTGAAACTTTTTTCACCCACTTGGGACAACTGGATTTCCTCCATATGCAGTCCTGGATAAGATAAGTGCAGAGTCCATTCAAGACCGCAACATCCTGCATGGTTGGAGCGTGCTATTGGTGCGTCGCCCCAGCCTTCTCGATGACGCAGATCTGAATGCATTGTGGAAATTGCCGAGCCGCCTGGGCAGCTCACTGGTGAGTCAGTGCATCGTTGTTATGGCCACCTTCCTCAAAATGGCCCCTACAGACCAGAATGGACCACACTGTAGCAGAGAGAACAAAGCATGGCCTCTGGCCTCTGGTGTTGTTCCCAAACTTCAACTGCTAATCACAGAGAGTCAAAAACATGGCGCAAAAGAGAGGTTGGTAAAGGAATCATAAGAGTACAAACAAGGAGAGCATGTCGTGAATGCATCCACAGTTTTCCTATTTTCAGATGTATTTGAACCCATTCAAACATTAGACCCAGTCCTTTTTGCTTTCAGATACATCCTGCGTGTCTGGAGTGGGACTGTTTTTCATGTGTTGGTGGCTTTTATTTGCTTTTGAGTAGAGTCTGTGTATTTGTTTCCCTGTTTATGTGTCTTGTGCAATCAGATCCCATTAGCCACGCAAATATAAAACAGCATGTATAGCGGCTGTGCACAAATCCATATTCTTGACCTACTGGAAAGAGAAACACTGTAGAGTGCTCCACATCGAGTGCAAAGTCACGTAGTTAAGCTTTAGTACAGGAGCAAAAATGACAAAAAAAAGACATGATCAAGTTAATTGTTAACATCTGGTGTGGATAAATGAAGCCGCGGCAGTGTTAAAGCCTAACATTTTTAAAGTCGTGTATATCTCTGCGTTACTGAAAATCAGCAAAACGGTTGTGACATTTTCACTGATCATGTATTGTATCTTAAGAGGCGAGTCTGGATGCCCCAGAGGTCTGAAGGCTGTGACTCATGCTCAAAGCTTTTGCGCCTGTGACATGGAGAAAGGAAATAAGAGCCAGATGCCAACAGATATCCACAAGCACATGGCTCACGCGACAGACCTCGCTGTGTGTGTGTGTGTGTGTGTTTGTGTACATGCATGCACGTGTTCACACGCGCGTGCATATGTGTGTGTATTCCCAGAATTCACACACAAAGGATTCAGGTGCGACTCAAGTGATTTTCCAGTGGTGAGTTTACGTCAAACAATATGTTTACAATTCTCAGAAATTCACCTTAAGATCCAAAACAAGGCGGACACAAACACTGTGGAGGCTTTCTACAGTGAGAGATATGATGGGTTTAACTGTTTACTCCAAAACCTATCATTTTCTCATGGATGATTTTGATTTCCAGAAATTTCAGCTAAAACACATTTCACCAACTATGTTTTACATTAGTAGAATTTGGGAACTGGCACACACGCCGGTTTCCATCGTCATATCTTAATATACTGTGGTGTGCTGCCAGTAAGTCATTTTAAAACCAAGATCCACCAAACAGTGGAACTTTCACCATCTGCTTATTGACTCAAAGAACGAACTCAGCACTTGACTTTATGAAGTGCAGCTTTCCCAGGGTTTTTACAAGTTCTCCCTCATTATAACCCAAACCGTGAAGCATCTTTTTGCTAATTTTCTTTCTCATATTCAGACTGTTATAATTAAAGTTTTCAGCAGTAAACAGATCATATAAAAAGTTAATTCTTGTTTATGTCATTTCACAAAATCTGTAAAAAGAATAAAATTGCCTGAGCTAATCCTGCCAACTTTCTAATAAACTCCCAGGAAATGTGGAATCACGATTCTTTATGCTGCACGTCAATGATCATGAGACTTTTATACGGTTTTGTTTTTGGTTTTATATATATATATATATATATATATATATATATATATATATATATATATATATATATATATATATAATCTCTGTTTCAGCCCCTTCTTCCTCACAGTAATTGAATCAAGCAATGACTTACCTTACTAGATAGTTTAAAGTGATTCTCTCTCATAGCGTCATTTATAGGTCAAATATATCTACGTTTAATAAAGGTGTCCTGTGAATAGTTTTGCAGACTTCTCTTTTACTACTGTGTTCTATGGAAAAACTAATTTTTTGGGTCGCATGGGATATTTTTTTGCAGTGGCCACAGGGGGAAAAAGAGGTGGCGCCATACTCAGGTCTTATAATTCATCCATGGCCATCCACACAGGAAGTCAGACACAGGAAAAGCACAAAGCATCGGGTCAGTTTTCAAAATAAAACACTATGGGCAGACTTCCACTTACCCATATTAGAAGCACAAAAAATAAGAGAAATATGACCAAATCATCAGCAAACCTGCCGTTAGCATATCAACTTTAACGTTTTTGGTTGTGTTCACTTCTGCTGCCCAAAATTATCTAAAAGAAATCTGTATATGCCAGTTTACAGTTGTGGTAACTATGCTAATCCCTAGTTTGACTATTTGTTTATTTTGTAGTTTTGTTTTGGAGTTGAGTCTTTATTGTCTTTATTTACATAGAAGCAATACTTTATGATCGGTCTAGGTTTGGTGTGTTTTGTTATAAATTAGTTCATATAGCATACTAGTTTATATGCTGCGTCAACTATTATACAATATTTAGTTAATGAGTGGGCTGTTTTATCTACATAGAAATTCATCTTTACTATTTGTCAGAATAAACTGAGATTAACCCCAAAGACATTCCACAGTCACAGCATCCTTCTTACTAAAAAACACAATGCAGCAGCCCCCGGTTACACATTCACCCATTCATGTGTCAACGACTACGCACAAGCTGGCAGATTCTACCAGAATCCAAAGAATTAGGAAATAAAAACAACAAAAGTCTTTTCCCTTCATGAACAGAGTGTACTAAAATGGAAGGCGTCTTTGTCTGTCTGGTTGAACGCAGCTATTCAACTAATTGACTTCACACTTGGCTGTTTGGATAAGCTGTTCTCGAGAAAGCTGCAAGCAACAATACTGGAGGCTCAACAATGAGCTTGTTCCGAACAGGCACTAGTCATATTAAGTTGACAAAAATAGATGCATAAAAGAAATTATGCCTGTTCATTGAGGACTTGCCAGTGAGCTACACAAAAAAGACGGATCTGGCAGAGCCATGTCCTAAATGCATTAGCTGTGAATAATGCTTCACATCTCAGCTGGCTGTACTAAAATATCAAAGAGTATTCTGTAGCTACATCTGGAGAACATGGATCAGGGGAAGAGAGAGTGTGTGTGAGTGTGTGTGTGTGTGTGTGTGTGTGTGTGTGTGTGTGTGTGTGTGTGTGTGTGTGTGTGTGTGTGTGTGTGTGTATGTGTGTGTGTGTGTGTGTGTGTGTGCGGGGGGGGTAATTATCCAAAATGCATCAGCAGCCTTCAGAGTGATCCATCATTTGCTATTAATCAGAACTGGGAAGTAATCCATCATGGTACTTAAAGAGGCGATTAAAAAATCTGGCTTTCCAGGGCTGACACACAATCACACTTACAAAGAGTGGAAGATGTTTTAATTAATTAGGTGAAAAAAAAAAAGAAATTGGAGAAAGAATGTCTTAAAACTTAGTTGCTTAGGCAGCTTGTAGCTGACATTTCTCAAATACACAGAGACAAGTGTTGTAGCAAGTGAAAGTGCCATAATTCAAACCTGCTGTGGTCTTGATGGGTCTAACAACTTGTATCTTTAAGAAATCGAGTCACCTGGACAACTGTAAGCTGATATTCACCCTTCAATGACTTAACAAGAGTCACAATGAGGGTATTATAAACAAAAGCTCAGAGGAAATGGTTCCAATTTGTGAGTCACTGACCCATAGTGCTGCTGCTTGTTCGTGTAATGCTTTTCAGTTTGACATGAACTCTGATTTGACTTCTGATGTTTACATTTTCCACCACATTCTTTGCTGTATTGGAACAGAGAGAGAAAGGGGATCAGTCACAGTAGGTGTCGGGTGTGGCAGAGTTCACGTAGAATAAATTCATAGCAGAGAGTCATCGGCATATTGTGTCAACTTATTTGATTAAGCGCTATAAACAGTACTGTAGCATGCAAACATCTCCAGGATGTGTTTATATGCAACATATGATGTTCATTATAGTCCATTATAGCCCCAAAAGATCATTTCTTATAAAAGAGACTAGTTTTTACTCTTATATCCCAACACTGTCAGACTCACAATGGACAGGTAAAAAAAAAAAAATCAGAATCAGAGACATCATCTTTCCATTAATTCTTCTTCCTTGTTAAAACCTGCCAACTCTATTACCCAGAGTGCAATTCAACCTCTGATGGTTTGATGAAAGATTCAGGTGTGCTATGTTAGTAGCACCTAAGGTAGCCTCATGCTGACAAGATGAGATAGATAACTTTTATTGTCATTGCACATAATAGTACAACAACATTTTCTGTTAAGTCCTTAAAGAAAAGGGTTTCACACATATGGCAGACAGATGAAAAAAAACTGATGTCAAAGATTGGGAGCAGCTGTCTGAATCATCAAGAAAACATGGCAAACGGGGCGTCGAGTGGTGCAGTGGGTAGAGCGGCTGCCCTATATATAGAAGCTAGCAGAGTCTCCTGCTCACCGCAGGAGACTCTGGTTCGAATCCTGCATTGGGCAGCCCTTTCCTGCATATCATTCCCCCTCTATCTGCCTCCCCCCTTTCTTTCATCTAGACTGTGCTAAAGGAAATTAAGCAAATAAAAGAAAACGGGGTGAATGAAACCAGTGAGACTCAACTTAAACAATGAAGCTGCAGATTGTAAAAGCAAAACAATGAGCTGAAAAGCTGAAGGAATCTGCAGAGCTGATTCACACTTCTCTTTGAATTGATGAGAACAAGTGACAAGCTATTCATAGCTAGCTGTAAAACACTGATTATTGCAGCTTTAAGTAGTGCATTTGGCACAATGTGTTTCATACTCATTGGAAGATCCTATGAATTTAAAACCACCGAGACAATTCCAAACATTGTAAACCATGAGACTGGACCCTTTTTTCCACAGCCTGCTGGTTAATATGAACAACTTTATCCAGACAATTTGCAGGCATCCACTCCACTGCACTGCCATGATGTTACATATTTTGGTAAAAATAAAAATAAAAAAAGGAATCCAATTCAGGTGATAAAGATAATTTGCCTCCTTAAAATCTGGTAGGTGAGACGTAGCTGTCTCCACTCAGCATTTGCAATATAATGTAGGACTAATGGAGTAAAATCACCTCTGTTTAAGTGTTTCCATATTGCCAGATTGCCTTTAAGTCCTACATTATACATTTGACCTTTCTGCTTTCACGGATTCACTCAACTTTAAATACCGGGGAGGTTTAATGTGCCCTGGCAGTAGAACACAGATAAAATAAAATAGACCTATTCCTTTTGTGTGCATGCTGCCAGAAAGTCAGTGTGCATATGAATTTCAATGTGCCGGCCTAATCTGGACGATTTATTGTTTTCTATGCTTCCAGCAGTGTTGTTTATGGAGTCCTTTGAGGATTTCTACACATTATCGTATATAATGTGGAGACATACTGTATCACTGAGAAACTTGACACAATACAAGCTTGTAAAATTAGTCTGAGCAATGCTCGAATGGATACACAAAGCAGAAAATTGATAGCAAACATGTTTTCTTTAAATGTCCTACATTTGTGGCTGTTATGGTAATCATTTCATTTAAGTGCTATTTGCTGCAGAATGGCTGCTGGGAATGACACTCAGGGAAACCTAATGGTAGCATTAAAAGGACATTTAGAGGCCCACATGGCTGCACACTTACTTAATGTCCCGGCAAGCCAGCAACTCTGGACTTTACCCTCGCTGCTTAGTTTAAATTTTAAAGAAGAGGACATCAGAGCATGAGTCACATTCATAGCAGAATAACTGATCCCACGACAGCTTGTTGCATGTCTCTCTTCGGTTTTTGCCTCCATTTGACAAATTGACACATTAAAAACGGTTTCTCCGCCAGAACCAGACAAGCTGATGCAAGATACAAGTTGACGTAACATAACTGCAGCTGCCACAAAGCAGTGAGAAGTCCAAAGATATGATGGCAGTTGGAATTATATTTATCTGGTGAACAGCATGCTGATTGGATACTGAGGCTCATACATAATTGTGATAAAAGTAATAAGTCTTGCAAGAAACAAAATGTAACACTGTTAAATGTCACTGAGGACTATTTTGTTTCATTGACATTGACAGGTTGTCTTACTTGAAGCAAAAGGATTAACACCAGTATTATTCTTGTGACAACTTAACACTTCAACTGTACATGACCTGACACTGATATATAAAAAGGCATGATATGACATGAGCAAAGGTAAAACTGAAGCTCTGCTTGCCAGACAATATGCAGGTCAAACCACCATTAAATAAAATATAACCGCGACAACCTATACAACTACTTTGACACCGTAAGTTTGAGTGAAAATAAATGGCGCCACAGAACATCTAACTATTCGTAAAATTGTACTTTATTTTTTTTGCAATCAAAATTCTCAAAACATTTAAACAACTATTACATTTCTGTACTTTTTAAAGTATTTATGGTGGGAAAAAAGATTATGTTGCTTTTCCATTCCATGAATCTAAATATAGTTCATAACATGTTTGTTTGTGTTTTTTTCTTACTTTTTAGAGCAAATGTCCGATTTTACTCAGTGTTTCCATTTCCACCACGTTGTTTTTGAGAAGGCTTTTATTATTCATTATTATCATAATGACTAGTATGATTTTGTCACATAGTGTGAACATCTACATTAATACATTATTAAATCTATTCATACTACTCATTAAAAGAGGGTCATCATTCAGGTAATAATGGCCACATCTGTAGCTTAAACGCAGACTGGGCACCCATAGCATCAGCCAGCTCTCCAACCAGAGTCCAACAACTTTATAGATGTGCTTACTGGCTCTACTCTACAATCATTTATTATTTTCTTAATTTTCAGGCTGTATTTGTGGATTTCAGTAGCTCTTCATGTTTCTGTGTTGCCTGAATTAGAAGCAAAAAAGCTGAAAGAGACAAGGTTAGTTTTCCATTTAATCCCGTACAATCCCATATATAGCAACATCAGGACAATAAGCCCACATTTTACTGCTGTTTAAGTGTTCATTTTGACCCACATTTAACCGACACTTGCCACGTTTAACCATGTCTACAGAGATCATACCCAAACCATGATCTTTTTTTAACACTCATGAGTGTTTTTGTGCTTAAACTGAACCAGACTTTAACCACAGCATTGTCATGGTCATAAAAGATCATTAACTAGCACTCCTACACATATGCTGCTTTTGCTTTTTAATGATTGTACCATTGAATAGAGATGTACTCTGCTTTAAAGGAACAGTGCTGCATTTGTTTTGGTTGGTTCACTTTTACACTGTAATCTGTAGCTTTAGCATCTATCTTAGTCTTTTTACCCTGTCTTTGCCGCAAACCTCAGTTTAAAATCATCAAGGATACAGCCTTCAAATGCACAATGTAGAACTTCTGTCTGCTTCTCTTATATTAGATATCATATTATAATATTAGATAGATAATATTTTCAGGGCATGCAATCAGTGAATGTGGTTTCAAGCTTGCACAATACAGTAGGTCCCCTTGAAAGTACACACAAGCAAGTTTAGCAAGTCCTAGGTTGCAAATAATTTTGAGATGTGCTCATATTTAGGCAGTGGAGCATTTGCTTCTAATTGAATTGATGTAATATAATTTTCTGTGGACCTTTAATTGATTAATCAGAGAAGAACTTCAAACAGGTTAAGACCTTTTTTAATACTTTAGCAACAGGTTTTGCTTTCTGCAATCATTCCACCCATTTATACTGGCCATTAAAGGCACAATATGTAATTTTCTGCCACTAGGGATCTCTCAATCTAAACAATAAGGAATAAGGATGGAGTTTGATGATGTCATTAATAGAGTGGGATCATGGGAGTTGTTGTCTTCATTGCTAGACTATGATCTGTGGTTCATATCCTTCTGTCTCCCTGTTAGTATTCTTTCAGTATTCACAGAGGTCTCCTCTCCAAAATAAATGGATTAAAACTGGTAAAAACACCAAATAAACAGTTCCATTTAAAAAAAAAAAATCAGTGTTGCTCAGCTTCTTTCTTTGATAACTTGGGATCCAGATGTTCGGGAATTTTTTTTTACCGGGAGCCAAATTATCCGCAGAGGTCTCGGCTTCTCCAAAACAAACCAACCCGGTATTTCTCTGACGCTGTTCGGGGCTGTGACCCGAACTGCCACTAACATTTGCTCAGCAGAGGGCTCATGACTAAAATCCTTCATCTAGTTAAAAGGTGCAATGTGTAGGATTTAGGTTAAAAACGGCTAATAATGAGCTATAACAAAGAAACAACAGTGACAACATTATATTACAGACTTCTATCAACTTTGTTGCAGCTCCACTAATACAATTAGCATGCTACACTGGTAAGGCCTGTCCTATCCACTTCTCCCTCAAGAGGTACTGTAACATCCAGTGTGTCCTCTGCCCATTGCTAGCTGCATCTGGAAAATATAAACGTTTTTGTAACTTTTGGGATTAAAACATTGATTTCTCTTCACTTACACATCTCTATTTCAAGTATTACACAAAGCTGCCAAGCTCTTAAAAGTTTATTGTAAAAATGTGTCAAAACTGGATTAAAATTCAATTCATCACAAGAGTTTTTAGTAGATCAAGATGATTGCTAAGATTTTTACAGTTATAACCTTGAACTTGGCACAGGCCATGCTGTATCCTTTCTCATTACTCAGTGTTACACCGACAAAAAAAGGATACCGATTATAAAGAAGGTCATCACTACCCAATGTCACACCAGTCTGTCATCACCAAAGTTGTGCAATCCGGCTCTATTGCTATTAACGATAATTTGAGCCTGAATCAATTCTAAAATTGTGTATATGATGATAAATACTGGATTATAGATTATAGCATTATTTGTGCTATAATCTAGTGTCAAACAACATGTGAGAGATTTTAAACCCTTTTGACACCACAGGTATGCCAGTAAACACTCAACTGGAGGCTCCCGTCTGGAAACACTATTTCATTCTGGCATTTATGTAACTCTATGCTAAAATTAGTCACAAAACAACTTCAAACGCTGCCACAAAAGGACAATTTTATTGGGTTACTTGCAATGGGGAGTCAGTCAGGCATAAAAGGAATGAAAAAAAAAACTGACAGGAAGAGATATCAAAGATGTCCCTCTAATAAACACATTTGCATTCAGATAATGCATTTGATTTCAATAATTGTACTTCTTTGATGCTTCCGAGATGAGCTCTTGGGCTGTTTTAAATGTTTCCAATATGGACGCTTTACCACCAATGGACGCCAATGGCAGGCAGCAGTCAGTGGTATTATAGCGGTCGGAGCCATGGCTGTGAACGCAGCGACAGAGGACGACAGAAGGAAAGAGCTAGTGATGGGATCCCTTCTCCTCCTTTGAGAGGAGTGACATTTGGAACAAAGGGGCCCGTTATGTGAGCAGTTCTTTCTGGGACTGACAGAGGCCAAATACTCCGGGCCCGCCAAATCAACCGCCCACGTAGGGTGGGGTCACTCCAGGATGACTCATTCATACACGCACAGGGAAATAGGAGCACACATGCTCACAAAGTATATCCCCTTCTTATTCACAAGTTCCTTTAATAATAATAAAAAAAAGAAAAGAAAAAAGTTCAGTCCTGTACGGCGAAGATGTGGACCGTGCATAATCGTACACCTTTTTTGCATGGAATCGTCAGATGGAAAAGTCAGATGAAATAAATGTCTCGCTCTAACACAGGCCTTTGTTTTGTCTGTAGCACAGGTAAAAAGTGTTCCTGGTGGGAATGGCTGTCTGGCTGTCTTTCGCTCATCACTGAGCTTTTGTTATTCACTATCTGGGCAAGCCGCCAGACCAAATAAGACTTTTTATAGTTTGTCTCCAGATCCCTCTTTTGTGAGGCAGCACTTCATATGGCTCCTTGGAAGTGCTCTGTCAATATTTCTGCATCCATTTAGTCACAGTAAATTACACCAGACAGACAAACAAACACCATTTACTAGAGGTTGTCAGTGTCTTTTTTTTTTTCCTAAAGATTTTGCTAAACATGCTGATGTTGCACCTGGAACCTTTCTTTGTGCTTCTTTATGCTATTAATGTTAATATGATAACATGTATAGAGCTGGCTGTTGCCTAGCAACACAATATTTGTCTATACACAGAAACTAATGGACAAACATCGCCATGCTCGGCTATCTTCTGAACACTATCTCTAGTTTCGATAGCTTCATTTTTATGAATGACTAGTCTTGAAATGCTGCAGGTACAATATGAATGTTGCCATAATTGTGTTGTTAGGATAAGCCAGAGGAACTCCCTGAAAAGGAAATATTAAACAGTGGAGGAAGGGATTTGTTTGTTTTTACACCTTAGTTACGGACTCATCAGTTTCGAGTCTTCCTGGTTGGTCTGACAGAGAAATCAGCATTTAGTTGTCACTTTTGATTCATCACTCGAAGATTCATCAAAAGTAGAAACAATTTAATTGTTCCATGGTTTAGTTTATGCTACGCAATATACATATATATATATATATATATATATACATATATATATATATATATATATATATATATATATATATATATATATATATATATATATATATATATATATATATATATATATATATATATATATAATTATAGTTTTATTTTTAATTCCAATCGCAAGCATCACAGAAGGAACAAAAATGATGATTGTAAACCTGATGAAGAACGTTAGTAGTAGTAGTCTCATGGGCAGGAGTTCTCCCATCAAGCCTTCTTTCATCTTTCCTTTTGTATAAATCCTTCGGGATGTTTTAAATGAGTTTTTGTCAAATATTAAGTCTGGCGATATTTTTCTTCTCATCAACAAATCTCATAAAGACTAAAACCGACTACAGTATGAATTAATCTTACTGAGAATCTTCTGTGTAGCTAAATGACCAATAGCTTATTTCTGTGCCTGTGGACCTCCATGGTTGTCCAGAAAACGATTAAAAGCACATCATTGAGCCACATGGTGACATGTTCCTTCATTATGATGAACGTGGGCACTGTATTTAATTTGAGTCAGACCGGATACATTGTCCTGCTGCCGTAAATACTCCCCAGAGCCCCAGATCCACAGCTTAAATCAGCCTCCACTGTTTACCCGTGCTTGACTAAGGTTTGTTAAAAACTACAGTGCCCAGCTCTTTTAGGGAACTCTTTACTTTAAAAAAAACTTGTGACTTGGCTTTAAATATGTACATCCTGAATAGGAACCAATGGATTTGAGTGTGATATGCAAGACAGGGAAGATAGAAAGTTCTGACAGATGCAACATATTGTTAGTTTTGGTCTTTTCATGGGATTTGGTGCCAATAACAAAAAGAAAAAAAACTGAATATCCAGCCTTTTCCTTTAAGAGGAAAACGTTACGTAAAAATCTATTTAAAAGAAGGTCAAACGTGGCACTGAGGGAGCCAGGAACAGGAGCTCGATTCCCGCCAAGCCGCGCCGTGCGCTAGCAGCATTGTAAAAAGCCCTTCTGATGAAAGCGGCCAACAAAGGGCCTTAAGTTATGTTAAAGTGAGATCAAATAAACGGCAGGGGCAGGAGAATTGCTCTGGAATCGCACGTGTTTGGTTAACGCCAAACAGATGGAGGCATACTGTATGATTACTGCGTTATAGCATGGATTGTATACCCACTCCCGACAGGAAAGAGGCGGCAGCTGTTAGCCATCAACTATAGTCCCGGGCCCGTGCCTACTCAAACAACACTTGAACGTATGCACATGTTCATAAATGTACACGCCGTGCAGCCGGATGTGCGCTCGCAGACAAGCGCGCGGAGGCACCAACACACACAAACACACAAAGTAATCCCTTTTATCTCTGTAATCTGATGTTTAGCGTCAGGGCCCACCGTACGCCTACCGCCGTCTTAAAAAGTATAGAGCGTCTGCCAAATAACATAAACATCCTGAAATGACCGCTGCTCTGTCATAATTTTCTTTTCATAACATAGCTTACTGCCTGGTTATTTCAAGGCTTTGGGTGACCCTGAAACCAGAAGTTTCCTTACTCCTCCTCTGTTGTTATTTAAGGAAAACTTCAGTGTTTCCCTTTCTGCTCTCTCGCGCTCTCTCTCTCTCTCTCTCTCTCCCTCCCTCTCTCTCTTTTGCCTTTACTGGGTGTGGTTTCAAGAGCCAAACTTGGTGAATGATGTGGACTCTATAGTCATAGCTCTGACTCAGTCAACACCCTTCAACTTAAAGGAGTTTGAAAGAGGTGGAGCAACGCTTGGAGCACAGTTTGAGCTTGGACTTGAGCGCAGAAGCTTTCGTAGGCAGCGTGTACGTTACGCTGTGACCTGCAGCACGGTGTGGTCTTTGTGCTGCTCTCTCTCTGTGACTTTTTGGATCTTTTCAGTTTGAGCGTCCAGAGGAGTTAGGGTTTGTTTTTTTTTTTTTTTTTCTTTGTCTCTACTGAAAAGACGTACGTGAGTATGAGAGCAATTTATGCTTCACTAAAGTTTTCAAAAAGGTGAGTCAAGTTTGTATGTGGTGGCTGCTGTGGAAAGGTGAAAATGAAGAGTTGTTTTAAATTGTATATATATATATATATAGTTCCATAAACTTTATACAGTGTAATTTACAGTAGTGGAAAATGTCTTTGCTACACATAAGATATTGTTTTCTTAATTTTCTAATCATAAATCTTATTATTTAGCCTGAAAAAATTTGACATGTCTGGATGCACTTTTGTTGATTTATTTTAATTTTGTTTCTCAGTTGCTAATTCCATTAGTAAATTGTTGCTTTTACATTAAACGGTAAAAATTTGAAGCTAGATCTAACAACAATAAATGGAAAATAAGCGATTGCAAATATTGAAAATGTGAAAAATTGTTCCTAGCGAGCTGGATTTGATTGAATGTAATCAGACCGCCTCTGAAATCTGCATCTTGCTTACTGATAGGATGCAGGCGGGCCCATTTTGATGTTTGGGAGAAAATATTGATCAGATCTGTGATGAAGATGGCGGGCTTTGAAAAGTTTCCATTGTCTAGACTGATGGGAGTGTAATTGGCTCCTCCATTCATCATTCTTTGCACATCCTCCCTTCTCGTCAAAACATTTTTTTCCCCAAAGTTAGGTCAGGCTTCTCATAAAAATCTGTTTTGTGGCGAACTGTTTCACATTTAACGTCACTGAGATCATGTATAAATATAGCTTCAGCAGGTTTTTTTTGTTTTTAGTTTTTTCCAAAAGGGGGATTTGATTAATTCTGAAGCAGAACATGCAAACAGATAAATAAGCAACAGCTGTTTTATAACCACTGAACAATGAACAGAAGAATATGAAGCTCAGACCATGTGGCTTCTCTTCTTTCTCGCTCTATGGTGCTGACTCTCTTCCTTCCTCCTCCCCATACGTTAAAAAATTGGCACACATGGAGGAAGTAAGTCTTTTCCACCTGACATCACTTTGTGATTATGCACACACACACACACACACACACACACACACACACACACAGACACACTTACACATAATGTTTTCCCCTAGTGCGCTGCCTGCACAGTTGGCTTTACTAGTCCATTCGGGTTTCCTCAGCGTGTAATAAATCCAAAATGATACTGTTCTGAAAAGCAAAACACAGCAGACTGACTGAAAAAACACACCTGCCTCAACGTAGAAGTCCTGTGTTTGAGACAGAGCAGAGTTGGTTCAATTTCTCTGAAGAAAATCAAATAACGCCTGTCACCATGACAAATTGGGGTTGAGATAAAAATAGAGGATAAAATGAGGATTGTCCTCAAAATGTTTGTAGTGGTATGATTTTTAGGAAATGTGTGTCATATTATGTGTCATATTTGACAGATGAATGGATTTTTTTTAAGTGTATTTACTCCAATGTTACGGATAGTGTAGTAATCACAAATAAACTTTAAATAAATTAACATTTCAAACTCAAAATTATTACTGTTTGGCTGCTGCAACAATACATAGTGATAATCATATTTTAACTGTATTTTTATCTATAAAAGAAAAATATGACGCACCAACGTTTTGGATGTAATTAAATACGACAAATTAGCGGAGGTGGACTGAGACAGTGTCCAGGCCTTGCTGATTGAATTTGATTGGGCCCAGTATTTAACGTGCACAGTGGAAACCTGTAGGAAAACACTCCTAAATCAAAAATGTCATAGAGCTTTTTTCTAATTTATTATTATTTTTTTTTGTACAAATCATGCAGTTTATAAACACCTGCTCCAAAAAAATTGTCTGATATTTATATAAAAATCTAATTTTGATTTACTTGGAATCAAATTACTGTTCATATGCAAAAAACAAAAAAGGAAATGCAGATTTTAGGATCCGGGTACATAAATAAATGTAATGAACAGTAAAATGTATTTTATTCTATCTCAATCTGTATGATAAAAAAAAAAAAACTGATATTATAACAGGATTTTTGTTTCAGTTTCACCTTAATTTGCGCTGAAAAGTAAAGTATAAAATAACATCCGTTGTAGCAAATTAGTTTTTGGAGGAAGGGAAAAAATAAAATACTTACATCCACGGGGTGCGCTGAGCACACGTCAGGGAAGGAATGGAGAGCGAGGAGGAAAAGATGGAGAGACATTGACAGACTTCTGTCTTCCATCACATCAGACAGAAGCGAGCTGAGGGAAAGAAAGCCGAGAGTCCAAAGTTACGAAACTGAAGCAAAGGGCAGAAAAATGGAGGAAAAGGAGATGAAAGGATAAATCTAGGCGGCAGTGGAGTTGTTGGAAGAGTGTGAGAGGATTTGTTCTCCTCAGTCTTGTTTACAGGAAGTTCCACAGATGGCTGCATTCGCAGAAAGACCTTTTATTGCATTTTTCCTGAGCCCCATAAACTCCCTATACCTTCATTTATGTGTGGGAAAGTATGATTGCTGCTGCTGCTGCTGCTTGGCTCCAGGTTTGACTCTTCTTGGGGTTTTGTTATAGTGGATGGCTCGCCTGCTGCAGGTCGAGTACCGACAGTCATCAATTTCTGAATTTATTTAGCCATCGGTGTTTAGGGCTTTGCTTTGATTTGAACATATTTATACATGTTTTTTGCCCTTTTTTAATAGTGACAGTAGAGAGCGTTGATACAGTAGAAAATGAAGGAGAGAGAGAAACGGGAGGTTACATGCAACAAAAGTCTTCTGCCGGAATCGAACCATGGACGTTGAGGTTAAATGGTATGCGTCTTAAACAGTAGGCAACTGGGGCGTGCCTGTGGCTTTTTGGCTCTGTATGAAACTGTATGTGTTCCTGGCTTTTCACTTGTTTTTTTAGAAAAGGTCAATGCTTTTAACAACAAACAAGAAAAAAAAAAATGAACCAACACACGGAAACAATTAGCGTAAATACACAACCACTTAAGACTTCAAACTAAAAGGATGCATGAGTTGTAGTTCATGAAGATAATTATGCATTAACAACTTCAGACTATGTTGAAAATAAATGTTTCACTTTAACATGTTTTTTTTGTGTTTTAAATAACCAAATGTAAACCATATCCGTCAAAATTTCATATGCTTATAATTTAGTACCATTGTTCACATTTACCATAAGAACACTGAAGAATATAATGTTATTTCCTATATGAGTTAAATAAAATTCTAATAACTGTATTAAAAAACACTACTTTGTGACTACATTGACACACTACATTATGTTAATATGGTCATTTAAGTATGGAGTAGCTTTACTGCCAAAGTAATTAATCAATTAATTGGTGCTCATTTCTTTTGCACCATTGTAAATTGAATATTTGGACAGTGGGTCAAGGAAAAGAAGGGATTTGAGATGATAAAAACAAAAAAAAATGGTTAGCTGCAGCCCTACTTATCATGGTATACAGTACATACTATACAGCATGTGTGAGCATGAAACCAACCCTGATCATTCATATTTCTTTCTTAGTTAAATGGTCTGTTTGGTTCCAAGCACCCAAAGCAATAATTTGGTCTTCCAGTCCAGGCTTGATCCAAGACTTTGAGTCCACAGAGGGCCCTTTAAGAAGCGGCAAAAGCCCGCGTTATCCTGGTGCCATGTTGAGAGGTAAATAAAGTTAACGGCTCCTTACGGGCGTTCTTGCCCCCAGATTTGCTGGGAAGTGGGTCTGCAAGAGATTTAGTGGGCAAGCTGTTCCTGCAGAAGTGATTTGCCTGCTGTGCCCAAAACCTCAACTGAATTTATTCTTTATTATTTAGTTCATAGGCAAATGTGGTGCAATGGCAAATGGTTTACAATTACTCTTACTTTTAAGACTCTTTTTTCTATTTAGTTTTATACATATGTTGGCAATTGAGGCTTTATCTGGGGAAATATATATATATATATATTTTCCAGATAAAGTCTGTATGTTTAGAGCCCCGAAAAAACATCAAACGAATGCCGGCAGAGCTGTTAAATATGTATTCAATTATAGTATCATTTTGTTCCATTTGGAGTATAAACACAAGGAAATATCTGTTGACAAAGACTAACCTTTTATCTTTTGATTTAAATAACTAATAATAAGCACAGGAAGGGAGAAAAAATGTTTCCCCACAAAACATAAACATCAAACATGATTTTTTGACTATATTTTTTCTGCGGAAACATCATTGGAAATGGCCAGAGATATTGACCAGATGGCTCACATTGGGTGTATAGTGTATATACTTCTGTTAAAAGACGTTAAAATGTGTAATGATGAATGAGAAGCAGATTCGATCTTTGGGGAGATGCAGGACATGAGTATGGACTCTCTGCCGTTTCATGTCTTCAGCCACAAATAATGTATGAGCTGCTCTGTGCTGCAGCCAACAGGATGTGTTTGGCCTGAAGACCAGAGGGGGAACAGGAGAAGTCTGTTAAAGTCCGGATTTGTTCTGACATTGTGTCGTCGGCTGATACGCTCTGAATGGCAGAGAACATTTCTTTTGGTGATTCCCGTTTAATTTGAGGCCTACTAACAACTCTGGGATACTAATGCTTGGCACTGCATGCCAACTTGGAAATCTGCTGTGGAAAAGAACCCGTGGACTATCTGAGATTAAACCTCGGCGTCTCTAAGGCTCTTCTGTTCTAGCCTAGTAAAAGTTCTCGCCGTCTCGTCCATACGTCATGTCTCCTACCTCGGACTTCCCTCCATTCCTACTTCCTGTGTCTGCCTCTCCATCTGTCCTGCCCCCCTCCCTCTCCTCTCCTTCATTGCTGTGGGCACAAAGCCAACAGTTGTACATTGGCTTGGAAAACCCGCCGATCTCGTAGGTTGATGAACTTGAACATTGAGGCACCGCTATATGAGTCACTGGACCCTCTGGAGTGGATCAACTTTAAGAAGTTGCCAGGATATCGACTTACACGCTCCTGATCCAAACTGAAGCTGATCCGGCTTCCAGTAGCTGCAGTTTTTTTTTGTTTTTTGCATGTTACTGATCACCCCCCAGGTCAAGTTAGGATAAACCGACCATGTGCAAGCCCCCAGACGCAGACAGACTCCGACCAATCATGTGTGCCCTTGGCATGCTCCCAAAGAAAGTGTCTAGCCAAAATATAGCACAGCTGAGGCTATTAAAATCACGGGGTAATCACAAGAGAAGGGCCCGGGCTGGTAGACTCTTCTTCACAGTGAAAAAAGGTAAGCTTAGGAGGAGCGGAGATCATTTGGTAATCGGCGATGGCTCCAGTACATGAAGCCGATCATGTGCCGAGTGTCGGGTTAATGCATTCCCAGATTGAGGTGGCAGCTGTGATGTTTTGGTGCCGCAGAAATGGATGGGCTTTAAAGCCGGCCAGTGCTCCAGACATACTTCTCTACCTGATCAAAGATTGGCAGAGAAGCTTTATAC
Organism: Lepturacanthus savala; assembly: GCA_030544235.1. NCBI lineage: Eukaryota > Metazoa > Chordata > Actinopteri > Scombriformes > Trichiuridae > Lepturacanthus > Lepturacanthus savala. The sequence goes on from CM060461.1 coordinate 10,758,955, forward strand.
CTCTCGTTCTATAGTACATGCCAGCACTTGTGTAGATCCAGTGATTATTTTCTGCTGATAGCCAAGCAGATGAGCTTTAGGCTATGTTGCAATCGAGAGGCACTTAAGTTAAAAAAAAAGAAAAAAAAAAAAAAACTTTAGGCAGTTGGCGGCATAATTCCATAGCTTGTCTCAGAGAAAATGTGTTCAACTGTCATAAGACGCCTCCCTTTAAGCTCCAGGATGATTCATTAACTGAGCAAAGGAACCCTAATTACAATTTCACAAACCATGTCATGAGGTGACACTTTAACATATGCTTTACCCTAATTTATATTCATTAGGCCACTTTTACGGCTTCTTTATCTTCCATAAAAAGCATTGAATGGACAGCAGCTGCCCTTTCTGCGGTAGTTACAGCATGAAAAATGAAGGACGGAAAAACGACAGCGAACACAAAAGAAAAGTGTGTGGAGCGTGGAGTGGAGGGCATTAGTCATGTATGCATTTCCTGCTGTTATTGAGTGGCGCAGACAGTTGGGAGCTCGGCCAGGCCAATTGTCGCTCATTTAGCCGTCATACAGCCACAACCGAAAGGCAGCCACAGGCGAGGAGTGAGCAATTTTCAGGACTTTATTTCGATGCAGTCATGTGATTGTTTTCAGACACATGTGATCAACCCTTTGAGGGTAAGAATCAAGGATCATTATTTTAAGCTTCTTATTGCTGTGTTTTACTTTAGGTGTGTCTGCTTCTGCTGCTTTTTCCCCCCTTTTGTATGCATCGAATCCTGCAAACGGAAGTACAGGCTTAGCAGCTTCCTACGTGCAGGTCTGTCCCTCTTGCCAGCATTAATGCAGTGTAATGGGATTGCATTTGTGCAAATCACTGCTCAAAAATACCACGCTAGGTTGGTAGTTGAAGGAGAGAGCGCACAAGGGAGATGAAAACATAGATGGCGATAGACAGAAAGCACTGAGCTATGATTGTGGCTGTGTTGTGTGTTTGAAGCAGGGTTTAAATTTATGAAACAGTTGGTAACAAAAAGTATTTATATTCTTTCTTTTGGCTGTATTCCTTTATTAAATAGTTGTCTCAAGACGTGAATGACATGCTGGTCCAAACCAGGAACAATGATCCAAGATGCATAATAATAATATATTAAAATCTTGTTATATTTATGGTAGATCTTGACCCCCTGGTGGCCATTACTTTTTAGTGTTCTTCATTGACAGAAAAGTTTTGTGTTATTTGAGATGCTTTAGTTCCATATATGGTTCCAAAATGATCAATTTATGCCTCCAGCAGACTCAAATAGATCACTTCCTAAATGCCTACCACCCACCGGGTTCCCCACGTAAATTAAAGCAAACTCTCAGTTTGAGTGGATCTGCATTAGTTATTGAGAAAGTTCTGGCCAGCAGCAGCAGAAACATTTAAATCAGTGTCAGAGGGACAGGAAGGCTGCTGTTTACTCTGGATTGGTCAGCCATATTTCCTGTTCTATCAAACACTGTGTTGTGATAAATATTTGCAAAGGCGAGCCACATGCAACCCCTTCACTCCTGTTTCTGGACCGCAAAATAATCAGGAAGCTGCTCGACAATGTTTCCCAGTAGTCAAACCACATTTTCTCTGCCTCCTCAGTCCTCCGAATACATGGAAAATGAAGGCTGTGGATGTCATTTGGCTTAGTATCATGTGCTTTTACTTGCAATAAACTTTATTAGAGATATAGCTTTACTTGCAATTGAGTTATTGCAAGGGAAAAGAGTGTGCGAGAGATTCTCTCTTCTCTTCCCTCTGGACATTTCTTCCTACGCACCTGTCTATAAGAAACTGGAGGTATGCATGATACAGTCCAGTAGTAGTATTTTGTATAAATTAAACAGTGAGGATAATTTCGCTCAAAACCTGTTCAAATCAGCTTGCTTAAATGTGCGTAGTAATTTGAATCTCATACTTAGTAGGCGCTGCCTTTATGTCAAATTGATTGCTTCGCTATTGCACTGAGTGAGTTCCCTTTTCTTCCCTCCTCTTCCAGTATTTATAAGCTCGCTCAAGTGTGTCCTGACAATAAGCGGCAAAAGAAAATTGCAGGAACATTCAACCTAAATGTCATTTGCACTTTTTGAAGAAAGAGGGAATATTTCTACTTTAACACAAAGATTGACCCTTTCACATGCTGCTGGATTATGTTCATCATTGGTTTATTGGACAAAAGATGAACCTAAAATCCAAGGATACAGGCAAATTAATTACAACAGTATGAGACAGCGCTCAAAGACGTAATACGGTTATATATAAGTGGACTGAAGTTGATGAAAGCGAACCTGTAAAGAGTTAAAGGGGTCCTGTTATGAAAGAAAAAAAAACATTTTTCAGTGTTAGATGTAAATGTTTAGGTCCTTGGTATTCCTACTAACACATAAATAGGACCACCCACTCATTCTGTAGTATAGTTAAAACAGGCTGAACACAAACCATTTAGAAACGGTGCTTCTTGTGATGTCACAACAAGAATGCAAGCTAATAGTAACCACCTCTTGATCCATATTGCTGTCCCCTCCTTCCAGAGGGCTTGTACTTGACTTCTGTTCCTCTAGGTGCTTTTACACCATAAAAACATGCAAATTTGTAAAAATAGACCACTTGCTTCTTTAAGATTTTTAAAAACGTATTTCAATTTACCGCTTGGCTGTCAAATGACATCATAGGATGCCAATAAACAAAAGAGCCAGCCAATCTGCAGTGCTTCACTATCATGTGAGAGTGGCAGACAGGGGGGAGCGTTCAGTGGTCTCTCTCTTGCCGGATTTGGCGTGCCAACACGGGACACCCAACCAATTATGGCATTTGATCACTCAGTTAGTCACGGACAGACAGGCAGGGACCCTAGGGGTCCCTGTGGTCCCACCAAAAAGATTAGAGACGCTTAGTCCTGACCCGTCACATGTTTTTTCTGTCAAAAACAATTGCTCAATATCCGTTTTGTAGAAGCTACCCATGTTGTGCACATATGCGTTTTGTAAGAATGATGCAGGAATTTTTACAATTTGCGGTGAAACTACCTATGGTTTCACATGGTCGATTTGTGTGGGACTACAAAAATATGAGGCTTGGCTCCCTGACAACCGTAACCAACACACTCCTGCACCACTCCGGCACAGATGTATGCAACCTTGATTGCTCATTCGCACACAAAATACCCTTCGACACACAATGTATAGGTTAAACATAACAGTTCTGTTTGTCCAGGTGCGTCAATGAAAAAAAGAAAAAACTCTCCCCCCGAGCGCAGTGAGTGCATGTGTTAGCATTTAAAAGTGTGTGTGTGTGTGTGTGTGTGTGTGTGTGTGTGTGTGTGTGTGTCCTGTAATTACACAGTGATGATGGAGTAAATGTGCTGTGCCCTGCTGATGGGTGCTCAGATAGACACCTGCAGCTCGCGCTCTTTCTGCGTCCGTCCTCACCTGCATCCCTCTCTCGTCACAACACACACCTTTTTTTCCCCCAGTCCTTATTACACGCCTCAGTACGCACATCTTTCTTCTATTTGCCATTCTCCTGCTGTCCTCCACCCTCCTCTCCATCCCCTCCTCGCCCTCTTCTCAGTCTCCTCACACAGGATGCTGGATGGTTGGTTTAGCTGGAGGGATTCCTGGCAGAGTGATTTGGTTGTGATGTAATGTAAATCACATTGCCAGGGATTTCCAACCAGCTACAGCTGAAACCCACGCAAGTCACCCAACACCTGACGACTTCTCAGCCCCACCCGGCGGCACAAGTCAAAGTTTTTCAGAACTTTTTTTTTTAAATCAATATAAAATTCAGCCTCATAAGTGTCCTCATGTCTGAAAGGTAGAGTTTGACATTTTGGGAAATACACTCACACCTTTTCTTGCCATGGTGGATACTGTACGTTTCATATCAACATATAATTTAAATATGAAGCTACTGCCATCAGCTGGTTAGCCTAGCTTAGCACAAACTAAATTCTACAACCAGCACTTCTTAAAGCAAACATATCTCTTTTTTAAATCATGTAATTTGTAATAAAAAAATTTTTTAAAAAGCTTTAAAAGTGCTTTTAGTGGTTTTTCATCCAACTCGGCAATGTCCCACTTTTCCTTTAAGGAGCATTCCTCTCCATTCTTGCTGGGGGACCGTAAAGAAAACTATAAAGGAGAAGGAAGAGGACCGGTGGCCTCCAGATGCCCTCGGCATGTGCGTTTGGTGGAGGTGCAGGACTTAGCTCGCTCCGTGAACAGTCCAGTGAAAGCCTGTGTTCACAGTGGCTAAGTTCCGCTCCTCACAAGCCTTTCCAACTTTTAACGCCCACTGTTTTAACAGCTGTGAGATGTCACCATGGAGTCATGGCTTTTTATGGAAATTATGTGCTGCTAAAAAACACCATAAACCATTGCAGGGAGCGCTAGTTCAAACATAGAAAGAATTGTTGTTTTGTCTCTCCAACTGCCAAAGAATGAGAATGACGTGCACTAATAGACACGTTTTCTTGTATAACTGACGTACAGATTTTCTAGCGAACCTTCTAACCGTCTTACATAGACACAAACATGAATTATATGTTACGATGGGCATCCTAAAGGCTCAAAGGCATTCCTCTCTGATCCGTCCCTTTTATTTTGTCTTGACAGTAGACGGAGGGAAAGACTGTTTAGGAAGAAGAATGGAGAATGCTAGAAAAAGGAGAGATGGGTAAGAGGAGAGGGGAGGACAGGAGGAGGGGAAGGGAGGGCTTAGTCATACAGGAAGGAAGTACAGGAAATGTCCCATCGGGAAAACAAGTAGCGATGTAATTGTGAACCCTGAGCTCATTTACTGTCTGGGTGGTCATGAAGGGAAAGCACGGCTTGCTTATGCATCTGTGAGTGTGTGTGCGCGCGCGCGTGTGTGTGTGTTTGTGTGTGTGTGTGTGTGTGTGTGTGTGACAAATAAACATTGCAGTTATCCATGTATATGGGAAAAAGAATGAGGGACTGTGTAGGGTAAATGGTGCTTGACCAGACATCATTTATTTTGTGCAATTCCTATTAGTGCTAGACTGTTTGGTACGATACTGCAAACATCAAGCAATCAAGCATTACTATTTGTCTTTTGCTGGGCTTATACTTTGTGCCATACAGCTATGTTTACTATTCATACAACCGACAACAGTATGCAGTGAGACATTCTGACAACATTAATTGCGTCACTGTCAAAATTTCAAAAGATTTTCAAAAATCTTTCTATACACAAGTGTGTAGGATCAAAAACTCTTAAAGGTCCCATGTGACGCAGTAAAATTACATTCAGTTGGATTTTTGTACTCACACACAAATAGATCACGTTAGGGATATCAAAACTTCAAATTAATAAAGCATGATATGGGACATTCAAATGGATTATAAAACATAAACAAGCAAAATTCAGCGTTAAAGCGGTGATTCATTCAAATAAAAAATAAATAAATTGTGATTTGCTTGCAGATCATTTGAGTTTAATTAAATCATGGTTTTATGGTTTTCATGGCTCTGAGATCTGTTTAAGATTGAAAGAATGGGATTTTGTATGTGGCATTTACAGCATTGACAAGTGATTAAAGGGTCAATGACAAATACTGTTTGGCAAGATGAGAAAGTAAAAAAAACAATTCAAATACAGTTTTAAGAAGAATTCATCAGGTCTCTCAAAATTTGCATTGTGTGTTCATGTTGGTTTCTTGTTATTTAAAAGTCTGTATTTTTTTTTTTTTTTACAAAGATCATGATTTTATGTGATTTTTTTGACATGAAATGTCAAATGGTGAAACGAAAAACAAATGATACATTTTAAATATGTAATCCACCTAGAATAGCATGTGTTTTTATTTTGTTTTTTAACTTTTTTAAGAGAGTTAAACTTTCTGGTAGCACGTTTTTCGGGTTACACCACATGGCAGTTTTGTAAAACAAATCTTTTCAGACAATGTCTTTGCTATCTCATTTTGGAATATTATTACAATGAAAATGCTTTCTATTGAAGAAACTGTGTAAGTGTATTCTATGCATTATTAAAAGAGAAACAGGCATTAGAGATTATATAATTACTTTTGTATTAGCTGTGGAAGAGAAAGAAAGAAAAGTGAAAAGTTTTGTCCTTTTCAACAGTCCAGACTTCCTGGCAGCATACTTTATTATGTGGGTTGCTTCCCTTGTGGTGATAGCAGGGTGCTGCAGGTGCCTGGGCTCAACCTCCTGTGCCTACTGAGCTGATAACAGTTTGATATTAAATGAGCACTGGCTCAGTTCAGCAGGAACCGGAGTTAGGCCCTCTAGAAACATCATCATCATCCCAGCATCACCCCTTCAACAGGAATCCCACCCCATTGATCTGTGTGTGCAACAAATGTTTTCCACTTGTCGGTTTATATCCAGGCATGTGTATCATAATTATTTCTTTACAGCTCTAAAAAAAAAAGGCCATTTGACTTTATTTCCACAAAGCCGCATCAAGGCAAGGAACTCTCATAAACGTTCCCGCAAATGTCTCCTTCTGTTCACTGTAAAGCTCTGAATGGAGGAAATCTGCTTCTGTTGGTTCGGTATTACTAAAAGATCACAGGAGCAGAGTTTTTCCAGTTGCACTCTCTACGTCATTCTGCAGAAAAGACTCCAGGAAGAATCCGTCATTTAAGCCATGTGGTGTGTTTTAATAATCATTCGATCAATCAGTTCGCTTTATTTTGGTAGAGCAGTTACAGCAGCATTAAGAGGTTGAATAACTAGAGTGAGAAATTATGAAAGCAGAGAGTTTCACTTGCGTTTTTTTTTTTTTCCATCCTTATCTTGGTAAACCAAAGCTTGTTTTCTCAGAGAATTTACTCTACTTGCCTGTTAAGTTGCAGCTGGACTCATCTTCTCCTTAAATGATGAGATCTGCTCTGTGTCTGCTTGTATTTCAGCCTGATGCATCGATCAATAATGGGCTTAAATCAACATTGTCATGACATCATCAATGCATGCAGGCCTGTTAAGTAAATAAGAGGAAACAACCTTTTGTTTTTTGTTTGTCTCGTTATAGATAACAAGGCTCAGGACATTTAATATATATAGCAAGTTTGAATGTTCAAAGCATCTATTTTTACTTTACAGTGGAGCAAAGTAGCAAATTTTGCCCTAAAAGGCTAAGTTTTTTTTGTTTTTTTTACAAAGAAAGGCAAAGATTTGAGCATTTTACTTTCTTCTTCCTTACTAACTAATTGAACTCCACCATTGACTTGGAACACAGAACATTTTTTTTTTATTCTTGAAATGACATTTTCAATTAAATAAAATATCTCAATACTTCCTCTATCATTTGCTTATGAATTACTTTCCATCCCGTTGCGCATGCAGAGGTAATGACGAAAGGTTAAAACGCATTAACGTTGTTCTCCTGCTTCCTCGGCTTCAAGACTCAACCTAATTGAAGTGTACTTGAGTTTTTTAAGAGAGCGTTGGGATTCCCCCTCAGGGGAAGTAGAGAGGGGAAGTCAACGAGGGCTTGTTCAACCGCTACTGGAACACAGATGTGTCTGTACTGTACATGTTAACCTGCAAATCTGCTGCGAAGATAGTACAGCAACGATTTATATATGGAGCATACTGTATGAACATTTAATTAATGGTTCATGTAATTGTGAGCAAGTACAAAGACAATCGCAAAAAGTGTAGCAAATAAACAAAACAGAATAAAAATGAACATTTTCATCAATCATTTTTGAGGTATGACGCCTTTTAATGAAATTATGTTCAGCTAATGAACTACATAGCATTAGGATATTAGATTTTTAATTATCATTTTATTCCAGCTAATTTTCCACATTATGTAAAGGATTTTGTAAGTGTTGAACTAAATGACCATATTTAAGGACACAAGTTGATTTTCAAGTTGACAATTACATTTCCTTCAGTAGTTTTTTTTTTTTTTTTGCATTTATGTAGCTTTAAAAAAAAGAATTAATGTTTTGAATTAAATAACAGAAATTTGATTTTAAATCACAAAATTAAGTTAATATAATTGCCAAGATGAAAACTAAAAGGTTTGTCTAAATCAATATATTATCATTTTTATCTTCTAACTGTATGCAATTCATGATCCCATGAATTTACTTTAATGAATGATTCATGTGTCAACCATTAATACAAATATATGTCAGGTTTACAAATTAAGACATTTGTTTTTGCCTCCGGCAGAAATGGGATATCACTTCAACTGCTGCTTCTAAATGAGAAATTGACAGTAACTGCACACAGACACAGTTCACTAACAGGTCTGTTGACTTTTACTTTAATCTTCCGACCACTTTTTGGAACCATTTGTTTATTCTTTGTCAAATGTTTGGCATTTAACATTCACAGAATCAGTCAACACCAGCATTGTGCTTCTTGTGTGTTTGAAAGTGGGATACTGGCCAAGATCCATCTATTCTAATTATTATCTGCGGAAAGCATATAATAACGTCTATCAACTCCAAAGATTTGGCTTTTCATTGAGGCTGCTATAATAAAAACAAACATTGTTCAGATGTGAATACTTACCAATATCTGATTGTTTGATAAAATCACAAATCATTATGTATTATGTAATCATTATGCTCTTTGGACAACACAGAACTGTTGTTGGCTGTACTTTACTTTGCTGATACTGTATTTGTTTCTTACACAAAAGACATTTACTAAACTCTGCACTGTAATAGGGAATTCAGCTGTGGTCAAAAATGATTTTCGTGAAGTTTAATAAATATAATGTTTTAAAGCTATGATCTTTTGCCTCCGTTTCTGTCATTCTATCTCGGCTGGAGAAGAATTGGACATGAGGGATTCGTGAGCAATCCCCCCCCCGCCCCTTTTCTCCATCTGGATTCTGCAGCCATGAGTCATGTACCTGTATAGTGTTTGTCATCTGGCTTGTTGTATCGCCGCACAAAGACTAGGCGTTATACACAAACATCAAAAACCCCATCCACGCAAACTCCCCTCTTACATAACAGCGCTTTTTTTCCCCAGGTATAAACACCAAACACACTCCCACAAGGACAAATAGTTGTACGCCGGGTAGATGGGTTCATGCCGGCTACACAGAAGGTATTCAATGTAAACCTAGTTTGACACCAGAAAGAGCAGAGCCAGCAGAAATTGAGAGAAATAGGGATTATGTTACATTATAGGCCACAGCATCAATACATCACCCACATATTTATTTATATATTCACCAGAGTTTTTCGCAAAGACGGGAAAAACACAGCTGTTAGGTTACACCGAAGAAGGAGAATCCAGTTCGCGTGACAACAGATCATCTCCCCTATTTTAGAGGAAAAAAAACACGGAAAACAGCTGTGTGTGTGTACGTGCACGTCTGTGAATGTGTGTACGTTTGAAATCTGTGTTCAATATAAAAATAAATGAATAAAAAAGTGTGAGCCTTAAAGCCGCATGGGGGCTCAGATTTCGTTAATTAGAGTAGAATCACTAACTACTGAGTAGAATTGCACACGTTACCACACACATACACACATTTCAAAAATAGTTTTTAAAGTTGTGATTAAACCGGGCCAAAAGTGTTCAATATAAAGCATGCCGAGGCTTGATTTGGGCTAAACGTTATTCTTTTAGCAGCTCTGCTTTTTCACATACATACAAACCAGTAGTTGCATTTAGATTTGAAACATCCAAATATCTGTCACCTATAATCGAGGAACCCAAACTCTCTCAAATGCTAAATAGTGGATTTGGAATAAGTCAGATCAAGATCTGAGCATTTGTGGCATTTGGAAAATCCTTTTACGAGTGTTCTGTTTATTCGTGATGAGGGATGTGATGGACACAGTCTGAGGCAATTTACAGGAAAGCCTTGTAATTGGCTCCGGTTTGCAAAAAACACTTAAGGAAACAAGCCAGACTGCGGCGCTGCTCTCTGACCTGAGTGGGACAGCATGTGAGACGTGGCTGTGGGCTTCGCTTTATTTATTCTGAAGGTTGTGTTGAACATGGATCTTACTGACACCAATTAGTATGCATACAGTATTGTCCATTCTCTGAGTAAACAGCCTACAGGTGAATGCAGGGGAGTGCAGCAAAAAAAAAAATCAGGAGCTTTATTATCGTTTGTTTTTTTATCTTAATATTGTCTTTGATTAAGTTTCTAATTTTCTGTCATCTCCAAGCACATTTACATAGAAACAACCAGTTGATTGTTTTAAGGACCGTCACATTAACAAATCAATCGATCAAGCTATGCTAAAATCAATTGTTAAAATCAATCTTTGCCTATCTCATGTCATCACAGTGAAACAGAATCAAGTCTTCAGTACAATGTATCTGTCAGGATATAAACCCTCTGTCTTTAGAATGCTGAAGCAGGGAACTGCAGATACTACGTGTGTGTATTCCTCTCCATGCTGCACGAATGCTCAATAAAACCGCTGTATTCTTCTGAACTGACGCAGAGACAATTTTTTTCCCCCCAATCCTGGAATGTAAGGGAATTTTCTTCAAAGATTATTCACAGGAGGATACATGGCAGCAGGTAGTAATAATACAAGGTACAGGAATATGGCAGCTGAATCTGAATTTACTGCAATTCTATATATATATTTAGGGACTATGGTTACCGATACACAATCTAGGAAATTATATGCTAAAATATGCTAAATATAGTGCCACAGAAGCAATCAGGGAGCCAACATCTGACTCTGTTTGATCTGAATGGAACTTTAATTAGTATCTTTCATAACACCTGCGTTTACCTACTATTTCATGTCAATATGGCTGGTGAGAAAAAGATCAGTTCAAAAACTTTCTCTCGCCCTTCTTTTCAAATGGCTGTTTGGGTCCCTCTCACTTCTAAAGTCTTTTAATGGCAAAAAATCATGCTTTCTATGCTGCTGTTTGTCCAGGTGTCAGATTCTGGCTGCGAATGTGAATTGAGGCTGCCGATTATGCAGCTACAGACAAGACGCGTCTGTGTCAATTACAGTGCCATCCCCGCTGTACACAAACATGCTTCTCGAGCTTCGAGTGCAGGCTTTGAAGCCTTGGATACGTGTGAAAGGAAAGCAACAGCTCAAACACGATTATTCCTCCACAAAGCCGTCCTGAAACCACATTGTTGGACAGCTGGCGATGTGAGCAAGGTTTTTTGAATTGCTGTACAAACAGTAACACTGGTAGCAGCGAGGGATACGAGCCGTTACAGCAGAGATGTCAGGTGACAAGTGTAGCAGCCGCAAAGCCAAAGCAGCAATTGGAGCGTACAAATGGCATCTTAAAATTAGCCAACTTATTGCAACGGTTGTGTTTGATATAATGTTGCAGGTTTTTTACCCGATTCACTTATGGAGCAGCTGTGTTGCACCATCTGCTTTTACCGTGTTGCCCTGCCAGAGCAGAAAACAGGCATGGTGTGTAGACAGTTGGTAGCTACAAATGATGTCTCTGTTAACTTATTGTCACATTAGGGACGTGGAAAGCTGGCTTACTAATTTGGCTGCAGACGACATGACTCACAGTTGGAGAACTTCACCAAAAAAAAAAAAAAAAAAGCTGCAAGAAGCCTGTGTACACACAAAACTACAATTCCCTTGGTGCATTTTGGCAAGAAACGCCAAGCTTTAAAAAGTCACATTCGTCACACTCACTTGAGGTTTGGTTGAATCCTGTTGACCTCTCTGATTGGTTCGTAGGTATTTCGGTATTTACAGTGGTCCATTCATCTTGCGAAGACACATGGCTGAACTTCACTTTTCTGCGGAGATTCAAGAATCACGACGCTTCGTTTCTACCATCTAGCACTAACTGGTAATAAATCATACGCCGCCGCTGACTGAGGATGTAATCTATCCTTACAACACTCAATAAATCATGCATCGCCATCCACAGAGAACCAGCGGCTTGGATTCCTGCCATAATTGGCCCCTAAACACAGAAATTCATTGTATCCTCTGTTATCTTATCGTAATATTCACTGAATGGGGTTTAGAGTGTGTGGCTGGCAGAGGGGGATCGCTGCTGTTTGAAGATCCCGCCATGCTGCAGGAATCACACAGTGACAGGACTCGTGTGTTGGAGCAGGTTGCAGCACAGTGTGACACATGAAGATGAAATCACAACCTCCATATAGGTGAAGATCAAACATATTCCGGCAAACTTGCATTAATTGATGTAATATATTATTATTTTCTCCATCTGCCCCTGAGGCAGCTTTCATGATTCATTAGCTGCAATAGATGGATGACAGTTCTCTTCTCTCTGGGCTAAACAACACACCCCATGCAGCTATTTGATCCATCACCAATACAGAAGTATCGAGTGGAGCAGCTTCAAGCTTTCAAGTGTGAACCAAATAGACAATTGGTCGGTTTTCCACATGTGGACACAAAGAGAAATTCAGGAACCCTGTTCACACTTCCTGACGTGTGTTGAGTTACTGGATGACTTGCAGGAGGATTCTCAATGGGTCCTTTTGATAGTGTTATATATCCGGATATATCCGATCCTGTCCATCAACACAGTCACCGGTTGATGCACATTGTGAGTCATCATTTACAAATTTGCCACATCTCAGGTTTCATAAAGACATTAAAACTGGATGTTGGAAATGGGTTTCATTCAATAAAAAACAGGCAAAGAAAACCTAGGAAAGAGATGAAAAAGGGAACTACCTCCTGACCAATTTCAAAAACCTGACTTTAGTTTAATTTAACTCCGGGTAATGTACGTTTTGAGTTTTCAGGATGGAATGAAAGTACAGTTTCAGCCAGGTTTAAACTTTCCTAAAGTCACACTAGAATATTTAAAATTGGCCTGAGTCACTTTATTCTTTAATATTATATAAGTGACACACAACATTCTATATATGTCCACAGTCATCCGCTGTCAAGGCCTTTTTGATTGAAATGATTATAATAAATATAAATAAATAAATATAATATTATCTGTATTCAATTAAGTTTTTGTGTTTGTCCAAAAAGTTGAAAAAAATAATACTTTATTTTTTAAGGTGATTATATAGAGGCTGATGTTAAGCACACTCAAAAATGTGGGTATAATGGAAACAAAGTGTGGCCCCGGGGCGACTCCCTGGCCACCAAGGTCGCTCTGCTCCTGAATCCCTATGTGCTGACTGCTTGGGCCATTTTTGGGACACATAATAACAGACATATGTCTAAACACAGCTTACCCAATGAGACGTGATGTAGGCTACTGTACTATCTACTTCTTTCTACCACACCTGTTTTAACTTTTCCCCATTTTGTCGTTTTATCCAATGTGCAAAAACACACACAGTAATCCTCTCCTCTATCTGTGTGACCACAGATATTAACAGATTATATCTGCAAGTGGGGGAGGAAAGCGAAATCTAATCAGGGTGTTTTTGAGACAGACATTTATACAAGTTGTGAGCTGCAGTCTGTTTCAGCCGGATTACACACAGCCTGGATGTGTGGATGCAGAGATACTACATCTGCACAAGGCCTGATAGGAAGAAGGAAAGCAGACAGGGGGAGAAAAAAAAGCGAGAGACAAAGACAGATCAGGATAAAGATTATAATTAGAAGAGAAAGAGGAATGCAATGAAAGACTGTTTGGTGTTTCAAATTCTGAATTGGCTCCACGCGAGATTAAAACAATTACTTCATCACCTCAGTGTTGGCAGTCAACCTGACACTTCCCCACAGCTCCACACGGGGCTGGATGATATCTGCATCTGTCTCCCTATGCGGGGATCAGACACTTCACTGGCCTGCAGTGCCGTTCTTTTACCAAATGTGTGTGTTTGTGTTGATTTCCAAGGCCGAGGCAGTGATGTCATTTGTTTTAATCTCATCTGCATTCTAGCAGTTTTAGACCATGAAAGGCAAGATTTACTCAGCTGCTGCAGCCTCATTTCTTGTCTCTTTCTGTCTTCCTGTCTGTCTATGTACGGTGTATTTCTGTCTGTCTCCGTCTGTATAAGTGTGACTCATACCAGACACCCAACAATGTCACTGATTTCATTTTTCTGTTAGAATCTTGCCCATTTTGTGTAATTATGACATTTATTTGTCGAATTATTGAGTTGTCTTTTACCTATTAATTTTCTTATCAATACAAGACAAAGATCTCTTAAAAAATATATATATATATTTTGTCATAATTATGAGACACTGTGTTAACATTAGATTTAGAAATAAATTTGGGTTTCCTACACAATGTATTTTTTTACTTTGAAAAAACATGAATGCTCTATCAACATTTATTGTAAAAGCATGACGCTCTTCTTTATGTCGACATTACATTTTGATGTAGATTCATGTGAAGAAAGGAGAACACATGCTCATTCGTGTCAGAAACAATATCAAAACGTTTCCTAGAAGTGAGTCAACTGAGAGAAACCTTTTTTCCAACATAAATTTAATGTGAAATACAAAAGAAAAATCTCCAGAGCTCAAATATAAAGAGCTAAATTGGAGCTGTGGTTCAGTGAGTGCATCCACACCTTTTAACTCTCCAGACCTCACTCACACATATATATTTCTCATCCATCACAATATCAACCCCATCTTCTTTACTTTCACCTCCTGCCCTGCTCTACCACTGAACTCATCTTGAGTTGAGACAATGGGAAATATTAATGTCACTAAATAATGTGGACGATATGATTATTAATTGTGTTTTACTACCAGTGATGCACCACTAGGGGGCTGTTTTGCATAATACTGTATATTGGCTGTCAGAAAAGACACTGACATGCAAGGGTGATGATCATAGGACTATAACAAACATATAAAACAGACACATTAAAAATAAAACACTGACAGTTTCAATATCTGTATCAGATTAATTATTCATCAAGTGCAATGTGAAATAAATATCAACCTGGATGCGGATAAGCAGCAAAAAGCAAATGGGTAGATTAACCATTTAAAAACTGTTATGAGGTCAGGGTTCTGGAACAATAGAAAGTGTGATTTTCCAGCCAGATATTCACATGACTTCCATCTGACAGAATGTCATTTATTATGATGAGGATCCTCTGTATTCACTTCAATGATCTTCTGTAGAAACATCCCATGTTCTCCTCTGCAGAGGTCAAACGTCCCATAATCATCACTTCTCCATCAGAGTGACTCTCTGGACAGTTAACAGTATGTAGTTTGTCTCCCTCTCTTGGTACATTACTGACAGAAAAACACACGCAACTTCTTTATTTTTAATCCTCATTATTTGGTGAAGTTAGTATTTGCCATTGTCTAAAAGCAATTTATTTAGCCTTGTACCATAATTGCCTAAGTCACATTTCAGTGTTTTTGGAAAACAAGAAAAAAACTTCTTAGAAGTCACATTGTTATTTTTTATATTTCTTGGTATTTTTTGTATATTTTAGCAGTGTGTGAACAAATATGCAAAAAGAAATATCTTACCTATCATCAATTGACTGACAGATAAAACAATGACTTGAAGGCATAAACTCTTACCAGATGAAAACATATTAAAGAGAAGAGCCAAGGCTTCACTTGTGGTGAGCTGCTTCTTCCTCTCTGCCATTTTGCTTGGTTTAAAACTGCCCAAGTCATTCATTTGACTTAGGCAGATAATGTTTTTGGTTTCTAATTAGTGTTTTGATTGGCCAATGACACAGACAGAAAGACAGGATGACGCAGCGGCGGTAGGAGAGTAAAGCTATGCAAATATCTCAATTTGGCCAAAAAAATGACTTAGGCAATTATGCTATGAGGCTAACAAAATATCATTATCCGTTGTATTAATTCCACTTTTATAGGAAAAACACACAAGTTCAAGTGTTTGCGCACCAGAGATTCATCATTGTGTCGGTCTGTAGCTGTTTTTAGGCCATCTATGTATGTATGTGTTACCATGCAAGCTCATGTGAGGCTACATGAGTCAGTTCCCCACTTTACCCAGCTCACTCGGTGAAAACCCCTTCACCAGATCTGTCAAGGATCTAGCCTCAAATATGAGTTTGATTTGCTTAAACAAAGATATTATAACAGTTATCATGGTGTGTCTCCCTTTTGTTGTGACCCTTGAGCCAGGTCATAATAAATGTGAGGGCAGTTTATAGTTTATTAATTCACCTGTTCTGCCTCACTTTGATATTCCTCTGTCTGCACCTCAGTTTGGAAAAATATATCTATATATGTATATAGAGCACCCTCTAGTGATTCAACCCTGGATTATGTAATTGCATTCATGAGCCTATTAATCACTCAGTCATTTTCTATACCCGTTTATTCCTCATCAGGGTCACAGGGGTCTGCTGGAGCCAATCCCAGCACATTACAGACAAGAGGATACACCCCGGACGGGTCGCCAGCTTATCGTGGGGCACACACCATTCACTCACACACTCACACATACGGCCAATTTGAGTCTCCAATTAGTCAGTCAGCCATTTTCTATACCCACTTATTCCTCAATAGGGTCACAGGGGTCTGCTGGAGCCAATCCCAGCGCATTACAGGCGAGAGGCAGGGATACACCCCTGATCACACGAGCCTATCGTGGGGCACACACAGCATTCACTCACACACTCACACCTACAGCCAATTCAGTGTCTCCAATTAACCTCAGCATGTTTTTGGACTGTGGGACGAAGCCGGAGAATCTGTAGAAAACCCACGCAATCACAGGGAGAGCATGCAAACTCCACACGGAAAGGTCACACACCGAGGTCTTGAACCTGCGACCTTCTTGCTGTGAGGCAACAGCGCTACCCATGCTCCACCGTGTCACAGGGAGCCTATTAGATCACAGCTTTGTTCTCAGTTCTGTTTTAGCCTTGTACATTGCAGATATTTCAACATAATGATGATACATCTCTTGGGTATTTACAGAACTTCTCACATTGCTGCATAACACTTAGTCTCTGTAAACTAAGACGTTTTTAGGACTTTTTTTTTTCCTTTGGGAGGTTAATGGTTTTAATCACCATATCTTCTCACATGCAAAAGATATCTTTGCTGGTATGAGGAATATCTTTTGAACTGAAAATCATTAGTTTGATGTTCCCCGGAGAAATGTGGGTGTAACCTCCAGTCTTGTTGGTACATTATTACAGGACCAGTTTGACTTATGTGGGCTGCAGGATGAGTCAGAGGTGCATGAGTAATGACTTAGTCATCCGTGTGATACACAAACAGGCATACACATGCACCATAAAAGTTAGTCCCACTTTGTCTCTTGGTCTTTTATGCAAAACACACACACACACACACACACACACACACACACACACACACAGGTCCTGCTGACCCATTTTGTGAGGCCGTTTTTGGATCTTCTTCTCATTAAGTATCATTTAGTCCCCACAGCTGTTTTTAATTTAAAGTATCACAACTCAGAGATATGTTAATGTGTGTACTCAATCTTACAAATATCTTCTGAAAACCCTTAAATGTCACAGTGTTAATGTAGGAATATTTTTTCTGTCCTCTGAAATGAACGGTTATGCAAATACATATTGTGCAGGTCAACATTACATTTAATTCCAGTTACTAAGTAACTAACTACTAACTATTTGTGTTTATTCTGAAAATGTAATGAAACACAAGATTATTTATTGTAATAAATCAATAAAATATATAGGTACATCTCTGCAAATAAAAGCGAACTTCACTAATTATAAATCATTGCATTTATAAATTCAAAAGAAGCAATGTCTGTCATCATATTTAACCACTCAGCAAAATCTGGTTTCATGTTCTCTTAAATAGACAGTAGACTTTTATCATGGCAGCCATATTAACATGAAATAGTAGGTAAACACGGGTGTTACCAATTATACTAATTAGGTCCTGTTCCATTTAGAGTAGCAGAGTCTTTCCAGTTAGTCAACATGCACAATAGCAGCAGCCTGACCCTATTTAACCTGAATGGAACAGGACTTAATTAGTATCATTAGTAACACCTGTGTTTACCTTCCATTTCATGTCAATTTGGCTGCCATGAAAAAGGGTCTACAGGGAGCATAATTAAACTATTCAACTATCATATAAGTCACTGTACCAATATGTTTTATTGGCCTTTGTCTTTTTAATATTAATCTATTTTTTTTATTAATTTTCATATTTATGAAACAATGAAAGTGGAGATCCATTTTGCACATGGCAGAAAAAATACTATTAATTTATGACATAGATACATTTTTATCTTTTAAAAATAATTTTCCCCATTTTCCCCTTTACGCCCTTTTATTTTGAAAACACGAAACCCCCCTTGACGCGCTCACTGTTTTATTTTGAAAATATCGACCCGGAACTTCCTCAGTCTCTCGCGTTCGTATTTCCTCTCCTTCGGTCTTATCCTCTCGTCTTGCGTCCTGCCTGTTACCCTTCAGAATGGCGCAGGCGGTGCAGAAATTCGTTACCAGGGTGCCATCTATGATCAGCGGTAAGATTATTCACACTTTTCAAAGTAAATTATTTGACCAGAGTAAACTTCAGCGGAGAACAGTTTTTATTTCGTGCTGTAAATCACCCTGCGACAGCTTATTAGCGCTGCGGCGTGACCTCTGTGTGGTAGCGAGTTCTGCTCAGAAGATCTATTTAGCCTGTCTGCTCCTTAGCTAATTCCACACATAACTTAAAGGGTTTGAATAGCACTATATTTCAGTCTGATACATGTTCATCTGTCCAAGTATGAACGATATTTCTCTTTGCACTTGGTAAACAATGCTAGCTCTCGTCGTTGCTAATGATACGGTGTGAGAAATGTCAATTTGTGTATTTTAGATTTGTTATACTTCTTCGTAGTATACAAGAGGTTTTTACAATAATATGCATAATTAGTCACTGTGACCTAGATGTGGTGAAGCAGCAGAGGACAATAGATTTAAAGAATAATTTAAGGTCAAATATCTGGAACAATACAATTGAAGAAGTTCATTTCAGAAATATTATTGAAAAAATGTGTCTAAACGTTTTTGTTTTTTTTTTATCTTGGTGACATACGTACTAAATACCGTTTTTAAGGCATTTTTAGGAAATCTAAATCAATGAATTTCTGTTTTTAAGCCTTTCTCAGTTTTTATCTCTGTAACTAAATCAGTTTGTGTTTTACTACTTGCAGCCGCTGTCACCTACACCAAACCGAAAGTAACGACCTTCTGGTATTACGCCCGGGTGGAGCTGGTCCCTCCGTCCCCTGCTGAGATCCCCAAAGCCATAGAGGCCGCAAAGGGACTTGTCAAGAGCTACCATGCTGGGCGTGTGGGCCAAACCACAGTAAAGGTGAGTCCTTAGAAGTCTGAGAATTGTGTGCTTTTCATTAATATGTTGATTGTCACTCTACAGCACAGGTCTCTGGTTTTTGTTCCACCCAAGCACACTTGATTACATACCTGATTATACTAATGAACCCTCACTAAGGACCTTCATTAGTAGAATCAGGTGTGTTATTGCTTGGAACAAAAAACTGCACCTGCAGCATCTCTCTAGGACCAGGGTTGGAGCACAAAATTATAACATTTTTGGAATATTGATTTAAGTCGGTTAACAAGCAAAAATGTCCAGCACCTGTTGCACAGTGGGGTTTAGACAATGGGAATAAACTACACAGGGGAGAATCAGTCAATCATTGACTTTGAACATATATCTGTTGAAATGCTTGTTTTGCATTCTGTGAAGTGTCTTGACACTCAATTTCTTGGAACTAAAACCACTTTCTTGAGTGAATTTGTTTTGTTTTTTAGGACGCTTTCAGAAATGGACTTGTGACCACCGAGGTGCTGATGTGGTTCTTCATCGGAGAGTGCATTGGCAAAGGAGGCATTATTGGATATGACGTCTAAATATTGCACTTCCCCTTTTTTTCCTTTTGCAGTTCCAATCGCTACATTCTCAACCTGCTCCAATTTATTTTCAAAATAAACGAATGTCTAAAAGTGTTTGTCTTTTGAGAATTTATTTACAAAGTATAAGCAAGTTTGGTCATAATCAATTCACAAAAGATTTACAAAATGTAAAACAAAAACAAGTAAATGTGGGGAAAAGTTTGCTATACTGGGTTTGTGGAAGCTGTATAATAACTTAAAATGAAAAGTGAACATCACTAAAAGAGAGATAGTAGATGCCAAGACAAGTTGTCCTCTTGTGCTGCATATTTCAAGTTATAATGGACATCTCTTCTCGCTCTCGACTTTCCGAAACTGTATTTACCACTTTTCCCAAATATCTGCAGAAAGCTTTCCTTACGTCCTCTGGTTCCTCCTCAAGGTTGGAGTGAACGAGTGGAAGTCTGCTCAAATGAGAGGCTGCATTCAAAAAGAGTGACCATGTTAGCCGAGGAAATAATGAGCATAATTCATGCATGTGACTTGCAACAAGATTACCTAAAGGCAGCCGTCGTTCTTCTACTACGCTGCCGGGCTTGTAGTGAGCTATCAGGAGACACTGGTTGTCTTGCAAACCCTGGGAGGAGATGAACATTGACTGCCAGGTCTCTATTTCTTTCAGGTGACTTGGAACGTCTGGATTAAAAACGATCACCACGCCGCTAGAGTCCTTCATGAGTGCAGGCCAGCAAGATTCAAATCTGTGTAAAGACAGTGTACTTTGTCTGAATTAGGGTACACTATAAATAAAATGATGGAAGTAAAATGAACATTTCTTCCTCTAGAGGAAGGGAATAACTCTCAAAAATGGGTTTTAACTTACTTGAAATCCCCTGAACAGTCCCAAAGTTCAACTTCACATGTTTTGTTGTCACCACTGCCCTCGGGTTGTGATTCAAATTCCAGTATCCTTGAAATGAAAGAAAAGTTGGTCATTTCCATTGTCTCTGGGCTATGAGTTGGGTGAGATGTTGCTACAGTAAAGCAGACAGTCTTTATACCTGACTCCTTGAGTAGGTCTGTATTCACCTCCCACATTTTCTGTTGTGTCTGAGAGAAAATTGGCCAGAACCGTTTTTCCACTCTGAAGGACAGACAGGTGGGACACACACACAGAAACGTTAAGTTATCAAGTGGTGGAAAGTAACTATGTACATTTAACCAAGTATTTTCTTAACTATAATTGTGAGGTACTTGTACTTTACTTGAGTATTTCCATGTAGTGCTACATGAAACTTCCACTCCACTGTTTATTTCACAGCTACTATTCAGATGCAGATTTTACGATTTTACATAAGAATACACTTGAATATTCTATAATCGATTAAATTGCTGGTCTTTTCTTTTTAAACTTACACTTTATGTGAAAGGTGATACATATTATGAAGCAGTACTATTACTATTGATCTACCCATACTATGTGAATACAAATTAAATGTAATTAAAATGCTCATATGTATTTAGTGATTAAAAACAAGTAATGTAAAATACTGCAATCATATAACAACATGCAACATGCAGTCATTTTACTTTTGATGCTTTAGGTTAATTTAGCTCAATACTTTGTACATTTACTTTAGTAACATTTATAATTCAGAACTTTAGTTTTTATTACGATTTTTTTTTATTAAAGTAATAGAGTACTTCGTCCACAACTAAAGCTATAATTCTTGCTGAATTTGGTCTAAGCACATGATTTTGCTGTTTCTGATATGTTGTGTCTAATGTTTTATCAGAGAAACAAGTTTGTGAGCAATGTATGGGGTGCTGAGGATGGAAGGAGCTATTATAGCTAACACATATTACAGTGTTACTATTAAAATAATTATACACAGTCTACCACTCAACAGCGTACAGTAAAAACAGGATATGCTGCAGCATGAGGTGTATGTTTACTTACCTCATTAGGACCAACAAATAGTATTTTAGCTTTGAACATTCCGAGTCAACGCAGGATTAGCTAGCTAACTAACTTCAAATGGGACAGTATGTGCGACGAGCAGGTTATCTTAAATAACGAGGTTCTCTATCTGAATTATGCTAATACTTGTCGTTGTAGACAATCATGCACAAATGTTTTAAATATTCATCAATCTTCGTAACTTTGTGGTTGTTGCCCGGTCGAGAATGTTGTGCTTTTGCCGTCCGCTAATTTGTTTTTCCTAGGACGATTCTGCCATGACCCGCCCTACGCTGCCCCTGATTGGCTAGTACTCGTTGCCTTCATGGGTTAGATTGGTTAGGTTTAGGCACGAGGCGCGCGACTGTTGGAGTAAGATTACAGGGTAAACCAATCAGAGACGGAATAGGGCCGGCCATACCAGAATCATCCTAGGAAAAAAAAAGCGCCCGCGATAGTTAGCTTCCTTTTCGTTTCTATGGTTTCAGCCAGTGTCTCTACATTCCTCTTTATTATTGGCTGTTCGGAGTTTTACTCAAATATAGACCCGCCCACTTTTCCATCGGGCAACGAATCAAAAGCGAGCAAATATCACAGCGTCATAACGTTTCCTCAAAATTAACCAATCATCATAGACCGTTTAAAAGCTCTTCACTTTGGAGTATCAACAACCGAAGCGAGGAGAAGGCGTAAGTAACGTAATATTTACATTTTATGGGCATAGTTTTGCACATTTGTTTATCAAACATTAGGTCATACGTCATAATAAATAACTTAGTCGTTTTGCTTGACATAAATAAAATGCTTTCTTACCATTATATATGCTACTTATAGACTGCCAGTTGCTAAGGAGTAAGCTTAATTAGCTTGCTTGACAACCTAATCTGCACTGCCCTCCAGGATAACGTCCAGTGAAGTCTGTGAAAACACGCTTATTTTAAAAGGTGATTTAACGTGGATTCTGCCGTCCTCTGCATGTCAACGCTAACATGGACTGTGTGTTGTTTTGCCAGCAGTGAGAGGCATGTCCCCAGAGGATGAACTCCAAAGTCCCCCCCTTGGTTTCAGCTCTACAAGGGAAGATGGCTCTCCCAGCAGTGGAGAGCTGGAGAGCTCTGAGTCGGGGAGAAGGAGCAGGACTCGCAGTAGTCTCCTTACAAGAACCCCAGAGATTGACATCACTTGGTGAGGTCCAAGTAATGATGTATGAAGAAATAAAAAAATCACCCATCAGTCCAACTGATTCAACCATTTTTCCCCCTTGCTGTTTTTTATTAAGTCATGGACACTACACAGAAGGAAGGAGCGCTCTCCTGAAAATCCTGGCAGATGCTGAAGCAGCCGCCAACTCTGCAGCCATACAACTCGTATCTTTCAAAGATGCCATAGAAGAAGAATGTGCCGTATGTTTGTTATAATTCCTATTCACCTATTTTCAGCATTTTCTAAGATGTACAGTATGCTTTGATATTTGTGAACCAAGGTCTAACTTCTCCTTTTCTTGTTATTATAGGATCCAAGACAGTCTAAAATGGATCAGCGGAGACTTTCGAGGCAGAGGGGGCTTTTGCTGGGGAAGTTGGAAGACTTTAGACGAATAAATAAGTCCGTAAGACAGAAACTGAAACATCTCCAAGATGCAGAGGTCGGTTGCAATGCCTGCTCCCTTGTATAAGCCTCAGGATTGTTATGTCAAGGGTATTACACAGAATTATTTAACTTAAAATGATGCAGTGAGTTAGATCTTTGAAAAAAATGGAATTGTACTTGAACTAAATAAGAAAAAAAACTAATTTTCTATATAGGCTGATCGCATTGATGCAGACAAACAGATCGACACCTTGCTGAAGAGGATCACACAGGCTGAAAATGACAATGAAGTGAGTGTTGTATTACAGTCATACAGTTATAATACAGGTAAAACACAGTTTTATAGTAAGCAAATCAATGCACCATCCTGGTAGAAGATTTATTCTGTGTAAGGGATTAATCTGATGATGTGAGGTCAATTCTTTAAACTGATTAGCACTTTGCACAAGTCAGTTGGCAAAAGCTGATCAAATAACCTCATTTAGTACTAAATTGATACAAATACAAAGCAATGCATTATAAAGGCATCCACTGTATAACATTTAAGACACTTGCAAAATGCATAATAACTATAAACCAGTCCATATTTCATATACTGATTGCTTTCCTTCATTTTCTCAAGCGTTTAAAAAGCGATTTGAGTGAGACAGAAAGAAGAGTTGAGGAACTGCTGTGTCTGAGGAGAGAAGAGCAGGTGAGTACTGGGGATGTTATGATATTGTATATTTGTTATTTTATTATTTATTTTATTATCTTTTTTAATTTTATTATCAATTAATTATTTTTTTTATTCATACTCTTATACTTATTAAGGCTTTTATCCCAATTGTTGTTTTATTACATTCTTTTATTCCATATTCTTATTTTTGTTTTGTAATAAACATTCCTTTAAGTTTTACATATGCTTCAGCTTTTAATGTTCTTCTATGATTTCTTTATTTAATTTTTTATCCCATCTGTCCAGTGTTTCCTCAGTGTTTGCCCTCTGTGCTGGGGGCTGTTATCGGCCAGGTTTGGGATGTCACTTCTCATGGGTTCACCGGCCGGGGTGGGTGGGGGATCCGTGGTTCTGTGGTGGTCCTCCGCTGCAGTGTCATGGGTCCACTGCTGCTTCTGGTTTGGTTGCACCTGAGCTGTGGTGTTCCACCCTGGGCCATGAACATTCCCCAGCACAGACGGCAGCGTTTCTTGATATGGTTCCTCTGTAGTCAGCCAGCACATATATACTCAGCCAGTGTGTATGTGTATTGCGTTTGGGAGTGTCTGTGTGTGTGTGTGTGGAAGGGAGTGAGAGTTGTGGGGCACTGGGTTCGTTGAGTTGTGGTGTTTTAATCTTGTATAGCACTTTGTGCTACATGTTACATGTATGAAAAGTGCTTTATGAATAAAGATTCATTGCTTGACTAAAAATTGTGAATTTGAAAGCATCTGTCCACGCTGCTCATCACACAGGAGAACATAAAGAGCGCCGTTCACATGACCAAGTCTGTGGAGGCGACCCGCGCACACCTGCAGGGGCAGCTGCGCAATAAAGAAGCTGAGAACAATCGTCTGACTGTACAGCTACGGGTATAAATCCCTGGGACATTTATAAGTCTGTTTTTCTCCAGATAGGCTCCTATAATAACATGTGATGATATACCAAATTGCTTGATTTTCAGACTCTTGAGAGAACCCTGACTGAACAGAAGATGGAGATGGATGATCTCAAAGTGTCCATCACGTCTCAGTCTGAGAAGGCAGCACAGGACAAAGAATTTCTCAAGAAAGCCACACGGGCGCAGAAACTCAGAGCTGAGAGATTTGAAGCTGCTATTGAGAAATGCTACACACAATTAAAGGAGAAAGTATGAAGTCAAAACTGCTATTTTTTGGCTTTAAAATGGTTTTATTTTTCTGTTGCGATCCTATTTGATTTTTTTTTTCCCCATGATTTTCCATTCCAGGACGTTCAGCTGGCTAACGCCCGTTCAGAAAGAGACTCAGTGAGGCGACAGAAGGAGCTGATGACAGATGAGAAGGACAAATTTGTCACCCATATAGAGTTATTGAAAAAGTTAGTCATTTTCTGTTGGAGGCGCACCTTCACAGCGGAAATTGATACACGTGTTTGGCAACCACCAATTTTAACTCATGAATTTTGAATGTCCTCTCAAGTCAAATTGCAGACTTGACAGCAAGGCTGCAGAAGGAGAAGGATGAGCTGTCTGCAGCTAATGAAATTGGGATACAACGGGTCGAAAAACTCGCCGTTGAAAACGGAGACTACAGCCTCAATAATGCAGCACTCAAGGTACGAATTTACAAGCTGCATATAAAAATACAGAATATTCTTGTTGAATCCATTTATATTCTCATTTCTATTTGAATTGGGAAAAAATATATATATATATGTATATGTTCATGTGATTACAGGCATCTGTTGCTCAGTTGGAGCAGCAGCTTGCTGATTGTGAAGCTGCCCTGATAGAAGAGAAGATTGTGTCTCAGGAGCTGAAACACCAAGCAGAGCAGAGCCAAAACCAGGTGGACATTTCCTCAATTATTTCAATAAATTAGTCTTATTCATTCATTTATTTATTTATTGTGTATATGTAAACCACAGATTCACATATTCTGAGTAAATTGAAAACCTGGCATAAATGTACCTCAAACATTGAGTAGATGGTGGCGCTAGAGAGTTTGAGGTGTTGACATGGAACTTGCTGAAAAGAATCATGGGAATGTATAGAATCAGTGGCCAAATTTCACAACTTTTCACCACATGGTTCTATGGGCTGCCATAGAAAAGAAAAGAAACCATCCAGACACTATGGGACTTGGCAGCTTCACTTTTTGGCCCCAATTTTTGTGCTTTTTTTAAATACTATATTGTCTTTTATCCTTTTGTTTTATGTACTTCTATATACTTCTTCTAAAGCAGGTAGCATAGGATTGAACATGGTCTGTTGGGTGTTTGATTATTACAGCTCCTATAGTACAAAATTGTTCTTGACTATCGGCAAGAACACAGCAGATTTGACTCTACTCTATTTCTTTCTATAGGTTGCAGATCTTCAAGTTGAGATAGACAGCATTAGGATAAAACATGCAAATATTTTACGGCAGACGGAGAACACACGAGATGGAAAAGATACAGAACTTGAGAAGGTAACCTCCTTCCTCTTCATAGAGTAGAGTTTTATTCTTCTTTTAAACTCTATATTAATGTGCACAAAGCTTCATAACTACCACCAGGCTCCTTTTTAAATACTAATTCTAACAGTAATGTGTGTTTTTTCCAGTATGCAGCACTGTTTAAACTGCTTTTGACCAGATGTTCTGTTGCTTAGCAGCGTAACAACACGTTTTGTGTGGACCTGGACCTGCATTACTAAACCTCCTCATTGGGCAACTCTTCAACTAACAATGTGCATAGTTCAGCCTACAGCCTGGCGTATTTAATACACGCATGTTTTAGCAGTTAGGTTCAGTGGATCTTTAGGCTAACCCTCCTTCTGCCATCCTCTGGAGCCCAGGTGAGGCAGGAGCTGCAGGGGCGAGTGGAGGAGCTGGAGGCTTTCCCTGAGTTACTGAGCGCTGCCGAGCAGAGTCTCTTCGAGTGCCAGGAGAAACTGCGACGCTCGGAGAGGAAATGCTCAGAAAAGTCAGAGTCCAATAGGCAACTGCAGGTTAAGGTGTGCAACGCAAGCTGTTGGCGGTCAGAGGATGTAAAATTCAGCCATGCGTCTACATTTGACCACTAGGCGGTAGTAAAGCCCCACATGTCTTGTGATCTTGTGCTGTGGCGGCAGCTGTGAGTTGGTTTTGATGTTGTGGTGAAACTTCTCCGATATGCAGAGGACACATTTAGTTTGCAAACATACCCATTTGTGAGTGTTTTTGTGCTGTGTGAGTCCTTTTCACCCACATGTTCTTTCACCAATTCAGGAATTGTTGAATTGGCGTCGCGAAAAACAGCCCGTTTAGTGTCGGCACGGTTGTGGCAAATGGTGTTAAATGAGCTGTTTTTCTCAGATTTGCATGTGATGTGAAAACCCCTCCTTTCTATTCCATCCCTCGTGTGCCCAGCGCCGGTGTTTTTAGAGAAATCTGAATTTCTAATTGCACTCACACAGATGGAAAGTCAAACTAAATTGCTGAGGTCATCCGTGGAGATGAGGGAGTCCATTCATGAGGCCAATTTACAACTACAGGAGAAAGTGAATTCCCTTCAAAAGTAAGGCGCTGTCTCGTTTGTTGTCCAGATGTCCAGTGTGTGTGTTTCATTTGTGCAGACATTCAAACATGGAAATTGTTTAAGGCTCACTTCTGTGTGTGTGTATCTGTGTGTGTAGGAAGATGGACCAGCTGCATCTAGAGAACCTGGAGCTCACACGGAGGCTTGCGGCTCAGGAAGAAGCTTTCGGCTACAGTAACCGTCAGCTGGATCAACGCTCATCAGAATGCCAGGCTCTCAGCCGGCAGCTAGAAGCAGCTTTATCAGATGTCAACCAACAGGTACAGATGTTAATATTAAAGATTAGATGCTTTGACTTTATATAAAGAGGCTTTCACCTGTGGCCGTTGTCATCATGATGTACCGGTTGTTGACTCTTCCAAGTACTGTGGCACTAGCCTGGGTATACCCATCCTTCGCTCTGTAACTCAGTCTGGACACCAATGACCCAATTTTTGTTCAAAAGTTCGGGGTCACCCAGACAATTTTGTGTTTTCCTTGAAAGGTCGCACTTTTATTTACCACCATGACTTGTAAAGTGAATAGAAAATCTAGTCAAGACATTGACAAGGTTCGAAAAATTGATTGTATTTAAAATAAAAAGTTTTCCTTCAAACTTTGCTTTCATCAAAGGAAGGTCAGTTTTCTAACTTTTCTACCCAGCTAAACTGTTTTCAGCTGTGCTAACATGATTGCACAAGGGTTTTCTAATCATCCATTAACCTTCTGATGCAATGAGCAAACACATTATACCATTAGAACACTCAATAGTTACTGGAAATGGGCCTCTATATACCTATGTAGATATTACACCAGACGTGTAGGCAGACACTTACCACATTAGCAATGTATAGTGTATTTCTGATTACTTTAAAGTTATCTTCATTGGAAAAAAAAAACGGCCCTGGGCTTTCATAAACCACACCTCCAATATGAACAAATGAATGGATGGTTACCAAATTGAATACCATTCTACACTGAGATGAAGTCTGGTGTTGGCTGCCTTGGAAATGTCTTTGACTCTAAACTAACATTTGCTCAAAACACAGAGTCAGTCGTGTGATCAGCAAAGGATTCACATGTTACAGGCGAATGTGAATGTGTCTTTACGATGTTGACTATGATCTGTTTTCTGTCTCCTGATTGTTTTAATAAGGAAGAGTTACTGCAAACTGAATTGGCCTTCAGGGACTGATCAAGTCGTCTGAACTGAACATATGCCACCTGCACTACTTTTCTTTGACGTGACGTCATTTTAGTGTTCAGCTATCTACCGGATTGCTGTAAAATGTTATTTATTGACCAGGGAGGTTGCTGAAAATGCAAATCCTGCATGTTATTTACCTTATCGCTGTAGTATTATAAAGCAGGACAGGTGCAACTCCAAATCCAATCAACATATCAAACCAGTTCCAGTTCATCACACTCCACCTCACAGTTTTGAACTTATATGTAATTATTTGTAACATTTTCCTATAAAAACGCAGCTGTTCCACCACCTGTCAGTGATTAATCTACAGGAAATTACAGGCCCTACTAATTCAGTTCCTTTTTTATGTATTTGTTTTAAACATCAAGTCAATACTGCAAATATTTCAAGAATAAAAGGAAGTTATCCATCAGGAAGTTACATGGTTCACCTTGTTGGGTAATTTTTATGTTTTTTTCCTTCTATATACCCAGGTCAGTAAGGTAAAAGACCAAGCTGTTTCCAGAGAACAGGCCCTTCAGACCAAAATCCTGGAGCTGGAAGCAGAGAAGAGCAGGAGAGACAACGAGCTGAGGCTTCTCCGCCAGAGCAAGCACACTGTGAGTTTTGAGCTTCTCTGGAGCTGATAAACCAAATGAACCAAATGATTATATAGATTTGCTGATATGTTCAGTTTGCGCTCAATTCCCTGTGCGTGTGTGTGTGAATGTCAATTTCCAGGCAGAAAAACAGTTCGAGGTGCGTCTGAAGGACCTCCAGCTCAGCCTGGACCAGTCAGAGAGCCACAAGCAAAGCATCCAGAACTACGTCGATTTCCTGAAAAACTCGTACAAGACCATGTTCGACGAGGGACTCCAAACCTCCACTTTTGGGTCTTCTTATTTTCTAAAATGACGCCAGTGTGAACCCAGGTCAGGATCCTTTATTGGGGCAGGAAATGGTTTCCAGTAAATTATCTCAATTCATTTAGATCTTTGTTTGATTTTATCGTGCACTGTTTTATTTATGAGGGCTATTTAAAATAATGAAAAAGGGGGCAATAAGTTATGTCACTTGAAGTTACTTTTGATAGATTTGGACTATTTTTGGACTATTTTCTGTCATATTTAGCTGATTCACCCTTCTTATGGGGGAACAAAATACATCAGGGTTTCTGCTGCGGCTGTGACACATCCTGCTCATAATCACAAGAAACATTGTGTGTCTTGTTGTCATAAGAGAAGGAGAAAGTTGCACACAAGCAGTCTAAGAGTAATCTAAGCTGGTTTTAGATTCTTTACTTTGTTGCTCAATCATCAAAGATCAAAACAAGCTTATTATGAGTCATCAAAACTTCAGCTGTAGTTTGTTGCTTTATGAGCTTACAACTCATAACTAAACCAAAAAAAAAAAAAATTCTTGTTTAAACATGTGTTTACAAATATTTGGTTGTACTGATTATAGTAGAGATTAGAGTAGAGATTTCTCTAAGCATTACTAAATAATATTCCATCAAAGTTTTGAGCTGATATGCCACTAGGTGGAACTGTTTTGTGTCTTTATTTTGACCACAGTTCATTGTGTACTTCATTGTGTCAATTATTAACTTAGGTACTATTAGACAGGTTTAGTACAACAGATACAGTTCAGTGTGTTTAGTTAGTTTGACCTGAATGAATTTGAAAGACACAAACCGAATTGTGAAGCAATTATTAATCGATCAAATGGTGCTTGGTGGTGTGAAAATGAGCTGGTTTTCCATGGTGCTCCACTTAGGTAAAATCTGTAGATATGGACATTTTTGAGCTCCAAAATACAGAATTTCTCATTGCACTGTTTCCCTGCTGAAAACAAACCTTCGACAGAGAATCACAGAATATCCGTATGACGTGTACTGAATGTTTTGTGTTTGGATTCTCAGCTGGCCTGAGATGACTTGGTGCTGAAAATCGTTTGGCTCCCGCCTGCGAAGCTTAATACCTTTTTTAAGACCGTGAACATCCTCACCAAGACTCTTGTTTTTATATTTCTGACCTTTTTTAAAATATGGCAAAGCAGTTAAGAATGAGCTAAAACTGTAAAAACCATGTTTGTGTTTTACTGTACTAGTGCTCTCACACTGTATCTATGGTAATAAACTACCAGGCGTCCGGACCTCAGCGAGGCTCTGATGTGTTCTTGCCGCGGACGTATTCCCCCGGGTGAGCAGTGCTCCTCTCAGGTTCTCAAAGACAAAGCTCTATTGTGCTCTCTGTCAGGGGATGGAACCATTTCATCTCTTTGTGCGTCAGAACGTCTGCTTTTTTTCCCCCTTGCTCTTGTTTTCTTGGTCTTGCCCGTTTACGTAATTCTGTTGATCATACTTTCGGAATTTGCTTCTTTTTTTTTTTAGCTGTTTATTGGAAAATAAGCATGCATCTGACTTGGCGGTTTGGCTGGTATCACTATTCAGCACCATCATGGACACACCCTATGTGCTTATAGGCTCCATTGAGTTTGGATGACCTATATATCTTCTTTTTTTGGTCCAAATTAGGTTCTGCTGAGCCAATTATCACAAACAAACACAGGTTCCACTGTTTCATAGATTTACAACGTTTTCTAGGTCACATACTCTAAGCTAAGATGCATAAACTGTTTCTTTTTTTCGATGCAACAAAACATGAATTTGCAATCAGCCATGCTGATCGTATTTCAGATTTAGTGTTGTAAAGTTTTCATTGATGTAATAATATCTCTGTGGAAAGTTTAGATTATTTTTGTAAGTCTCAAACTTTTTTTTTTTTTTTTAAACAAAAACGTCTGCAGCATTCCCCCTTTTCTGTCTAACAGAAGGAAAACCACTCTGAGGTTTACGTTACAGTAATTCCCCAAACTACATGTAGGTAGGTCCTCTCAGAAGTGGATCAGCCAGATGGTATAATTCATTTCCAAATGAAAATAATGAAATAAGACCTTCAAGGGGTATCCATTTTTCCAATTATTGCAAGCACAAAAGCTTCTGCTATTGTCCTAAAAATTAATTAGACAACAGTATTGTTTTATGTTTTTATTTGTGAAAAATACAATCAGAAAATTGACATTGTGGCAGTTAACCATATGTATGTGTCCAGCTTTCAGGCATATTCCAATATTTTACACAGAAAAGCTACTGTAGAAAAAACTGTCAAACCATTGTTTGTGTACAATGTCCCATGATTAAATATAAAAATACACAGATATTTTCTTATAAATTAAAAAAAAAGAATAACTACAGTAGACCAAAAGTACAAATGCAACATTTTGTGAAATGGTGTATTTTTTAGCTGCCTTGTGTATCTTTACATCATTTCTGTGTTGCCATGTGACATGTCCTGTCGAGATAATGTTAAATATGTAAAGTGTGTATGTACAGTATGAACAAATTTTACTTTAACTAGAAAAATAACAATTCTCACAATGTAAAATACCGGCTTCGCAAAGAAGCAAAAATAACAGCTCCAATGGTACGAAGCGAAATCATGAACAACACAGTTCACTAAAATTCATGCTACGGATGTCTGTGGCCTCACGGTGCAAATTTCACATGACGTTTCTTCTTTTCCCCCTTTGAAGCTTTGCCTCGCCTTTACATTTTCGGTTTCTGGATATCGTTGAAAAGTCTGTCGAAAGCCGACTGTTTTTCGGCGGAGCAGCCGAGATCACACTTGCAGGACTGGATCATCATCACCATCCTGCTTAAGGTCTGTCCGTTTTTGCACTGGAAGCGGACAGGTAGCGTCTGGGTCTGGTGCGGCGTGCAGCACTGTCCGTCCGAGCAGGACCCGCAGTACCTCGGCTGGAACCTCTTCAGGCTGCGGCATCCCGCGTGCGACAGCTTAACCGGACGGCTGGCTTTTTGTATGGGGTCACATTTTTGACCGCCCTGTTAGGGAAAAAAGAGATCATAAAGCCCTGTGTTTAAAAAAAAATGTAACCTGGGAGTCCTGAAGATGCAATTCATGCATGAGATTGAATTCCACAATGTGCTGCCAACAGTGTGAATAGTGACAAAACAACAATCTGTCTTTATAAATCAACCTTCAAGATATAAAACCTTTTGGGCTGTACCTTGGTCTTTTGGTTGCATGGGCGAATCTCACAGATTCGAGTCTCTTTGACCAGTTTGCACTGCGGGTTGCTGTTGGTCATCCTAGTGGACACTCCAGTGCCACAGGATTTGGAGCAGGGAGACCAATCTGTGGTCTGAGACAAGCACTTGACTCCTCTAGCCAACACTTGGCCCATTGGGTGACTCCTGAAAGCTGTTCAGAGAGGGGGGAAAAAAGGAGAAACGTTTTTAATTTTTATAGTTTGAAAGTCCCTTAGACCCACTTTTGCAATGGGACTACAGATGATTACCAGTAATAATGTGCTCACCAGGTAACGACTTGGCTTCTCCTTCCCATACGGGGCCCAATTCATTCTTGTTGGTGAGGTCTTCTTCTTCAAACATTCTTCCTTTGTGGTGCTTTTTGCTGTGTTTCTTCACCGAGGCGCTCTCCATCTTCATGTCCTCTGGACAGACGAGTTGTTCACAGCACTGCCCCGGTACCTTGACCAGCCGGGGCTTAGCGCAGCCCAGATTGGGCAGCGTGAGCTCACGTGGGCACAGGGACACACATCCGACGGCGCCGTCCATGCAGGTGCACATGTGCTTGCAGTTGGGACGGAAGGTTTCCCCGTTCTGGTAGATCTTGTTGTTGTACTCGCAGGTTATTCCGTCAGATTTGGCTGTTTCAGAAGAAGAAGGGGGGGGGGGGAGAAGTGGGGTTTTGAGATGAGAAGTGCAAACGGGGGCAAAGAGACACCAGAGAGAGAGCAGGAATGAAGTTGCTTTACCTCGACAGATGCCCCTCACAGAGCCATATCTGCCTCCAAAGTTGCACTCCAGTCCCTTGGTGCGGTCACACGGCTCCGTCTCGCTGCAGTCCTCAAAGAGCTGCCGTGCACAGACTTTACAGCATCCACAGCTGTCGAGCATGAGGCTGATCCCCGCCGCACATCTGGGGGGTTCGGGGGGGCACTGGCACTCCACGGGGCACGAGGCTGACACCTGAGATCAGACACAACGTCACAACGTCACACATTTCTCAATGAAAAAGCACTTTACAACAGCCAAAGACCACCAACCCATCAGTGAAGGATGATGGTTTTACTCACCAGCGAGACGCAGAGGATCACAACTGCAAAGATTTCGTACATCTTCAGGAGCTGAGGTGGTCTCTCTCTGGTTAAAGAACCTTCTTTGTATGAAACAAGCCACAGCAGGGAGATCAACTTGCTGAAATGTAGAGTGCCTGCTCTCTTTCTCTCGGAGTCCCCCCTCATCTCCTTTTATACCCTCCAAGCAGATCTGACGTATGTGCGGGCTGAAGAGGTAGCTGAAGAGGTATGAGAGGAATGCCTCACCACGCATCCTCCCATCAGCCCATAAGAACCCCCCCCCTTCTCTTTCTCTCTCTTGCACCCCCCCTTCCTCTCACTCTGCAAGCCAAGAACCACCCTGTCCAACTCTCATTTCTCCAGACCTTTCTACTTAGTTTTACAATGTGATTTTCATTTTTAGATCTGTTTTATAGAAATAATTGCTACCATGGAGAAACATGTGGTTCTATATATAGTTATTCTGAAGAAAAAGCCAAATACTGATCTGGGCAATGTACTAATTGCATGTTCTGTTCTTGAAACCTGCAGGATATTATTCATGCATTACATTATTTGCTTCTTAATACATTTGCTAAATTCCACTATATACTTAAATTGCTTCTACTACTTGTAGTGTGTGAAAGTTGTCTTCTTATGGCATGTGTATTGTATGTGACATTGTATTTAGTTTTTTATATCAGATTTCTTGGAATTCAATTGGAATCTCAATTACATTTATCTGGTTAAATTAAAAAGGGGTGAAAAGTAAGAACGACTACTGTAACTATATGGTTATGTAATGGACAAAAAAAAGCCAGATACCTGAAATGGGTCATCATCCCCATGCATGTGAGTGCAGCCCCATTAAAGGATTTAACATCAGTGCACCACAAGTTCTGACATAAATATTGAAGCGAAGCTACATATTTCTCTGACCGACTGGATTTCTATCTCGGATGGGGTCTGAAACATGTGTTTAGACTGTTGCACATTGTCTGTGATCACTGTTTGTGTTCTTTGCGTTCTAACCTTGCTTAGTGTTAAAATTCCTGTCAGTCACCTATTAGGGTGTGGATGGATTAGGGTTTGCTTGAATTCAATATTAAAAAAAAAAAAGGAGACGGGAGCCTCCTGGAATGTGTAAACCCTTTGGATTCCTTTGTTCGTTTCATAACTAGAGCATCCAGAATGAGAAACACACCAAAAAAAAGGAGAAGGAAAAAGAACACTTGAGCGATGCCTGAAGCAACATTCCACTCAGGATGAACGTTGCCGGTTTCTTTTGAAATGGCTGCCAGGATAAAAAGCATCCTCCTCCTCTATCCACATCAAAGAACAATGAAAATTATCAAGGGAAAAATGCCTTTCCTTTCATTATAACCTGTGAGAACAAGAGGCTAAGCGAGGCAGACTGGCACAGGCTCCTGTCTTATCTAACCGAGGGTACAAGGGCCATTTTGAATCGGTGCCAGCTCAGCCAGATGAAGAGCGAACAAGCGTGAGCTTG
This sequence comes from Lepturacanthus savala, assembly GCA_030544235.1. Classification (NCBI taxonomy): domain Eukaryota; kingdom Metazoa; phylum Chordata; class Actinopteri; order Scombriformes; family Trichiuridae; genus Lepturacanthus; species Lepturacanthus savala. The sequence goes on from CM060461.1 coordinate 10,794,362, forward strand.
GTGCTTTTCACCGATGCCTGGAAATCGCTGACTCTTGTGGTTTGGAGTGGAAATTTTCCCTTCAAAGCTGTAGGCTAATATAAAGAATTTGCAGAACCATGTTAGGTGAACAGGAGCGTATATAACATGTGGCTGGAAGACTTGGAAAGGACTGCAGTCGCGCCAAATAGGAAAAGTCATGTTAAACCGACCTGTTTACGAGCCCTTTTTGTTCCTGGAAACACAAAGTTCATATTCCCACAGAGCCGCATGTGACAGTTTGTTAAAAAGATTGATGTCACTCTCATGTTTGTGCATTCAGACGCTAGAGCCAGAATACAATTAGCTTAGCTTAGCATAAAGACTGGAGGCAGGGGGGAAAGCTAGCCAGCGCTCTCTGGCAACTTCTGGAAGGAAGTCACACCTCCTGGCTGCTGTCTGCTAATATATAGTCGCATCACCTATTAAACCCATTTGTTATTTTAACACAAGGCAATTTATTTTCACACAAGACAACATTTAGGCTCCATGCAGTGTTTATTTGAAACCAAAATATACACCTACACCCGGCGGTTAATTGAAACTTGGCTATTTGGTAATTCACAGTATATATTTTACTTTGTGTTGAGCCAGGTTATTGGTTTCCCATCGCTATTCTTTTCTGCTAAGCTAAGTTAACTCCCTCGTATGGGAATAGTTTCTCATTTTATGAATTACGCTTAGTTAGCTGAAAAGATCAACAAAACTTATCTTTAGGAGCAATCAAAATCTTCTCATCTGAGGCAAACAGAAGAGTGGCAGTGGTGTTAATCCTCTCATCCAATAATTCTTGATAAAATTAAATAGATCAATTAAGTTTATCTCCCAAAATTGTCAAATTCTTCTTCCAACATCCATTAGTAATGAAACAATTTATATTATGAAACATAGCTGTTCATATTTTGGAACCTTTACTTTGATGTCTAAATAGAACTGGATTTCCCTATTATAAAGACATGTAGTCATCATTTCCTACTTTTATCCAACATAGACTACCGTAGATATTTCCTTATTTTTAAAAGAAAAACACTGTTTTTTTCAATGAAGATAACATTAAACTAATCAGAACTAATCAATACACTCTATACATTGCGGTAAATAACTATTCTAGCTGCAAGGTATGTTGTTTGGTGTAATATCTACATAGGTGTATAGAGGCCCATTTCCAACAACTATCACTCCAGTGTTCTAATGGTACAATGTGTTTGCTCATTGCATCAGACGGTTAATGTAATAGAATGTTCTATTCATTTTACAACTCATGGTGGTAAATAAATGTGACTTTTCATGGAAAACACTAAATTGTCTGGGTGACCCCAAACTTTTGAACAGTAGTGTATATTCAATCAATCTCTTTACTCTGAGTTTATCACATGTAACTGAGGATGATTTTATTAGGACTTTGAGGATAGACAAATCAAATTGGAAGCTGCTTGGACAGGTGTGTGATGAGAAAAGTCAGATTATTCATGAAAAAATACACAAAAAGTGAGTTTCTAAATCTGTGCAGCATGAAGAGTACGGTAAAGCGCTTATACCTCCCCAGTGGGGCTTAGAGTAAAACCACAATTGGTCTGAGACGAGCTTGTTCTGGCTGTTATGTAGTGCAGACAGGGATCTCTGCACAGATATGATTGCAAATCCAGTTCATTACATCATTTTGTATTAGCCCCCCCTCTTTTTTTTGGTTGTGTCTGGTTCCCAGCAGGAGTCTGTACACTGAGTTCGTCTGAAAGTCTTACTCACGGCTTATCCAACTTTTTTTTTTTCTGCAGGCTTTTGTTTGACAGACATGAATCATCATGCGTCATTGCTACAGAAGCGTGGGCATGTATTGGCGTTTTTTCTGGTGTAGGAGGCTCGTCCACATATACTGTTGACCTTTTAACACTTCAAATTGAAAGGGCATCTTTCTGCTGCACTTCTCCTCCAGAAATTGCTGGGATGCAACAGTGGCCACTTTCTGAATGGGAATGGTGTTTTTTTTTTTTTTTTTTTTCAGCTACACCCAATACTTATTACATCATGGAACATGACAAAACAAGCTAGGCAACACCTCTGCTTGGGGAAGTCCTGTCCTTTTTTGTGCCATATTGCGATTAGAGGGAAGTGAAAATCTGTCGTTATGCACTTTTACAATTTATTTCATGTTTACTAGAGTGTGACTGGTTCTTTCCATGTGTTGCAGTTCACTGTGCAGTTATTAAGACAATTTCATACCTCTGCTATGATTCTCACGTTTCCTGTTTTAATTGTTTTTATTGGAGTTTTGTTTCCATTCAGCAAAAACAACAGTGTCTACTGTATGAGCACTAGACACACAACAAGACAAAAAACAAAACAAGTTCTTTACATGAGAGATGAACATATATCATAATACACAACTAATACAAAAGATGGTGGATCAGTTTTATAATGGATCAGTCTTGCAATACACTAATGTTGCTCACAGTAGTCATTTTAATAGAAGGGAGGAGAGGTCGGTCCGATACAGTCCAAAAATCTGCACCACACTCTGTAGAAGTGATCTACACTGTGACGTATGACGTACGTAAGATATTCCAGAGAGATCAGTTCAAAAATGATTTTACATCACCCACTTGAAAGACATAGAATCAAGGGCATAGGGCCCATTTCTAGGTTAAGATGAACGTTCTCTCCATTTCACATAATTTAAACCCAATATCTTTGAAGTTTCTAACAGGACCAGAAACAAAGATTTAAAGTTCCCACATCAGTTTTACACTTGAGACACAAACGTGAATGTGAGTGGTTGAAATGACTGTGTTGAGGGGAAATGACTGTGATGAGGGGATATATGTAATCTGTGTGAAATCTGTGTGAAGTTGTATTACTCTTGTCCAAGTGCAAATTGAAATCTTTTTTTGCAAGAGACCAAATGGTTTCCCACTTTTCTTCATCTATGGTCACAGGCAGCTCCTTCTCCCACACACCTCTGACCCTCTGCACATCAATTTTCTCAACATCAGATATTTCAGGATGATCAATCGGGTTGTACTATGAGTGACATAATGTTTCATTTGCAAAAAACTACCTGATGTAGTTCTGAGTAGCAAAACATATTAAATTCATCCTTTTATTAGTGATTGACAGTGTGCAGGAGTTCTTTTTTCTTGTTCCAAGTGCAGGTTTTTTTCCTCCTACACACCTGTCCTCTGCCTAGATGTGCTCAATGTCTTCGTTTGAGCTAGTACCTTTATTTATGAAAAGTAAAAGAAATTTTGCTTGCCTAATTTGTAACTATTACTGGGCTGGTAAAATGATATAAGCTTACTATCTGAGTAAAGTTCACCTAGAGAAATAATATTTCTATTAGACCTAGTCTAAAAAGCCTGGGAGAAAAGCAGGATTGTTTATTATTGAGGTGAAAAACATATGTTTTACTTGATCTTCCCTCGACACTACAACCCGTCATGCTTTTAAAGTGTTGACTGTTATACGATTTGTACAAAAACAATGTATTATTATTGTTATAGTTATTAAAAAATAATGTTACTAATGCGTCCTAACCATGGAACAAGAAGTGAAGTCCATTGCTCTGGGTCCTTAATTTTACAAAATGAGTGTATGAAGTTGGCTTTATATAGTTGGTCAGAGGATGAGGTGATGAAGATTCCCAAATGATGAACCTGTTAAGGGACCATTTGAAAGGAAAGGCAGGTACTGTAGTTGGTATTGTTGAGAGAGGCAAAGCTTCTATTTTAGCCAAATGTATCTTGTAAACAGAAAAACTACTAAATCTGTCAATTACATCAATAAGACATGGTAAGATGTTTCAGTGGAACAGAAGGGTTAGATCGGCATCTGTGTGTAAGGTTATTTTATGACCCAGCTGTCTGATCTGTAAATTACATATTGAGGGTGTCACCGTTATATCCTCGGTAAGTGGCTCTATGGCCGAAGTGAATAAGAGGGGCGATAAAGGGCAGCTCAGCATCACCCCTCTGAGTATCGAAACATTCAGACATGAGCCCATTAGTCAAGACCTTCGGTTTTAAGAAGTTCTCCTCTAAACCAAATTTACCCAGTGTAAGAAGGACCATTCATTCATTTCGGTCAAGCGCTTTCTCCGCATCAAGAGAAAGCACCAGGCTCTTAATAGATTCTGGTCCTTCTTTACCAGCGTTGGTAAGAGGTTTTCTAAATGAGAGGCTACGATTTTAGAAAGCAGCGTCCTATCCATATATTAGAGGGCTATGAGGCTGTAGGAGCTGCAAGAGTCCAATTGTTCTATCTGATTACTTCTCTGCTCAGGTTGAAGCTGGGCTGCCAATGGACCCTTTCCACGGTAGATGTTTTCGACTTGTCAAAGCAGGAAAAGTTCAGATGTTAACGATAACACTAATGATAGCTCCATTCCATTGAATCTCCCTTGTTCATTCCTCCTGTGCTTTTTCCTGCTTTGACAAGTCAAAATGTCTGCTGTGAAAACAGCCTATTATGTGAGGCCAACAAACTTAATGTACCAGTAGGAGCGATAAAGGTGTGCCACTCTAAGTGATGCCAAGGGAGAGTGAGGGAGATGTCAATCAAATGTAGTCTGCACAAACCTAATCAGGCAAGATAAGTGAAAACACCTGCGTGAGTTTACCATGCACCAGGTGCTTGGCCTTTAGTCAAAATATTTGTGTACTTTTTTTCACTGCAGCATTCAAAGTACACCCAGATGAATTAAAGATCCCATACTGTACACTTTTCCTGGGTTGTGTATTAAATTATTGAAGTTTTGATATTTATAACAGGATATATCTGTGGTCTTAAGAGCCAATAATCATCTCAATATAGATTAACATGTCTCTTAAGCTTCTCTGTGGAGCTCTAGAAAGAGCAATAAGAAAGCTTCTTTTAAGGCACTGTTTTTGAATATATGGGACAGTATTTATATAACACTTAGACTATCCTTATAATCACAAAAATGAATGGTTAATGAACACTTTTATTCAACAGTCTTTCTACAGTCACCAAAATAACCCTATGCTTTACTCATCAACTCTCATTTTCAACACAACTGAACATAATAACCTTGAAAACGTTGTTGTATTAGACTCCATTTCTTTTTATAAAATGTACGGTATTTGATAATATAACACTTTGAAAAGGGCCATTTTGCAAGAATTAATAATTAAACATGTTCTAATGATACCTCTGTATTGCGTGTTAATCTTCAGTTGCCAGTTCACTTTTCACTTCTGTCTTGACTTGTTACAGTGAGAATGCACAGCAATGAGTGTGGTGGTGGGAAAGTGGACCTGACTACCCAAGGCCCAAGTAAAGAAAGGTATTTAAAAACTCTTTGTTTTTTGGATGAATGAATGAATTAGATTATCCACTTAATTGGTGTGATAATCTAATCTGGTCGTAAATATATTGATAACATCATGAGAGAATGAACTTTGTGTGGCAGTAATATATTGGATCCCCAGAATATATAGGTCAAATGCATCAATTGCATCAATGCTACCAACCTCTAAAATGAACAAATGAGATTAGAGTTGATTCTTTGAAGATGAAAAGGATATCTTTAACTCAGCACAGACGCTGCCATGGAGTGAAGCCCTGATAACAGAGTTTAAACTGGGAACAAGAACGGCCTGTGTCCTGCAATCATAAAACCCATCCGGTCCTTTGATCTACCGTTTTTTCAACAGCTAAACAACTGAATTGATTTACCCCGGAGCAATAAAACGGAGCCAACTTCACAACATAAATATCGTCCAAAGGCATCTTCCTCTTGCTGTACAACCGTCCAGGCATCTGTTCCAAAGTCATAAAACCCCCTTAGGGTATGTGTCCTTATCTTAAAACTCATTACCCGCTAACCCTACTTCAAGATTGGTAACACAGCCATGAGTGCACATTGTTTCTTCCTATTTTAAACATTATTCTAAATTTAGGCAAGGAGTTTGAATTAAAGAATAGATATAAACACATGAACATTTCAGACACTACTTATTATGTCTCATTTATATTCAACTGTGACTAGACAAAGAGGCAGTGATTGAGCATGCACATATGAGGCCTGATCACAGCAGCCATATTGACATGAAATAGTAAACACAGGTGGTACTAATGATGCTAATTAAGCTTCTGTTCAGGTCAGAGCCAGAGTGCTGCTTTTGTGCATGTTGGCTCACTGGAAACACTCTGCTACACTAAATGGAACCTTATTTTTTATCATTTACTTAAATTAGGACACAGGAGGAAGGAAGGTACGCTTTTTTCATGCACCATTTTGAGAATTGTGTGCTTCCATTCAGACAAACTTTAAAATACACATTTATGTGTTTATTTGACTTCACTTTGTCCATGTTGCGACTGTAGATTTCTCCGAAAGCATGTTTTCTGCCTGAGCCAGAAATCTCCCCCTCAGTAGCACTTGCATACACCAAACATTCTGCTTTATTCCTGACTATATTCCAAAGGTTTTTACAGAGGAGTTTGTCAATGATTCATTCATAGCCTGATATATATATCACAGAACATTTCATAAAACATTTTATGCCTAAAAATAAGATTAAAATGATTTTTTTGGACTCTAATTTATCTATAAAAGCAAGGAGCGTCTGTGTGTCTGTGCCTCGCATATCTCTCTAACTTTTTATTACATCAACCTCAACTTCTGGATATAGCTTGCACATGGCACAATGGTCTGTATCCTTCTTTGTGATTTTTTCTTGATAGATATTCAAAACATCATTATTATCATTAAAAGTTAAGATCCCATAGACTTATGGATCACATCTATTCTGCACCAGCACTTTATTTATAGTGTAAAGTTCCGTATCACGGCTCCTCCTCATATTGCTTCCCAGCGCTTTCATTACAATTCAAAGCTCCATTATCCCGTTTCTTCCTGCACCAGCCAACACAACAAAAGTATTGTAACTAGGGTTGTCCCGATCCGATCACGTGATTGGAAATCGGGCCGATCTCGTGGTTTCAGACTCGATCGGAATCGGACGTTACCTCCCGATCAGGACTCGGAAATATATATATATATATATATATATATTTTCTGCACTATAAAGTGCACCACACTATGAGGCACACCTTCAATGAATGGCCTATTTTAATTGAGTTGGTAGCTTTTCAGTATGTCAGGTATATTCATTTATTACACTTTTATTACATTTTGTTACACAGTTGTAGATCGACGCAAAGTACTAAAATATGGACCGAACCTCCGAATGCTGGGATGTAATTGTTTCACGAACATGCAGTGGATTGAAAACTTCCAGATGTCCAAAATATCATTAAGTATCGGATCGGGACTCGGTATCGGCAGATATTCAAAATCAAATGACTCGGACTCGAGGGCAAAAAAACCTGATCGGGACATGCTTAATTGTAACATCTTTCAAAAACCACACGCTAAGACGTTAGCTGGTTTAGCTGTGACTTTATTCCTCATGCTAACACGGGCTTCTGTCAGTCGCCGTCTTACTCCAGGTCAGACCCTCAGGAAATCCCAGCACTAGATCCACACTTTCAAAATAAATTGGAGCCTTTTACTTACAATAACTGTATTTGTATGTATCTCCTTATCTCAATGTATGTCCATCCTACCCAATGTACAAATTATCCATTAAGACTATGTAACAGTCTTGGCCAAACGTGAAAAAACTACTTTCGCTTCCACTTTTCAGTAGGAAACATACTTCCTAAATACTTCCTACGGGCACTGCACTGGTATGTAAGAAATCAACTATTGATATATATCAGTTAAACGTATTCATCCATGCTTTACTTCTAATGGAGTATTTTCATATTTCTGTATAAACACCTTTCCTGAAGCAGAGGATCTGAACACTTCTTCCACTACTGTTTGGGGGCCAGATTAGGTCCGCGGGCCACTACTTGCACTAATTGTTCACCACAGCTGCATGTGAAGTGAAATGTTTGGTGTGTTTAAAGTGGTTCAACAGCGACACTCAGTGGTATCGACCAGGAACAGCATGTCACCTGTCAGAATCAATGAATAGCGCTTCAAATAAATCACAAGAAGTTCCTGCGAGGAAAGTTGAACATGTTTTATTCGACAACGTTAAAATAAAAGAAGTTCCACCTTAAAAACAGAAATTCATATCGAAAACACCCTCTAAAAGGAGATTAAATGAGCGTGAATAACTCTACTCTTACTTTTCTTCGCGTGTCGACGTAACATTTTCAGGAAGTCCGGGGATGGTCTTTTTTTTTGTCGGTTCATGACACACAACTTGAATGCACAGTGGATACTCAGCCTTTTTACCGCCAAATAATGAATAGTAACATCTATTAACACATTTTGTACCTATATTGGTTTACTTCGTTTAGTTAGAACGAGGCTATTATCTCATTTGATTCGTTTACTCGTTACCCGGAACACCTGGATTTCCACTTTCGCGAGTGAGAGGGATGGACGGTCCTCACCTCACTGAAGATGAAATGGCAGAGATTAAAAAAGACGTGAGTACGATACTAATACAGTTCGAATTAATAAATAGATATATAAATGTCTGATAAGGCAACGTATGTGGAGAAAAGAGACGCTTTTGTTTGACCCTGCTGCTGTTAAATGGCCTCATAAAGTAGGAAATAGCCCACCGCACCTTCCCTGTTACCGGTGATATTAGAATCATTATGGTACCTGACAACACAAATCAAAGCTAGCTGCTCTTTTATACGTAATTACGACACCTGCCTTATCAGAAGCATTAAGAACAGTGCTGGCACAAGTATTTACATCGCTTTCTTAAGTATAAATACTATATTACAAGTAAATGTATTTAGTATTTAGTAGTTTCTACACAAGTATTGGTAGCAAAATGTACTTGAAATATTGAAGTACTGATTTGGTTCCTCTCTCATATACATATGACATCCCTGGTTTATTAACACTGAAACATCCATGTGTGAGCAGCATGTTGTAGTGGCTAGAGGCGGAGTCATTTTCATTCATCACATACACTTAATTTAGTCTAGTGGTTACTAACCTATGGGTAGGGGGCCTTCCAAAGGGTCATACATTTAAGAATTTAAGAGATTAATGGAAGATTAAAGAAAACAAAACAATGGATTTGGGGTGAAATATTGGATCAATTGAACATTTATTAAATTGAAACCATGTAAAGGTTTGGGGGGCAAATCACTATTTTGTGGCACTGTTAACAACTCAGACATCTAAACCTAACCTAAACCTGACCTAAAAAGACAAAACGCTGGTTTAAACTATAACCACTTAACTACCTCATACAGCTGTGACTGTGCCAAGAACATGCACCTTATTCTTGACTTTTGCACTATTCATACTGCTCATTACTCCTTGCACATTACTTGTAAATATCTGTACATAACCTGACTACTTGTAGTTTATATTCTATTTTACTTTGATATTTTATTACATTTTATTTTAACTTTAATACATGATTATTTATTTGTTTATGTTTATTGATATGGCATTCATGTGGACAACAAGTAATTTATTTGTATGGAGAAACTGGTTTCTACACTTTGCACATGACAATAAACGCTTTTAATTTGAATTTGAAAACTGGAACAAAATGTTGTTTTATCATCCATTGTGTCAAATCATCACCCAGAAAGTAACTAAATACAATACTTTCGTCTCACTGGAAGTATAAAGTGACATCAAATGGAAATACTCAAGTAAAGTACACATACTTAGTTACTTCCCAGCACTGTACGTTGTATAGTTGTGTTGAATCTTTGTTTAGTCTCTCCTGACCATCTGAAAAAAAAGTTATTCCTCCTGTTCAAAGCTTTAACAGCTTATTTGTTCTCATTTTGTCTTTTTCCTACATGGCTGCATGTACGACCAGGTGCTGATCAGACTGCGGCACTACCTCTGCGACAAGATCCGGACCGGCCACCACGTGGACTTCCTGCGCTCCCGCAGGATCCTGACGCGGGACGACGCGGAGGAAATCAGCTGCAGGACCACACAGACCAAGAGGACAGCGTGGATGCTGGACATCCTGGCCGAGAACCCCCGGGGCCTCGACGCGCTCATCGATTCCATCCGGGAGGTGCGCTCACAGAACTTCATCATCGCCAAGATCACGGATGAGGTGCAGAAGGCCAAGAACGAGAAGCTCGAGGCTCTCAGAGGTTGGTTCCTGCCAGTCCCATGGGCATCTGTTGATGTTGCTACATGCTCACTCATTCAACGACGTTTTTCTCTCTTCCTCTTTGTGATTCCGCAGCAGCAGCGGCCGCCTCCAGTTCCTCATCCGACAGCAACCTCAACGTGCCCGGCGACCTCTCCAGAAGCTTTTCGGATGACTCCACCATGCTCTTCCACCCCGATGGAGAAAAAAGCCCCTGCACTTCAGAGGTGGCGGCCTCCCTCAGTCTGCCGTCGTTGCAGAGAGGCGGAGACCTGTCCTCCGTGGCCGCCGTCAGCATCGCTGTGCCTTCCTCCACGACCTCCTCCAGCCTGCCCAGGCCGGGAGACCCTGGGGCTCCCCCACTGCCGGACGAAGCGATGGCGGAGTCGCCCGCCAACATGGATGCTGCAGGGCAGGCATGCACCAGCAGCGGAGGGGACCCGAACTTCCAGCCCCTCCGGTCACGTTCTCTCACTCCAAACTCGCCGCACAGAGGCCTCTTATAGGCTCACATCTCGACCGGACAGTTTCCATGCGGTTACAGAGACCGAGTCCTCATCCACCGAACTCAACTCATTTTCTGTTAACTTGTTCTTCGTCTAACACTCTGTTTGGTGTTTTTCCTGCCCTTTGATTAGGCAGGTGAGAAACACGTTTTCCTATAAAGAAAAAAAACAAAAAAACTTTTTTTTTAATTTACCAAAATCAAATTCTCAAATGTTAAATATGGAGTAAACACAAGCAGTGGTACGCAAAGCTTTGTCTAAATAAAATACAGATTAAATTGAAAGTTGAAAGTTTTCAGTACTCTTGCCTCACACACATTTCGGTCTGTATGACGTATTGAGGTTCTATACCCAGATATCTGACTCATCCTCTTTAAACTTATCTTTTCCTCTTGTTTTCAAAGGTGTGATTTCCTGATTTGAACTTTGTGGTGTGGAAACTACAGCTACGGTGTAGGTGCAGTGAGACAACTTGAGTATGCTCTTTATGTTATAATTGAGCCAGTTTTGTCTTTTAAGATGCTGCCTTTGACTAGAGTGGTGTAGCATTAAATCAACAATATGACGTTCTCCAATTTCATCACTACAAAAGTCTTGAATCTCAAAACATACTGTGTAATGCAAACCATCTTCTAGCCATGTACGATAATCTGTTAAAAACTGTTTGTTTTTTCCCCTCAGAAGTGCCTGTGTGGTTGTTTAGGTTTTATTAATGTGATTTGACATGCTCCTGAAAGGAAACTTTATTTTCTTAGCTTGTTTTAAACTGTGATTTCCTTCAAAGGTACTTCCATGAAGTCCCATGACCTTTGAGCTATTTTGTTTTTAGTGATACTGTCTGTAAAATACTCACAGTATATCTGAGTATCTGCGATATAAAATGAACTGATTAGATCAAATTCGAAAGCAAACTAGTGACAGACTGCAGAAGCCCACGCTACATGCAGCATCAGCGCCTCTTGTGTACAGAGATGCTGTGACTGGGAGCTCTATTTTTGTTTTGGAAAAACTGGAAAAGCTCAAAATGACGCAGCGGAGTGACAGTCATTGTGGTGAAGGCTGGCGTGACTGCACCGCCTCGTCTTCACAGACAGATGAGAAGCCACAAGTGCAGAGTAGTTGTTCCCTGGCAGCAGCCCACTGGTGCACGACAGGTATTAGCAGGTAATTCATCTATTATTATTGTTGTTATTGTTATTATATGTTACATTTTCACCTCAGGCTTTGGTAACTTTCCCTTTCTGTAATATACACAAAAGCGCAGTATTGTTAAATCAAATAATTTTGCAAAGTACTAACATCTTCAATTTAGCTTTTGTCCTTTATTATTTGCTGTATTTTTAATGCAACAATTTGTGATATGATATGATAAGCCGTTCTCTAACAATTCACAAGTGTACCTTCTGTCTTTGGGAATTCCTGCTCAGATATGCTCAGCTACCAAAATCCACTTACTGTTGCTGAAAAAAAGCAATTTTTGGTTTTCGACAGCTTATTGCCCTACAGTTAAGAGTAGCGCCAGAACAGCGCCTTAAAGAAAGCTGTGAGAATGACAGCAGTCGTGCAGGAGAACCAGTCTGATAGACATCAGAATGACTGGAATGGTTGTACCTTTCCTCCGGCACTTTCCTGATTTCACTCTCACCTCTATTCAACCTTTCATTGAATGAAAACCATTAACAAAGCAATATGTTCAGTTCTATTCCGGTGGCCGGTATGATGGAGGAGTCTGAGCCTCTGTTGGCCGCTCATCCGGAGGAGAGGAGGCTAAACGGCCACTGCAGGTGGAGCTCCCGCACTCAGAGCCTGGAGTCCAAGGTGGTGGAGGACTTTAGACGGAGGCTGAAGTACTTCTTCATGAACCCCTGTGAGAAATACAAGGCCAGGGGGCGCAAACCATGGAAACTGATGCTACAGATATTAAAAATCGCAATCATCACAGTCCAGGTAGAACGTCCAGAAGGCTTTGGTTGCTATTGTACATCGAGCGTACAGAGTAAATATCTAATTGTTTCATACGCCTGTTCCTCCTCTCTCCTTCTCCCCCTCTTAAGTTAGTCTCATTTGGACTGAGCAACGAAATGATGGTCACCTTTAAGGATGAGAATCTGATGACATTTAGACATCTGTTCCTCAAAGGATACAAGGATCAGCCGTTGGGAAGCTACACGCTCTACACAAAGACAGATGTGTATGATCACATCTACTACATTATCAACAGGGTACTAAAAATATATCGATTAACGGCAACAGTTTAATAGTTGCGGTGAAGAAATGCGTCTCACTCCTCTCTTCGTATTTTTTTTTTCCCTCCAGTACATCAATCTCCAAAATCTGACAGTAGGTAATCTTGCATATGGGAGAGTTGATGGCGACTACACTCCTCTGTCTGTCTGTCAGGAGTTTTACAGAAACAGCAGCATTGATCCTGGCAATGAGACCTTTGACATTGATCCACATGTTGATAAAGGTATTATTCCAACATGAACATTAATTCATTGAATCAAGTATTAATGAATAGTTTGTTCTAAACAGCTACAGCTGCTTGTTTGTCATTGATATTTGGCACTTAGAAACTGATTCACGCCACCAATGGAAAATAATGTGATTTACTCATGGCTCCGTGAAAAGAGGAAGCTCATTCTGACTATGACAGCACAGTCTAGTTAGAGGAACGAATACTGAACTATAAAATAAACTCTTAACAGCTTCTGAGCATTTTGCCATGCCGTTTCCTCCTCACACAGATTGTATTTCCATATACCCAGCGCTGGGCTTTCACAACAGCGGTTTGGCGACACGGGCCAACTTCTCTATAGATTTCAAAAGGTGACTGAACTGAAAATACTGGTTTCCTGGTGATGAATGCGCCGCCCACTAATGTGTGTTTATGTGTGTATGTGTGTGTGTGACAGGCTGCTCTCAGTCAACGTCTACCTGACTCTGAAAACCATCAATCTGCAGACCGTACGGCACCATGAGCTTCCAGACTGTTACGACTTCCATATAATGGTTGGTGCCCAGCCTGGAAAGTGGGACAACCCTCAATCAACTTTCAGAATACATTATCATGATGAAAACATGCATCATTGTGTGTACTTTGTGTCTTCTCTTTATCTTCTTTAATGTTTTATGTTTTAAATATTATGTATTGTGTCCTCTTATTTAGATTTTCTGCATTGTATTCAATTAGTATGTAGTCTTATTGCATTTTGATTTGTCTGTATGTGCTTGTTATTTATTTGTATTCAATGTGACTCCAATGAGAATAACTACTGCTTAAAGTAATGACTACAAAGGGGATCCTAATAACTATAGCAGCACTAAATTTTCCATTTTTCTTTTATGCAGATAATGTTTGACAACCGTGCCCACAGTGGAAAGATAAAAGTGACCGTTGAAAATGATGTTAGAATTTACGAGTGCAGAGACTGGAACGTGGAAGGCACCTGTAAGTTTTTTGGGTTTTTTTAACTGAACTCACTTGCAGCCCAACACTGACTTATTCCTATAATCACACATGTCATTGCTTTAAGAGCCAGCAGGGGGCACTTTGACTTTATTTCTGGACACCTGTATGAGCTAATGTACCAATGACAGAATATTACAAAAAAAAAAAATCATTTAAAAAAAAAAAAAACTTGAAATGTGTGTTTCTGATCTGTAGCCGGGAAGATTGACTACCTGCTCTTGTTGTTTGATTCCGTGGTCATCCTCGCCTGCTTCACCTCTTTCATCCTCTGCACGCGATCTGTCATTAATGGCATCCAACTGCAGTTCGTAAGTAAAGACAAATAACCAGTAAATGGATTATTATCATCAGGAAGTTTTGGTTTAATGTTGCCACCAATCTTGGTGCTGTCAGAAAGCTTCATGTATTTGGTTGTTTAACCTTTTTAGAAGCCACATAGATGATTCATACATAGTTATGCATGGTTATGTCCTACTGTAAGTTAATACCATAAAAAGTATCCATTTCTTTTTTTATGACACTCTGCAGATTATCTAATCATAATTTAATGGATATTACAATGTTTGTATTTATTTTATGCAGGAGTTCAACACATTCTTTCATGCCTACTATAATAAAATTGTGACCTGGTCAGACCGAATGGAGTTTGTGAGCGGATGGTATATCCTCATCGTTGTTAGTGACACACTGACCATCGCCGGGTCAGCATTTAAAATTGGAATTCAAACAAAGGTCAATATTTCATTCAGCATTTTTGGCTATATTTCACGCATGTTAATCAGTCTTTTGCCTTCAAATCACTTCTCATTAATGAAAATGACAGAAATAAACAGGTGTTTTTTTTTTATATCTTGTTTATTGAGATTTACTTTTATTTTTTGCAGTACCTGACAAACTATGATGTCTGCAGTATTTTGCTGGGAACAGCCACAATGCTAGTCTGGATCGGTGTGATTCGATACCTTGGTTTCTTCAAGAAATACAATGTAAGAACATCCATGAAGCTGCTTTTTGTTTCATTTTCTTTGTTTTTTGCCTAATGCATTAGTCAACCTGTCAAGATCAACATGTATATGGATGAACTGAAACTCTTATTCCCATCAGATCTTGATATTAACATTAAGGGCAGCGTTCCCAAACGTGATCCGATTCTGCTGCTGTGCCGCCATGATCTACCTCGGGTATTGTTTCTGTGGTTGGATCGTGCTTGGGCCTTACCATGACAAAGTATGTAATTACATTAAACATCCATACCTATTTATTATTATTGCATATCACATTGTTGCTATTTCAAATGTGGGCGTTCTTTATTCTGTTTTACTTTTTTTCAGTTCCGAACACTTGACAAGGTAACGGAGTGCCTCTTCTCCCTCATTAATGGCGACGACATGTATGGAACCTTCCTGAAGATAAGATACAAGGGCTACATGGTGTGGCTGTTCAGCAGAGTCTACCTCTACTCCTTCATCTCTCTCTTCATCTACATGGTGCTCAGCCTGTTCATCGCTCTTATTACCGACACCTACGAGACCATCAAGGTCAGATTGAGTCACTGCCAGATGAATATTCTTAGATTTCGCCATGGTCGCGGATAATTGAGGCGGCTGCATTATTTATCTTTGCACTTAAATGGTTTAACTGTTATTATATATGTTATATGTTATTTCCAGCATCACCAGCAAGACAAAGTGCCGGTGTCTCAGCTTCAGGCCTACATAGCAGAGTGCAGGGACGAGCCTGAGTCTGGAAGATACCAGACCGATGAGGAACCAGCTTCTTGCTGCTTCTCTTCTTGCTGCTTCTCTGGATGTAGTGAGAAGGTGTAGTTTTTAGTTCTGCTGTATTTAAGTTTAAGTTTATTTATATTTCTTTGTTTTAATCAACCTGAATGCTACATAACAGCGTAACTGTGGGCTGTTTGTGGCTTTTTACATGTATTTGAGTGCAATAATGTTTTAAAAATCTAAAAAAATATCTATGTAAGTGAGTTATGAATCGATTCTGTGTGTGTGTGTGTGTGTGTGTGTGTGTGTGTGTGTGTGTGTGTGTGTGTGTGTGTGTGTGTGTGTGTGTGTGTGTGTGTGTGTGTGTGTGTGTGTGTGTGTGCGTGTGTACGTGTTTGTACCTTTGACCGATTGAATTTTTTACTTTGGATAACTGAAAGATAAATGATAACTGGGGTAAAATCCCTTGTGCATATTTAACACTAAATTGGATTCTGTCTTTTATAATAATTATAATACTGCCTTTTGCTTGTCACACATACAGAATTTTCACCGAAAACAGTGGAGGAAAAAAATGTATTATACAGTGTATATTTATTCAAATGCTGTACTTAGGAACAATATTAAGGTAATTGTAATTTACTTAAGTATTTCCATTTTAGGCTATTTCATACTTCTACTACACCACATTTCAGAGGGAAATATTATTGTTATCATGCCACATATAGTTATGCCTTACTTTCTAGATTATTTTTTGTTTTGCTATATGTATTTTTATAGATTACACTATTTAATTGTATTAAGGGCAGACTTATCGGGTCACAACCAGGAAACACGTGCAGATCCTATATGTGAAAAACACAACACTCAGGTGTGGATGACCTTGCAGCACTTTGATTAACAGGTGACATTTACCTCTTGCTGGCACAATGATGCCATTGCAGTGCTTTATATAAGACACCTGACAGTTCTTCTCATTTGCATAAACACCCACCCACTGACGTTCCCATCCAACGAGCGGCTCGGACACTGGTTGCCTAACAACCGCGCCTCCAATCACAGCACGGCTTGGTTTCACGCTCGCTCAGGAATAGACTTCAAAAAAAACACAGGCAGCCAGCCGCTGCAGCCCGATTCCTTCGGGGCACCTCTGACTGAACGCGTTCAGGAAAATAAATTCTAATTGAAATGATATATATATGTATATAGATTCTTTGTTTTTTTGCCCGTTTCTGTAGTTTATACGGTGACGGCTGAACGCGTCTCGGTCGGTAGTTGGTGTTTTCCCTGAAGGAAGCGTTTTATTAATTAGTCGACCCGTTCTGTTGACGACCCATTTCTCACCGATGGAGTTATAGGTAAGCGAGACCATTTGACTAAAACTCAGATTTTAACCGAACAAGCTGATTACAAACGTAACTATAGTAACGTTGTTAATTCACCGTGACCTTAACCCATAGTATATTGTAGCGAGGAATGCGAGACTTAAGTTAATGTGTCTATCTTAACCTACTAAACGCGATGAATTGTACAATATTTCATCATACCAGAATGTAATAAAAACACCGCCGTGACCAGCGGCATTAAAACATGTGTTCAACAAGTTGACGTTAGTTTTCGTTAACGAATTAATGTAAAGTTTCCAGTAACGTAAGCCTCATATGACTACAGGCTACGCATTCTGGAGAGTCTCATCGCTACCCTCCTAAACTAAGATACGGGCTACGTTCATTTCACTCCTACTTTTTCCTCCATTTACCAGTCGTATATAAAGGGTGCTTACAATAATAACACGGTAGTTGTCCGTCCCGACGGGGTGTTTATTCTTTTAACATATTATTTTTTATATATTAAAAATAAATGTTTTATTGTATGCGTGTCTTAAACCGTGCTTCAGACGTGTCGTTTCTCCTCCACAGCGCCTCTAGCTCTGTGTTGAACAGTTGAAACCCGGAATTACACATCAGAAACATTTTTCCCACTCTGTATTGAAAAATACGCAATATCCCGTAGGGACGGATTAACAACCCTGACTTTAAGGCAAGATAATGAAAGGAGCCTTTGTCTCATTTTAGGGCTGCCAGTACCAGTAACAGTGGTGTATCGTTATCTAACCTAGTTAGTATTGTTTAATGTCATTTAACCTGGAGGTTACCACACTGGACAGTAGGGAGGCAAAGAACAGCTGCTTGTTATCTCTCTCAGGCAGATCAGTTCATTGCGTTGGAGTAAAGTTAGTCCAAGATAAAAGTAGAGGATGTTTCCTGGTTCACTAGATAAAAACATTCATTCGAGTGAGGGAGCAGGCCTTCTGTTAGTCGTGTGTGGTTCAGGGCTTTATGGCTGCATTGCTGGACATGCTGTGTAATGTTTTCCCTTTTCCCCGTTTGTTCATCAAAACAATGTGCGTGACAATCCTGGCCCAGACACAAGCTGGAAACACTTCACTACATGACTAGGAAAGAAGTGGGAGTGCCGGTATGTAGCTATCCGGTTCAGCGTGTTTCACCAGAACAGGTCAGGAGAATAATATTGCCTCTAAGGCACAGAAAGTCATAAGACGCATCCCTATTTGTCGGATTTAGCTCTTCTGTAGTGAATTCCCTCATTTTAGTATTTTCGTAAATCCTTTGGCTTGAGGCTGAGATCATTGTACCCTGCAATTTGGTTGCCAGTGGCTAGGAGGAGGGCCCTTTTAAACTCAAATCTCACCCCAACTGGCACAAGTCGGCAGCTAATCCTGCACGGTTGAATCTTTTTGACCCAGATTATCTATTGCTGATGTATCTAATGGCCTGATAACTCTGTTCCAGCGGGAGCCTGTGATCCAGCACCCGACTGCTAATCCACCACTCGGTTGATCGCTCATGACCTCGCGTCCTCGTGTCCTGATGTGTCGGTGATATGGGCGAGTGGTGGACAACAGTGCCAATAGAGACATCTATGGGTAAGTGTCTAGTCTAATGTGGTAACCTATATCCAGGCGAATATTTTCAAATATAGAAGTGCCTGCTGCGGAGGAGGTGACCCATTTTCCTGTTCCCGTTTTACAACGGCATCCTAATTAATCCTCCAGGAGAGAAGGAGAAAAGTACAAGTGTCCGTAGATGCCGCATGTTTTTCTCTCAGTGTGTTTCTCTCTCTCTCTTCTGTTTTTTAGGAAACTATGACATCTCCAGCATATCACATGTGACAATGTCGCCCTCGAGACAGAACAACCTGGTGTCAATGCCTTCTTCTTTGCCGCTGTCCAAAAGCTCCTACAATGTGATAAGTGCCTTTTGCACAGAGGATAATATTCCTCAATGCATCTCCTACATCAATCAGGTACTATAATGCTCTGGTGTAGTTCAGTATTTATAAAAAGCCTTCACATTATATTTGATTTATGAAATTCTTCACATTTTTAAAATGCTTATTATGGTCGTATATAATTTGTAGTCTACTCTCTTTTACTTTCTATCAATACAACACCACGACCGTGACATTAGACCTCTTTCTTTCACAGGAGCTCGCCTCACATGGCCTCTCCTCCACATATATCGAGGCCAGCTCACCCGGGGGAGCCGCCCTCAGCACCGTGCCAGCTCTGAATGCCATGTATGAGCTGCTGCAGATTCAGAGGCGCACCATGGGCACTTTAGAGGAGCTCGAGAGAGAACAAATAAAGAAGACCAGCAACTTGGAACACGTTCAGATGAACAATTCCAGACTCAAGGCATGTATGACAGGAAGTCTCTGAGGTTGCTTCAATCCTATCCCGCTCTCCCTCAGACCATAATAATCTGTGTGCTGAAGTAAAGCTTCAGTAATAGACTCCTGACCAAACAGCAAATTTCTTCCCAAAATGAAATTTGACCATGAGAATACAAAGACCAAACAAGCTTGCTTAGCCCTGCGCACCAAGAGCTCCCTGGTTAAATCCTCCTAATTCTTATCACTCTGAATAGCACAGCAACAGCCTTGTATCTGTTAAGTTCTTTGCTTGCTAGGCCAAACAATTTCCATCTAAACCTACCAAGGGAGAAGTCAAGGTTATGTTTGCCATAATGATATGTGAAGAGGTCGACGGGAGCACATACCAGTTTTAAGACTGAGGTTTACTGAAGAATCCACTCTTAACCCTGAACTGATTGCTTTTAGAAAACATTGCAACATCTCACTGTGCACTTTTTTTCCCCCTTTCCAGGATCAGCTGGAGCTGTCCATAAGGGAGAAATCGGGTCTACATGAGACGGAGAGGCAGCTGCAACTCAAAATTAAGACTCTGCAAAGCTGTCTGAAAACTGAAAAAGACGAGGTAGGGCTTCCCTTTTGTTTTACGGTCAGCAACACTGGCAGACTGTTCAAGCGCATATGCATGAACTCTCATGATTTAATCCTCCTCGACAGGTTCAGAAGCTCCAGAGTATCATTGCCAGCCGTGCCTCCCAGTACAGCCATGATGCCAAGAGAAAAGAGAGAGAATCTGCAAAGCTCAAAGAACGCCTCAGCCAACTACTGGTTGACAGGAAGGATAAAAAATTAGGCAAGTGTGCAAGTCTCCAGCATAAATATCTGAGATTTAGAATGAATGCTTTGCTTTAAGCTGTTTTTTTCCTGCTGTTACTTGGAAATTTCTGAAAATCATTTTAGTTCCATATTTCCTCCCCCCCAACTAGCTATGGATGTGCTGAATTGCCTGGGACGCTCAGATGGAAAAAGGAGCCACTGGAAGACTGCAAAAGTAACAGCCAGGTATCATCTTAAACGCATCTTGTTGCATGTAGACAATGTTTTTAGACTGGAATATCAATCAGGTTAACTTTATCTGTCCACCACACTCTGCAGCCATGAGGGCGAGATGTACAAATCCTTGCTCAGTAACTACGAGACCAGTCAGAGGTCCCTGATGCTGGAGAACGCTGAGCTTAAGAAAGTCCTCCAGCAGATGAAAAGGGAGATGATCCACATCCTGAGTCCACGTCAACCCTTCAACAGAGGAGCCACTGCTGATGACAGTCAGGAGCAGGTATTTATGGTGTTTCTCACTGAAATTATACACCAACCAGGTGAATAGATTTGAGAAGTTGATGATAGATGGAGGAGTATTGACTAATGTCTTGACTTCTGGTTTTGTAATGAACCGACAACTTGACAAATCCATAATTTGTTAAATGAAAGATCATTGGATTAAAATGACAGGTTTCAACTTCTCATGTGAAACTATTTGTATGTATGAGATTTGATGAGGTAAAAAGCTTGCATTCTAAGGAGAAAGCATATCTCTGTCCTCTGCTTTGCTCAGGCTGATTCTGACGGGGAAGAGAAGGCGGGGGACTCTAGCAGGGAAACACTGGACCAGTCATGTGAGCACGCTAGGGAGCAGCTCACCAACAGCATCAGGCAGCAATGGAGGAAACTGAGGAACCACATGGAGAAACTGGACAGCCAAGGTACATGTAGCACTGTCACATACACTAATATGCTTGATGAGTGACCATGTGGTTCTTTACGCAAGCCATGGAAACAGTATATCGTTATGAGGCTAACGATCTGCTGAAGTCAGACTCTGGACTAATGTATAGCTGATACAGATATACAACATGCCTTAAAGATAATGGAGTATATTGACTCTAAACTGATGTTTTTTTGTTTGCCAAGCATCCCGAGTGCACAATCAACTGGAGGCTAACAAAGAAGTGATACCAAGGGAAACCCACGAGGACGAGATGGAGAGGATGAGGCGTGAAGTGCAGCAGTGCAAAGAATTCATTCACGCACAGCAGCAACTCCTCCAGGTCAGACATGAGACCAAAGATGGTCAGTAGATCCACGCAGCCCTAAATCTCAGGAGGATACTCGCTAAGTGCAAATGAAGATCTGTGATTCCAGTGTAGATCAATGACTCCCGTCTGTTGATGACTAAGACTAAGATGGAAAATTATCTGTCCGTTTCTCCCTCTGCAGCAACAACTCAATACGTCATTTGACGACGAGACTGCAGCTCTTCTTAATGACTGCTACACCCTGGAGGAGAAAGAGCGGCTCAAGGAGGAGTGGAAACTCTTTGAGGAACAGAAGAGGAACTTCGAGAGGGAGAGAAATAACTTCACAGAAGCTGCTATTCGCCTGGGGCGAGAGGTACTGGTGTCTTCTGATGTGTTGCCATATTTATATTCAACAAAAATGGTGTGGGTGTTCTTCTTTTCTTTTTTTTTAAATCTTTGTTGTTTTTTTGTTTAACAGAAAAAGGCCTTTGAGGAGGACCGTGCCTCATTTCTAAAAAATCAATTTTTGAACATGACTCCCTTCACAGACCGTAGGAGATGTTCCTCATCTGACGGTCAAAGTGCCTTATCAATCAGTAAGTCTACATCATTTTTGGTGACATCAATAACAGATCGTTCACTATGTTGAAACTCTGTAGCACAAATAACTTTTCAGGGTTGACTATCTTCTTCTGCTTGAGGGGAAAACATGAGATTTTTCTTGGTGGGGAAAAAATAACGCATCAAATTGCAGATGTCATGGTAGAATGAAATTAAATTACTGAGGAATAATAACAGGAAACATATTCTGGGATTTATTTAATTATTCATATTGAATGGCAACTCTTATGTTGCATAAAATAACGTCTAATTAGATTATCCACTGCATTGTAGGAAGTGAGCCAGAGATGAGGATATCTTCCACAAAAGCTCAGCTGCCCAAATCCTCAACCTACGCTACATTTTCCACTCCGAAAACCACAAAAAGTGCTGCTGTGCCATCCACAACCGAACTTTACCGGACCCTCCGCCTGATACCAGACAGGTTTTATTCAGTTATTGAATTACTATTGTCTATTTTTATGCTGTGCAGGTGTTCTGTGTTATTCTATTATTATACACATTATTATTATTTTTTTTTTTTGCCCTCTCTCTCTCAGTTCCTCCAGACACTCAAATAGAGGCCGCTGGCCGGAATCTAGCAGCATAGAAGACGGGGAAAATCGGGTCAAGTCAAGAAACCGAGTCCGATGTGGAGACTTGAGTATTTTCTCTTTGGGTGAAGATGAGAACAGCCTCACTTGAGGAACATCCAGTGCCTTTTTCCTCCCTGCCCCACAACCTAATAAAGTTCAGCATCAATCCACAGATGACTTCCTATAGCACTGATGAACACTTTTTTTTTTGTTTTTTTGCATTCATTCATTGCTTCGTTATGGACATACACAGATCATTCACCAAAGCTGATCAAACAAGAAAGCACTTTAATGATTCCGCCATTGTAATTTCTTCTTTGTGCAAATGAATCAAAACTGGCATTTTGAGATTATTAAGCTATATTCAGTCAGAAGGTACCAAGTCGTGATTTTTAATATATTAAAGTTAGATTTTTTTTTTCTATATGTCTATTTCTAGATTGAAAGGTTAAGTTGTACTTTTAAATGAGCTTTAATGTTTACATGATATAGATATATAAATTATGAGTATACTTTTACTGGGAGCATGTTGAATAAAACTGACTTGGATAATAATCATTTCATCTTCTCTGCTGGTATAAGAGTACAATAAAGATGTTTTTAATGAAATTGTCTTTTTTCCCCTCTTTAATATGGCGCCCCCTTGTGTATTTAAACGGAAACTGCAGTCTGCGAACAACCGGAATCCGGATGTCATCATCTTTTGCTTTTGTCTCAACATCGAGCCCCAAGAAAAAAAAAGAATATCCCACCCACCGCCCAGCAATTAAAATCTTTTTTTTAAATAACTACACACATCGAGAATGTCGGGTTCCTCTAATATTGTAGCCATGAAAAAAGTCGTACAGCAGCTCCGCTTCGAGGCGAGCATAAACAGAGTGAAGGTAATGTATGACTTCTTTGTTTTTCTGCTAAATCTCGCGTTCATCGAACCGCTAGCTGTGCCAGCGTTAGCCGCCGCTAGTCAACAGGCAAATACCACCATTACAATACCAGGGCGTTGCTACCACAGAGGGGGAAGTGTAAAATGATCCTGTTTTACTCTGGAGATAAAGCACTCAACAGCTGGGGAAAGATGAGATGAAGTCGATACATCTACGTGGTAGTTTAGTGAAGTGGAGTGACATTTTTAGCTAATTTAACCGCCTAAAACAAACTTATTAATCCAATGAACCTATTAACCCACGTTAAGAGGGCAGAGGCCTTTGGTTTTAGTAATTAGCATTTCTAATGTGGGTAATTAAACATTGGAGTTCTATACTTTTTTACACGAATACGTCCGGGAACGCACTGAAAATGAAGTTTGATGCACATAATGTTTTAACCCAGAATATATCGCCATTAGTAATTCAGACAAGGGTCAGTTTAGCAGCACTTAATGCAACACGTTGCTTTTCCTAAGTACCAGAGAACACATACGTTTTAATTAACATAAGTTATTGTGTTCTCTCCCTTCATGGAAAAATAATTTAATATTGTCCTCCAATTGTTCTTTTATTTATATATTTTTTTAACCTTTTCTACACACATCTGTATGTACACGCATCCATTTAGTATGAAGGGCAAACTTTATTTCGCCATTCATTTTTAGATTTGTGTCTTGCTCATGTCTCGTTGGGTAATTTCTGGTTTAGTTGCTTCTCCTGTTAGTACTGTCCCACATCACACATTGTTGTTAATCACTCATCTTGCACAAATAATAAAAAGAAAATCCTTCATAGTTCCTTGTAATAGAAGGAAATATTGCTTTTGGATGTCCGTAAGATGCCTCTGGACTAAGTCTTGTTGTATTTGTCTCCAGGTCTCTCAGGCAGCTGCAGACCTTCAACAGTTCTGCATGCAAAATGCTTTGCAAGACCCTCTGCTCACCGGTGTGTCCTCCAGCACCAACCCTTTCAGGCCACAAAAGGTCTGCTCCTTCTTGTGAAACCACTTCATTTGATTGGTGAGTCAGACAAACAAACGCATGTGCACATTCAAAACAATTAATTGGTGTTTTTAATCATTTTTGGAAAGGTTTACCAATGTCTGAAGACTAGCTGAAGTGTGTTTATGTTTTATCAAAAGTATTTTAATTAAGGCATAAGATTTCATAAGGGTGCCTTGGTGTGATTGTAAAAATACAGGATTAATGAGTCTTTATAGTGAAAGTGAAACAAAGACATTATTCATTCAGAACTTATGCTCAGTAGGCGTATGGAAGGGAGAGATGCCATCGCCCTTGTTAGCAAAATGACTAAAATCCATCTCCCCACTCTGTCCCCTAGTGGCAGAGGAGTTGCAAATATGTTGGTCTAATCTGCTCGAGTCATTGATCCTTCATCTGACTGAGGTTTCTGCAAGTTAGAATCTATGTCTCCAATATATCAGCAGCCTAACTGTGCTGTGTATTAATAAATCCATGGTGCTGTCTGTAGTGCTGAAGTAGCAGATGCATTTGTATTTGTGCCTTTTTCTCTCAGATTCGCCCTTCTGTCAGTTTTATCCTAGAGCTGTAATATTCTATTCTAAAATATATACTATAAATACTTAATTCTACACTTGTTGATATACAGTGTAGTGTCACCTTCAAATGACAAGTAGAAAGGTGTCACAGGGGAGCGAGAGGATTATAGACACACGACTGTCTGTTGTACACTTTTAATATTCTAATGATCATTCTGTAGCTGCTGAAAATATACCCCAGGTCAAGCCAGTTCTGTATTTAAATATTTGAGAGTAGAGCTGTCTACAGATATAGTTTTTACTATATGTTTTGAAACATAAGAATTATTAGAATGTTTTATGTTCAGTGAAAGAATAGACTTTAATGAATTTAGCATATTAGCAGGTATTTTTATCCAACATATAACACCAAGAATTAGGTTAGGCCTATATACCAGTCCTGCAGTCCTACTCACCTCCTGGCTATGTCTAATCTATTTTCTAATTTAGTCTCTTTTTCTATTCTCTTGTTCCGCAGGCCTTCATTTTGATGCTACAGGGAAAAGTTGACCTCAACACTGCTCCTCATGCCAAGCCATTATACTGCCACGGGATATGAGTGTAGAACGCATTGGAATCATGTCGGGAAGATGACCATCTATTTTCAGCCACAGTAGAAAAAGGAGACAGTTTTATTTTTCATGGCACAGTGTGATTTTTGAGTAAATTATTGTGCCTTTTCTAATTGTTCTATTTTAGTCATCACTGTTCTGGACTTTTTTGTATTTAATGAATAAAAAAAAACATTCTTTATTACTTCAATGTTTTGAGTTGTTTCTGTTTTATGGTTGTTTGACAGCATGACATTTGAATAATAATACATACATGACACTTTTTCTGAATGAAGCTTTCGTATTTTGGTCTCCATCATTTAATTTGAAACTTCATTATGAATGTTCCCATGGTCAGTATGAACAGGAGGAATAATTATGGTTAGGGAAAAAATGTTTCAATGTTCATTTCATCTCATCTCCCATACAAAACTACTCTAATAGTGAACCTGTCTTTAAATTTCTTTTCACCACATGTGATAATGACTAAATAGTCATTTTATCTATATATTAATAATATATACATAAAATAGATAATAAATATTGGAATAGTGAGGTATTTGTAACCAATAATACCCAGATAAGCACCAGTGAACAATCAAGTAGTTATATCCAGTGCTGGATATGGTAGTCAGATCCTTTACCTTAATAAATGTAGAAATACTGCTGTCAAAAAAGTACTCTTAAGTAAAAATCCTTAATTGAAATTTTACTTAAGTAAAGATACTCACTATGCAGACTGTTACATTATTGTATATTATACTACTTGGTTTAATCACTAAATACACATGAGAGCATTTTAATATTTTATTTTTTAGCAATGTAGAGCCAACTTAAGATACTTATAGATAACAGTACTGCATCATAATATTAAGTATTGTTTACACAGTGCATTGCAGATTTCAAATAAAATTGTAACATTTTAATAGAATATAGATAATATAATCCTAAAGTATATTTTTATTTATTTTATTTAACAGCTTTATTAAATAAAGCTGTTAAATGTAGTGAAGTAGAAACAACAATTATTTCCTTCTAACATGTAGTTGAGTGGAAAGTTAAAGTAGCATCAGATGTAAATACGCAGGTAAAATATAAGTACTTGAATAAATGTACTTAAGTTACTTTCCACCACTGGTTATGTCACGTGACTCTCTGGACACGCGGTCTCGCAGCGCCACCCACTGGCGCGATCAAGCTAAACCGGCTTGTTCGAAATCTCGCGAGACGCGAGCTGACGGGATGTCAAAAGAAATAAAGCAACACAATAACCGTTGAACAGCACTGATAACGACCACCTCCATGAACTCCAGGCGACTGAACCCGGGTCTGTCCGCCTTTTCCTGCTCCGTCAGCGGTTTACAACAGTGACTCGTACCGTAAACGCTGCTCGACCAGCCGAATGAAACCGTCCACGGTGCTGCCCGCCGGTTTGAAACATGAATCATGGGACGGCGTTGCTGTGGAAACGACGGTAACTCGCTTCCTTAAACTAGCATGTTAGCTCCAGGTAAACAAGCAGCGTTGGTTTCTGTCACAATATTCGGCTGTCACAATAACGAGCTGCATGCTAGCTTGATATTTCACTTGTTTTGACGTGATGATTCTCATTGAAAACTGCTCAGTAATCTGAAGGGCGAGTGCTGACAGTGTTTACCCGGCTCCACACCATGCTGATGCTGCAGGATGGCTCTCTGCAGCTCCTTTGCCTCACAGCCAGCAGTGGGCTTCCTCTTTTCACAAGGGGGGCCTCCAAACAGCTCCCCTTCTCCGTCATCGGCTCCCTCAACGGGGTCCACATGTTCGGAGGGGGTCAGGGAGCGGTGCTGTCCTGCTGTGAAACTGAAGGTGGGGGGAAAGTGGTGTGGAGGGTTTTCCAAGACAGTGTGATGCTCATCGTGGTGAGTGGAGGAGGTGGACAAGGCAATGCGGGTGGCAAAGAGGAGGAGGTCCGCCTCCAGCGTCTGTTGGAGAATGTGTGGAACTGCATGGTGCTGGTGCTGGGACAGGACGAGTTGGCCAACATGAGGAACGTGGAGCGCCTCAAGAGGGACCTGCGCTCCTGCTTTAGCCTCATCGACCAGCTGTTGGAGGACAGGCAAGAGGGCATCATGGGTAACCTAACACACTGCGCCGACTGCCTGCTGCCCCCAAACCCTGCTGTTCTTCAAGAGGCCGTGGACGGCTTCACGCAGGCCGCAGACAGCGAGTTCGGTTGCCTTGTAGTCCACGGGCGGGTGGCAGCGGCCACGGAGAAGTGGTGGCGCCTGGCACCACAGGAGCTGGTGCTGCTCTCTGCCTTGATGAGGGCCCTTTCAGCATCCGGGTCAGCCTCATGTGACTACCCGGTCTTCCTCCCTCAGAGCAGCCCCACTGTGGCCCACCGTCTGCTCCGCTTCCAGCTGCTCCCGGGGGCGGACGTGTGCGTGCTGTGCGGCCCGACGCCTTCCCTGCACGGCGCCGAGAGTGGGCTGCTGGGCCGCTTCTGGTCACCTCTAGTGGAGACCTTGAGGGACTGCTTGGCTGTTGGAGAGCGCTGCCTGCCTGGATCCGTATCCCTCCGCCCTGACGTGTTGGCACTTCTCCTCATCAACCGTGAAACACGGCGCTCCGTGTCCTGTGTGCGGACTCTCACTAATCACCCGCCGGGTGACCCTCCGTTGCCCTCCAAGGCACGCTGCTGGGAGCTGCTGAAGCTCTTCTACATCTTCGGTACGACACGCTACTTCTGCCAGGAGGAGGCGACGTGTGTCTCTCCAGAGGAGAGGACTCAGAGGGGCACCGTGGAGGACTTTGTCCTTGGATTCTCTCACCAGCCACTACAGTGCTATTTAGTTACAGAAGAGTGTAAAAGCTACGGACTGCAGACGCCACAACACCAGCTCTTCCTGCTCATCCCGCTGTCGGTGCCCACGTTTGCACTGCGTACAGTGGCGACTCAGACTCTCTCTGACGTCACTGCAGCCACCACACTCTAATTATCACCTTTACATGACAGCAAATATAATGTGCATTCACCACTGACGTTTTGATCCCTTCTTCAATGATAACTGCAATAATAATAATAATAATTACTGTTGACAAAACAATCACGGAGCAGAGAATTCGTTTTCCATCTGTCCAGTTTTTGTAAAGACAACAAAACGCTGCAACTAATGACTACTTTCATTATTGATTAACCTGATGAATATTCTTTTGACATTTAGAATGATATGCCTTAAATAATAATAAAAAAATAAATACCTGCTGTACACTTAATTGATTAGTTTTTGGTCTATCAAAATGTAATGACCTGGTAAAAAAATGTTGACTATTACTTTTTTTTTTCTCACCCAGGGTCCACAATCAGATTTTTTCCTTTTTTTTTTTAATGACTCAAAATGACTAAACGATTATCACAATAGTTGACAATTACTTTGATAGTTGGCAACGAATTCATTGATTGACTAATTGTTGCAGCTGTAAATCAATGACTTATGAACCACTACTGATGGTCTCAATGCATTTTATTTCAAGAGTTTAATGCTGATGAAAATATGAACAGTGAAAGTGTTCAGCTTTTTTATTTGAAGGATGTGTCGAATTACACTGTTGGCCTATACTCATGTGAAAATATTACACTGGGATCAAGATGTGCCTGCTGATCGTTGTTTTGACATTTTACATTTGCCTTCAAAAAACGATTTAAAAACTACTAGTTGTATGCTTTCTGTAGATCTTTATAAAATTGATTTTATATAAAGAGACTTTAATATTAAATACATTTTAAGCAGTATGAAATGAGTGGTAATAACGTGTTTTTCACTTCTCAAACTTGTTCCTGCTGTGATACAAGGACGGCCGACATGATGGTTACAATAAAGCAATGCTGATTTCTCATAGTTCATAAATCAGATGCTGAAAAACTCATCAGCATTACAAACCTGATGAGAGAATGTGAGGTTGCCTACAAATATGCAAGAAACAACCTTTGCATTCTGTGAATTGACGAAACTCCCTGTATGCCGCATCATTTAATGCTATAATAATGGTGCCACATAGTGACTATTGACAAAACAGACGCACCATTATTGACACACCATTATTGAATGAATACTTCAAGTCCTGATAATTGTAGTGTTTTGTGTGGTTTGTGACTGCACTGGTAATTTCCAGTATTAAGCTTTTCACTTTTCTTTTATCGAAAGTTACATCAAGGACTGGTGTCATGTTGCTGAATAAATTATAATCATAGTTCATCATCAGATGCTTTGCTCTTCATGCAGGTAAAGTGGCAGAGAACAGTTGGCATGGCCTCACTGTACCATCCCAACATAACCAGGAGAATGTGTCAGTAGGCCTGACCTCATTCCCTCCTCATTAAAATCTATCTCCTTCCATTAAGAAGGTCCTAGACCTTGTAGAAGGTCCTAGACCTTCTTATTACAGATTTCATCAAGGGAATTTCCAATAAAGGTCCTATAATGTAGAAAGGGTGATTTTAACACTGTCACTGCCCAACCCTTCAAATCACAGCTTTTCAAAGCAGCCAATCAGAGGAGAGGCTCATTAATATTAATGAACAGACTCGAAACCAACCTAGAACTCCAGAGATTCTAGTAAAACTATTTTGAGAACATGTCGTTATCCATACTTAGAAACAGAGATAAACTTAGGGATCTCAAAATGTCAAATAAAACCCAGAAAACAAGACTGAACATCATAAGACCTTTAAACCTCCCCTGTAAGACTGACGGAAACCTCAGTGCACCCAAGGGTCCAAATAGGAGGAGCGTTCATCATTATTTCGCATAACTGCATGGTGCAGAGACCGGACTTTAGCTGGAAGCTGCGCCCGGTTCGCTGGTCGTTTCCACCCGAGTCGGCGCAAAGCTTTTTAGGCTCAGTAACCGGAGAATCGACCGACCGGCCGACCGACAGCCAGCCCCACGGTGCGTAGGGTCACGGATAAGAGGTGGGATAAATGAGCCTTAAGGCGCAGCCACACAAAGGGGCTGGCTGTAGTGTTGCCATGTGTGCAGGCTGCATACCCCCCTCCCCAACTAATTACACTCAAATGCTTTAGAGTATGTGGATGCTGGCAGCGAGCATCCTGGGATTTTATCACTTTTTTTCGGAAGCCCCATGATCACTATCCAGTCGTATCGGTCCAAAGGTCTGAGCGCGTGCTGTTTTTTTTAGGAGCGCGGCGGCGGCGGCGGCACCAACTTTAGTTCTCGCTCCTCCCGAGTGAAGCAACAGGCGCGTTGCACCGCAGAGGCTTGTTAAAACTTACCCAACTTCTCTTTAAAAAAGAAACAAAAAAACATGTCAGCCACACGGATGCAGCTGCTGTCACCCAGACACGTCCGGCTGTTAAGCCGCGGGCGAAGCGAGTTGTTAGCCGTTAGCAGCGGAGCGCAGTCCGGTGGTCCCGGTGGTCCCGGCGGCAGGGTCCGAGCACTGACCTCTCCCCCTCTGTCCTCCTCCTCTCCCGGCAGAGCCCTGTCGAGTCTGAGCGCCACGCGACGCGGGCTCCCCAAGGAGAAGATGTCCGAGAACGGTGTGGCGTCCTCCCGGGCCAAGGTGCTGACCCTGGACACCATGAACCCCACGGTGAAGAAGGTGGAGTACGCCGTGCGGGGGCCCATCGTGCAGCGGGCGGTGGAGCTGGAGCGGGAGCTGTCAGAGGTCGGTGCTGCAGCAACATCTCTGCTGCATCAGTTCTAGCTGAGCTGGTGGACACACACTTTCACTTTAAATCAGTACATTTACTCAAGTACTGTAGTTTAAAAAAAAATGTACTTGCACTCCACCACATTTCAGAAGGATATATTGTTAACTCCACTACATCATTTGCCATTTATACTAACTTTTCAGGTTGAGATTTTTTTTAATATATCGTATTCAATATTGTAACTGTCTTTTAAAAAGAAATCTTTAAAAAAAGTTGATCATTATTAATAATACATATTCATATTATGAGGCAGCATTAGTAACCTGCAGCAATGCTCTTACATGTATTTGTTACTGATTAAAACAATTAAACAATGACTACGCTCTAAATGGAGCTGCATAACAAGTATTTTTTTATACTTTACACACATTTCTGTAATTATAATTCTGCAGTTTTACTTGAGTAACATTTTGAATCCAGGACCTTTTCTTATAAAGTAGTCTTTTTAGACTACAGTATTTGGATTTTTTTCGGAATACTTCTTCCGACACTGCACATCTCTCATCTGTGCATTTAAAAATATTTTTTTTATAGTGCACATTTTCTCTTTTCATGACCTCAGCCCATTACAGGCTCATTATCTGGGATTATGGGCAGAAAAACTGTACTTTTTTCTGTCAGCCAGTTTACCCGATGTAGTACTCCGCACAAGACAGGATGAGATAAAACTTTATTGATCCCCCAGAGGAGAAATTCAGTGTCACAGCAGCAGGGATTTACAACGAGATAAAAAACTGATAAGGTGCATAGCGGTATACTGTAACCAAATCATAATTTATCTTAATTGTGTTCTGTGTTTCTATTATATTACAAGTAGAAATTTAGACAATTATGCTTATATCTGTCTAAACTTACAATTATATATTAGACTCTATCAACTTCTTAATGGCAGGGTGCAGACCTGACTTCTGTTTCTGGTTTACTGTTGTATCTTTCCTTTTAGACTGTCATCTAAACTTAAGCCTATCCCAAAAGAAAAACATGCTGGCTTCACCGGTGCCCTCTTGTCAAAGTCCATGGGTTAATTAATAATTTCGTGAGGCTGCTCGTTGTCACATATTTTGTAGACCGGTATGATCTTGATGATGTGTTGTACCCTCCAGTTTCACCAGCTGGTGTTCTATTCTGCAATATTATTATCTACAGTAACTATTAAGCCACTCATTGTTGTCTCTTGTCTTTTTCCTCCCTCTTCTATTTTTTTTAACAGTTGTTTATGAAGAGGTGAAAGTCCATAGTTTAAGCAGATTTGTCATATCTCTCCTGCTTATGTGCCTCGTTGTCTTACCCCCTACTGATGCACATATATCTGTCATCTAACTTCACATCCTACAGTCCGAAAATTTCTAATTTGCTGACCACCATTATAAGGTTTAAACAAGCATAGACTATAATCTTTGCAAATCTATGAAATAATATCTACAGAAACCTTTAATGCATGGTAGAAATGTATTTTTTCCCCATCCAAGATATCAAATGCCCTTTTTTATCTTATCAGCACTATGACTGAACCTGTTAATTTCTCTCTATATTAAAAGCACATGTCCAGTCCCTTCCTCTTGCACTTTTTATGGTGATGTGGCAACCAGCTGTTAGTGTGCGGAGTGCAGTCTGGTGTGAACACTGTCCTCTCTTGAGTGCTTTGCTCAGGAAGGGATAAATATGCAAACAGGTTCCTGCACAGGTACATACATGGGCCAGCGGGGAGTGTAATGACCATAATGAAGTGCTGACCTTTTAAACCAGATGGCTCAATGGAACCAAAAGTTTCTTCTCTCCCCTGTTTGCTCTGACAGATGCTCATCTGCCGCGGATCCCCTCTCTCCACAGGACACTTATTTTCTTCTCAGTCCTACAAGAGTTTGATCAGGCGTTATTAAATCTATATTTAGATGTTCAAAGAGCAGAAGGATTTGTGGCCCAGCCGAAATATCGAGGGGCGACATATGATGGATAATGAGCTTTTTATGCATCATTCCACCCAGAACAGGGGGAAGTGCTGTGATTTAGTCTTTTAGTAATTGCAGACTATACTGCTTCCAGTATTTTTATTAGCACAATAAGCAGCCAGGAGGCAGAACTGTGCCCCAAGTATCCTCCCAGCTTACTCAACAGTTTTTTTTTGTTTCTTTTTTTTCTGAAACGCATACCTGTGAAGACTTTTAAAAAGTTGCTCTATCAAAGCACATCCCCCCTTCATTTTACAAGCTCTCACTTTTCAAGCTTTGGCTTGAAGTCAGAGTGGTGTTGGATTACTTTGGGAAGAAGGTGAAAGAGATACTCTGACCTCCCTTACTCCTGTTTCCTACACACTTTTTTTTGGGAACTGACCCCTTTGCTTTTCAATCCTTCCCCTCCCTGATACTAACGACATGTTAGTGGTTAAAGGCGATGGGGAATAGAAACAAGACTGACTTTGAGCCAAGCCACTGCAGCAGTTTGCAAGTCCACAGATAAAGGCTGCACATGCACTTATTACATTGCGGCCTTTGTTTTGCCCTAATGAGCAGCTCACTGATGGTGAATGAGGGACCTTTTTGAAATATTTTCCAAAGCCTGCACAGTCGCTATGGGGACAGCCGCACAAAGCTGGTTTTGTTAAGTCTTTTATGCATAATCTGACAACAAGAAAAGAGAAAAAGCAAACCTCTGAAAATGCTTCCCTCAGTGTTGGATTTATTTGGCACCAATTACTGAAGAGTAAATGGAGCATGACTGAAATGTAGAAAGCATTGACACTTCAGTTACATGCGGTCAATGCAATATTTCATTTTCTTATCTTATTATATTGTCTGACTAGGTCATTAATGAAATGCGATTCCACTGTGAAGCCTTGGCAGTACAAAAGAAACTCTGCTGGAACTTCAGCATTGTTGGCTGGACTGTTTTATCAGCTATGAAGGACAAAACGCCACGGACGCTTTGACTCGGTTCTCAGGAGCAGAGGTCACATGCACCCCATCAGGAGAGGGCGGCACTTATTGACCCTGGGGTGGAATTTACCCGGAATATTTTCATTGGTCCGGACTGAGCGACGCCTCCGATCTGTGACCAATGGCAGGACAAGAGGCTCAAATTTCCTAAAATCTGAGTCAGGGTGAAGAATTCATAACAAACGGGCTGTTTAGATTTGACGGGTGCTGATGTGTTGAGCCGCCGTACGCGGCTCCTCTGCATTGTCACGCTGGGTCCAACATCTGGTGTTAACCGCATGTGTGCGTCTGAGCTTGTGTTTGTGCACGTGTCTGCCTGTTTGTACCATGTCAGTGGTCTCGGCTGCTCAGATTATCTTTCGGAAACTTTATAAGCATTGGCCCGGAGAACAGTAAATGTATCCCTCTGGTTTGGTAATAAATTTTCCTTCTGTTTGACATTCTGCTTACTTCTGCCTTGTGGTCATGAATCCAGATCATGTGCTCTGACGGAGGTAAAAAGCTTCTGTGCGGTGTTTGTTTATGTGTCTGAAGGTTAATGGTATCGCAGAGATTGAGGCCAGTTGCACAGGTTGAAACTTTATTCCCACGGTTTGTTTGTAGGTTTTTACCAAATGTTTTTTGTGCATAGTGCAGTGTAAACTTGGTAATGACAATTCTGATTCATTCAGAGGCTTCTGATGAAATTCCACAAGTCAGATGTTCTAGATCTAAATTAAATTCTCCAAAATAAAACACATTTTTTTCAGTAGAGAATTGTAATTCAGTTTATATTGTGAGGGAGACACAGTACTGTATCTTAGAGAGGAAACAGCTGACATTGACATAACGTTCCTGTTATAATAATGCTGAATCAGAGTTGAGTGACTTCTGGGGTTCATGTGGTTACCAAGAACAATGGTTCTCACATGTGTAGTGTATGAAACAGCCACGCACTCTCTCATTGTCTTACTTACCGATGGAATTCCAGTGAAACTACGTGATTCCCCTTTTTGCCGGAGACCCCACGGAGACCCCTCAAGAACCCCCAGGGAGGTCCCTGGACCTCACTTTGAGAACCACTTACCCAGAAGTTCCAAACTGGTAAATTTAATCAGAAGCCTCTCAATAAAACATACCCGTAGGAGTTGTTTTTGAAAACACTTCTGTTCACATTTTTCACAATTTTTGTAAAACATTTTTTAAGACATTACTGCCACCAATTGTCAATCAGTGGAGTAGAATATAAATATTAGCAAGATGGTATGTCATGCTACATGTGACCATGCAATATCCTAAAATATTGGCACATATGCCATTGTCTTAATCAAACGTGAAAAATTCTATCACAAGTAAGTAGGGCAGCAACTAATGACTATTTTGATAGTCAATCTATTGATTAATGAAACAATCAATTAGTGGTTTGATTCATAAAATGATGTAAAATGTTAATCACGGTTTCCCAATGCTGGGAAAATGTCTTTTTTTGTCCAGACAGTCCACAACTCATGAGTCATGAGTTTATTATTATAGAAACCAGAAAAATAACCAACCAAAACCAAATTTGAGAAGCTGGAAGCAGAGAATTTGTACATTCTTCTTAAAAATGACTAAAATCATTTAAACAAAATAGATTGCGATTAATGTAATAGTTGACAACTAATTGATTAAGCGACTAATCACTGCAACTCTACAAGTAAGTAAAGTAAGTAAACTACCTTACTAATCATAATAATAATAATAATCATTTTACTTAATTTACTAGAAAAGTTAGAATTTACTTTTTTCTGTATTATACCTGTACATGTATATTAATGCAGGCCATGAAACAGAAATGTTACAAGAGGGTTTTAAAACAAATCTTCATATTTTTTACATATTTGATATAAAAAGAAAAACAATTTGGCAAATACCAAGAGATGAATGAACAATTATCACAGGGGGATAAAAACTGAGGAAAGGCATTTTTTAATTTCATGGAGCCTTTAATTCTTTTATTCTCCAGACTACACGTTGATGTGGCACTTTTGCTTTAAGCCTATATTTTGCCCTGTTATTCCAAATTTGAGACAGGCCACAACCTTATGAATGGACAGTATAGCAAATAGTGGACTGAGCAGTGCACAGAGGTCATTAGTTCACTGCAGCCAACGGCCAATATAATCCGTCCAAGTCCAGCAAGTTGATTTTGAGCAAACAGCTGAACCCGTGGCACAACAGCTGTTGGGCTTTCAGCCTCTTGTGACTGAAATATTTATGGAGAAGTTATGCACGTGTTTAACCCTGTATGAACTGAAGGACCGACGTTAACGTGGTATAGGTGCAGTTAAATTTTAAATTCTTTTATTTCCCCAAATGTTCCATTGAGGCTACAGGAACCTAACCACCATATCTTTACTTTGTGTCCTGCAGGGAATGAAGAAGCCTTTTGCTGAGGTCATAAAAGCCAACATCGGGGACGCACACGCTATGGGCCAGCAGCCGATCACTTTCTTCAGACAGGTTGGTCCCTAAGCCCTTCCCCCGACCTCTCGTCTAAATATAGCACCTCCCCTCTGACGTCTGCGGGTTAAGAATCTGATTTCTTCCTCCCTAAATAAGTTGAGGTTAATCAGTTTCAGGAGTCTTAGTCCGGAGTCCGTGCAGGGTTGTGTATAATCTCCCATTCACCCTTTATACTCCCACCTCTCATTGTTTCAAGGTCTTAGCCCTCTGTTCCTACCCGGAGCTGCTGAATGACAGCACATTCCCGGAGGATGCTAAAAGTAGAGCACGTCGCATTCTGCAGTCCTGCAGCGGGAACAGTATAGGTGTGTATGAGTGTGTTTGCTTTCCCGTGCAAGCACAGCAAGCTTTATGCAACTCCCAGTGCTAATTAACACCTTTTTTTTTTCGTCCTTTTTTATTACGCTCCTTCTGGCGTTCCATTGCTGCGTGTTAAAAGTTGTCATAGCAACTTCTATTGTTTCACTGCGAATCTTCCCACAGGTTCCTACAGTGCCAGCCAGGGCATAGACTCGGTGCGTCAGGACGTGGCCCGCTACATTGAGCGACGGGATGGCGGCGTGCCCTGTGACCCAGACAACATTTACCTCACCACAGGGGCCAGCGATGGCATTATGGTACCAAACGCCGCCCAGTTTGACTTTGTGTCTATATCGTACTTTTTCCTACGGTCGTATGTCTTGATCACTTTGAACTAAATCCCTTTACAACATTGAACTGACAAAATAAGACATATTTCAAAGTGAAGCCTTCCATCAAAGCATTTTTTGACACCGATGCCCCCTTTTTCTTTTTTAATCCATGCTGAGCAATATGTCTCAAGGGTTAGCGATGTGGATGTATTGCTGTGAAATATTGTACAGACATCCACGGTGCCCAAAGGATGAATCGTAATGACTTGGGTGATCTTCTGACTTTTCCTCCAGTGTCACTATAATGTTCACATTTGTGACATTTAGCCAAATCCATTGCCCTAAAATTTTGGACAGACATTCATGTCTTCAACAGAATGAATTATATTAGTCTAACTTTTCACCAAGGGCCACCATCAGTTTTTTTTATTACTATTTAGTTCATGGTCAACAAAAGTATCATTTCCACCAAACTCTGCTGTACTTTGTGTTTAGTGAATATGGCAAACATTACACCTGAATGGTAGCATTGTCATTGTGAGCATGCTATTGTTAGTATTTAGGTCAAAGCACCACTGTGCCTAACACTGCCTCACAGTGCTTCTAGCATTGCTGTGGCCTATTAGTCTTGTTAAAGTATACGTCATACAAGCAGAGACTAGAAGGAAAACAAATATGCTTGATACTTGAGAGCAAAAAAAAAAAAAAATAGAATGCACCAGCTTTAAAGATAAATGTGTTCCAGTTAAAAAATAGAGCTCTGATAAAGGCTTCATGCCAAAGTAGTGATGCAGAGCACCTGAATGAAATTCAGTGCAGGAAAAGTTCCAATCTTATACTCATGTTTCTATGCATGTAAATTGGCCGGTGGACACTATATATGATTCATCACATACAGTGAACACATTTGACTTGTCTTCTCACTGTTCTTATCTCAGATGTCCTTTTTTTGACCTTCCCTCTCTGCACTCTTAGACCATGCTGAAGCTGTTGGTCTGTGGCGAGGGCGCAACCCGCACTGGCGTCATGATCTCCATACCTCAGTATCCCCTGTACTCGGCGGCGCTGGCTGAGCTGGGCGCGGTGCAGATCAACTACTACCTGAACGAGGAGAAGTGCTGGAGCCTGGACCTCAGCGAGGTGCAGCGTGCTGTGGACGAGGCCCGACGCCACTGCAACCCCCGGGCCCTGTGCATCATCAACCCTGGAAACCCCACCGGTAAAAAAAACCTGCAGTTAGATTGGACACCAATACGACACCTTACAACAGTAAAAAAGCACTTTTTAATAAAGATGATGAATGGTTCCTATGTTAAACCATCCACTTCAGCATAGATAAATATGCAGTGTTAATATCAGAAAAGAAGAAAAGACAATATTTTTCATTCATTTGAGGTCTCAAATCAAGTTTCAGGTCTGTTCACAATATTTCATATATGAAAAGGAAATTTTCCTGATGGTTAAAGGGATAGTTCAAGATTTTAGAAAATTCACCCATTATTATGATTCCCATAGTCACAGCAATAGGTACTTTACCGTTTTTTTGTCAATACTTAGCTTCCAAGACCAGCAAAGGAGAGCCACAAG
Organism: Lepturacanthus savala; assembly: GCA_030544235.1. NCBI lineage: Eukaryota > Metazoa > Chordata > Actinopteri > Scombriformes > Trichiuridae > Lepturacanthus > Lepturacanthus savala. The sequence goes on from CM060461.1 coordinate 10,833,542, forward strand.
CTGTTCAGCTACTACTGTGGCTAATGGTATTTTTGGTTTCCCTCATCAAACTCCAACTCCTACCAAAAGCTGGTGGGCGAGTTTTGACCTGCACATTCACCACGCTATGAAACAATAACTGTAACATGGAACAAATACTCAGAACTACTTTCTTCAGTAAGGCACTGGGCAGAGAGTGACACAGCATGGGCACCTCAGGCAGCGCTGGCGATGCCATGCTTGATTAGTTGAAAGAAGTAGCTGCACTAAACATGCAGAACAGTGTCTGGAGTGTGAAGTACGGCTTTACATTCACCTAATAACGTTCCGTCTCATAGCTTAGTAAATGTGCAAGTCACAACTTGTTCACCACAGTGTTTGGGAGTTTCTAGATTTTGTATTATTTTGTTAATGTTGCAGGCTAATACCAATAGCCCTGAAGTAGTAGCTGAGCAGTTTGTGGCTCTGCTGGCTCTGACCTGGAAATAGCTTGTATAGACAAAAAAAGGTTAAGCCCCTAATGCTATGAGTATGGGAATCGTGTTATCATGAGTTCATTTTCAAGAATTTGGAACTTTCCTTTTAATTTATGCATGCGGACGTTCCATCTTTTTGTTCTAATTTATATGTGGGATATGTTGTAATGACTTTTGATCGTGTTCCCCTTAATGTTATGTAAGTTAACATTTGAGTCCCAAAATTCATTCTTTGACTGTGGACACAGTAGATTGATTGTCTAAGTCCAATACTTGTTTTTCCAGAGCTTTCAGCAGCATCTTTTGTTTTCCTCAGTGCATGAAGTGTGTGCGGTTTTCAGGAATGTTGATGTGACAGCTGAACTAACTCCCATCTGCTGAGGAACACTGCAAGATATGTTTTAAAGCTTCAGGAAAAAAAATGTGTGGGAGTGAACCTTGAAACATCTCTTTGTTATTTTTGTCCCTGAGGATTTGGCCTCCTGGGAGCTCTCTGGGGTTATTTGGGGGTATTCTTGCTTTTTATTCTACAGTTTCACAGAGATAGACTGAGTAAAACACACAGAGACGGGGGTATGATCCGCAACACACGGCCCACCAATACACCCTGGGATTAAGTTATTTGATTTAAATCCTCTCCTCCTGGGAGTCGTCGTGTAACCACACATTTCATGCACTGCTCGAAGAAAAGTCACTAGATGGCAGCAAAACAACGCAACCAGTCTGGAGCCTTTACCCCGAAAATAACAAGCCTCCCTCTCTTTCACAGGTCAGGTCCAGAGCAGGCAGTGCATCGAGGACATAATCCGATTTGCAGCAAAGGAACGTCTGTTCCTCATGGCTGATGAGGTAATGTCTCTGCATCAATTTTAACATCTTCCTGCTTTATTGTATTGTGTAATTGCATGTGTGATTCGGTCCTCATCTTCTTCCAGGTGTACCAGGACAACGTGTATGCTGACCGCTGCGAGTTCCACTCCTTTAAGAAGGTGCTGTTTGAGTTGGGACCAGAGTACTCGAGCACAGTGGAACTGGTGTCCTTCCACTCCACCTCAAAGTGTTACATGGGAGAGTGAGTCCTCATTTTCACGCTCGGATACGTCCGTCACATCACGACAACTTGCTCCGTATGGTTAGTTTAACCTGCCCAAACCATCCCATCACATCCTATTTGTTTCATTTCTCCCTCTTCAGGTGCGGATTCCGTGGAGGCTACATGGAGATCATCAACATGGACGACGAGGTGAAGGCCCAGCTGACCAAGCTGGTGTCGGTCCGCCTGTGTCCACCTGTTCCTGGACAGGCTCTGATGGATCTGGTGGTCAACCCCCCACAGCCCGGGGAGCCCTCGTACAACAACTTCATCAAGGTACGCTGTCCAAATCTCACAAACCTCTTTATTTAGAGCAGGACGGGACAACTAATCAATACAGCGATGCATCCCGACATGATCGCCCCGACGTTTTCACTGACCTCAATATCATCACTTTCTCTCTCACAATATGTGTATAGTCCATTGCTGTGGATAATGGATTTCAGCATGTCATTTTTTTTATGTTAAAATTTGAATGGCATCACAGATGTTGCCAGTGTTTCCTGATTCTCGTAACATTGGTACAAGAATCCTCAGCAAAAGTGAAAATATCTTGTTTTGGGGCAATTAGTCCAATACTGAGTAGAATTATCTTATTGGACTGGCAGATAATTTAGCTTATTTTATTTTTTTGTCTGCTTTGGGTTCATCTTTTTTAGGGAAAACTAAACGTTTTCTTAAAAAAAGATAAAATTACTAAAATCAAGAAAAAAAAAAACTTAAGTGGAAAATATCTGCCAGTGCAATAAGAATTCTACTCAGTATAGGACTATTTGTACCAAAAATTAGATATTTTCTTGATTTTAGTCAATTTAACCTTATTTTTAAGAAAAAGACCAAATTAACCCAAATCATTAAAAACTTAAAATAAGCTAAATGATCTACTCAGTATTGGGCTGATTGTACCAAAAACAATATATTTTCATTTGTTAAGATTTCAGTTTTTGCAGTGTAAGTTTTTTGAAGCACTTTCTTTTCTTCCTCTCTGACATCCAGGAGCGCACAGCCACCCTCGGTGCCTTAGCAGAGAAGGCCACGCTTACAGAGCAGGTTCTCAACACGGTGCCCGGCATCAGCTGCAACCCAGTGCAGGGCGCCATGTACTCCTTCCCTCGCATCGCTATCCCTGATAAGGCTGTCAGAGAGGCCACGGTCAGTCCTTAACCCACACTTGTAAATGCTTGTTTAATGATTCCGACTGTATTGTCCCTTCAAGGAAATTACATCGAGAGAGGTGGATAAAAAAAGAGGAATTATAATAGAGGACAGGATGTCTCAACACTCCCGCACAAATTATCCGGTCCACTGATTATTATCTGAGGTCCAATATTTTACTCTTTTCCTGGGTTTAGTTTGAAGTTGTGACATTTCTAACAATATATATTCATGGTTTGAAGTGTCAAGCTTTTTCTCTGGAGCTCTAAGAAGAACAGCATGTTTTGTGTCTCTCTCATTAATATTAAAGAGTGATTGGGTGATTTCAATGGCTGTGATTGAGAGGGGGGTGTTATGTAGTTACTGTACAGTTGTGACATCACAACTTCATAGAAGTCCTGACACTTTTGTTTTGGAGCGCAGTGTCTGAATACAGTCATGTGAGTGTGACAGTATTTATAGAAAAAAAGCAAACAAATAACTATTTACAATCTATAGCACAGTTCATTCTTTAACATAATAATATGTAGCACCTGCCTTTTTATAATCAAAAGGCATTTAAAACCTCCCTTTCTATATGATGAGGCCTTTAAATACTTATGGAAAGATCTAAGACATGATTACACATGCTGGATTAAATAACTCTTTATCCAGGTTCAGTGCACTGTGCCTCCACCACCTTGTTTGCTAAAGAGAACAAATGATTTCCAATAGCTTGTGCTTCATTTCTGTCCCGAGGGTGACTGCTCACTTAGAATTTCAGCGAGGGCGGATGAGCCGGGCCACTGAGAATCTGATTAGCCTTACAGAGGATAAGGTCAGAGTAAAGCTGACCTACTGACACCTGATCAATCCCAGGGACTCTGCCCAATGTCACGTTTTTGTTCGGGGCTGCATTAGGACGCCAGAAAACACACATGCACACAAAAGAAATGGGTTCTTTAGCAACACATTACCATTAGCAGTTAAAGCAGAAATATCATGCACTCCTAAATCGTGATGCAACTGAATTCCATCCCCATATTAGCAGAATTTCAAGCTTCAGCGTCGTGATGTTTCTTTTCCTCTCCGTTAGGAAAAAGGTCAGCAGCCAGATATGTTTTACTGCATGAAGCTGCTGGAGGAGACTGGGATCTGCCTCGTACCTGGAAGCGGCTTTGGCCAGAAGGATGGAACATACCACTTCAGGTGCAGAACTATTATTTTTTTAATTATTAAATATTCTCCTGATTATCTTCTCCATTAATGATTTGTTTGAAAAGGGAAACAAAAGAAAATAGCGAAAACCGACAATCCAAAAATATTCAATTTACTATAATGTTAAACAGGGAAAGTAGGATTTGTTTTTCTTGTTTTTTACATTTAAGAAATGATGACATGACATTGATTTGGTACAGTTACAGTTTAAATGATAGCTTGAAGTTCGAGACTAAGATTATCAAGTCACAGACTGCAGTATTTGGACAAAATCAAATTTTTACATTTAATTTTTAGCATTTTCAACTGGCTGCTAAAATAGTGCTAAGTTTACAGTAGGAGAATGATTGTCCCTAACTCTCTAGTTATCGAATTACTTCTTTAAATGATTGTCCGTGCGATTTTCCAAAGTCCATAAAAAAAGACTAGAAAGTTAATTTTTTGTCTCCCTTTTCTTCCCCTACCTGCCCAGAATGACCATCCTGCCACCGGCGGATAAGCTGAAGATCCTGCTGAACAAAGTGAAGGAGTTCCATCAGAAGTTCACTCAGCAGTATTCCTAAATCTCCACGTCTGTTATCCCACCAACCACGCTCACAAAAACTTTGCTAAATCAGAATTTATGTCACCAATAAGTGCCTTTCTTAATCGGCTCTGGTGGTCTCTGTGATGACGCACTTTAGCCTCAACATTCTCATTTGGACTTTTTATTTTAACAGTATAAGTCTGTGCGAGGAAAACAAAATGAAGAAATAAGGAGGTGTGTGACAGTTAATGACAAAGAAATGACTTAATCTTAGTGTTTCAGATTTGAAGAATGTATGTACTAATAAGTTTGCATTTTTAAGAATGAGGGCTAGTTTGTCTATATGTATGCCAAAAAATATAGGTAGTCTACAAATTTGTGGAAAACTGTTAGGGCACTGGGTCTTTATACCATTGCTTGACTGAAGGTGATATGTGACCAAATGTCATAAATGTAGTAAAGTATTCTTATTATTGATCTTATTTTCTCTTTTTTTTTTTTAGAAATATTTGAAAAGAAATTGTATTTTAATTGGATATTTTGACCTTTTTTTTTGCTTAATTTTTCATTTCAAGTAAATCATAAACTTGAAGTGGTTAGTCAGTTTCCATTTGTGTTCATTGCGCCAAGTATAAAGGAGAATGTTTCACTTTTAAAACATAACTCCTTGAAAGGGTAACAGAGACGGTAATGATTAAAAGAAAGCAATAAAAACACACCCTGGGTTAATTCAGCAACGCCCAGGGGTTTTGCAGCTTATGTAGCAGTTTATGGGGGTTAATGTTGGCAAACTTTAGATAGATATCAGCAAGTCAGTGACTTAATGACTTTTCCCTACACACTACTTTTTAGCTTATTACACAGAAAACATTCAATCTTCAACATTCGATCCAAAGTGACGTTAAAGGCACCGTCTGTAAGATTAAGCAGCATTTAGTGCAACAGGCTTGGTAGTAATGGAATATGACATTTATAAACATGTTTTAATACAGTATAAAATACAAATCAATAGTAACTGGAGTGTTTTTATTACCATAGATTGAGCCTTTGTTGCACCACCATGTTTCTACAGTAGCCCAGTATGGACAAAACAAACAGATGGCCTTTTGCAATTTTCACATTATTCTTGTCTACTGTTCTCATTTTTTGTCTCATGACCCCTCTTTGACATATTTAGACCACATCTAAGCCATTTCAACTGTTATTGCGGACGAAGGCAGAATAACCAAGATGAAATTAGTCTACATTTTATTTTATTTAAAAAAATGATTTTCATGCAGTGTCATTTGAATTTCATGCGACCCTAAGGTTGAGAATCCCTGCCTTACATGTTTGGGTAATCGGTTGCAATATGCAACCTCTGTACCTGTTTTTTGTTCGTCTCCTCCTTGTTTTAACATTTCACTTCCTCTTAGTCCAATAATAACAATTTAAAAGATGAAATAATTAATTCAGAAAATTCAACATTGACATATTACATTAGGAAATCGTTGTGACAAACATATTAGCAAACAACAGACCTTTTTCACAGCAGCCACATTGACACAAAATAGTAGGTGAACAGGTGTTAGCAATAATGCTAATTAAGGTTCCATTTAGCGTAGCAGAATCTTTCCAGTGAGCCAAACACACACATTTGCAACACCCGACTTTGACCTGAATATGACAGACTCTCACTTAGTGTCAGTGTTAATAGCTGTGTTATTTTGACTATTTCATGTTAATATGGCTGCTGTGAAAAAGGTTGGTATTTACGCACCAACAGAGCGACATTAGCATTCATTTGAAGTCACGTTTCTGACCAACTGGCAACTGTCAGTTCAACACTCACTCTCCTTTCAGCTCGGTTTTGCTCTACTAATTTCTGAGTGAAATATCTCACTTTTTCTCCACCATGTTCACTGGCTAATTCTGTTTGCAGTGTAGCACTGGGCAAGTATTATGCTAACAGTTGGTTCGTGGGAATTCATTTTTTATTGTTGGTAAATACTGGTTTACAGGCCAGGAAATAAAAACAATTAGCAGTTCATACGAATCTGTACAGCTCAGGAGAACCTCAGAGTTCAGCGGTAATTAACTGTGGGCTCAACCCCCTTCACCTTCCACATTTAATCCATTGTTAATATAAATGATTGAGTAGTGCAGCTTTAAAGCAACTGGCAAAAGAGGATCTTAGGAAATCAAGGGAATTCAATGGGATGTCCTGTAATTGCCACTTGAGGCCACAGTATCAATGTGTAAAGAGGCTGAACTCCTGATAATTAGCCGAGTAATATAGACCGTTTTGAATTGGACAGTTAGGAGTGAAGTCACTCCTCG